>KZ505673.1:1267831-1397753 GCA_002844005.1 Limosa lapponica baueri
GGTGGTAGGAATGTTTCATGGTGTTAAGAGGCAATTCTAACAGGACTGACTATCATCTACTTTTGGTTTCTGTGAATCAGTATTTTCCTGTGTGTCTCCAAATAATCTACTGACAATGAGTTTTAGAGCTAGCCATGCATCTTTGGAAAAAAAAAAAAGTATTGCTCTGTACAATATTAAAATAAGGTGCATCCAGGTGCAACATGGTGCACCTTCTGCTGTGAGATAAGGAAAGAGACAGCCAGGTGCTGGAAGAATAAGAGGCATTGCCATTGCAGGGAAGGTACAGTATTTTTATTTATAAAAAAGACATTTGTTCCATTGCCAGGGAGGGAGGAGAGTCTCCAGACTGAGGAATCAAGGGTTTAGGCGTGTGAAAGGCAATGGAAGCAGCAGGTAGCTCTTCTCCCCGGAACAGCTCTTTACAAGACATTCCTACAGGGAGGCTTTTCTCTCTGAGTGTGCAAAAGCTCTTACTGCAATGATCCCTGTCCTGCTTGAACACCACCTTGTCCTCAGATCCTTTCCCATCTCAGGCAGCAGTACTCAGCAAGCTGGTGGGTTTTTTAAAGGTTTTTACAGTTCTATTAATCAGCTTGGGTTAATTTGTTAAGTACCACAGCCCTATTAATTTCCATCCTTTCCACTGCTCACCCATTAGCCATGACACCTTCAATATGCTTACTGCATCCCAAGCCATAGATAGAAGTCCAAGGACATCCTTCAAGTTTGCCACTTTTCTACATTCATAATAAAAGAGATGTTGCCCTTGCCTGGCACCGTTCCAGCTAAGCATCTTGCTGAGCTTTACAAACTGCAATTAATCACAAGAAATGCTTTGAAGGGCAGTATTTTCACCCCCCATCATGGCTAGGGGAAATAATAGAGAGGTTTAAGGCTGACATTTTTGCTTTCTAGGTTTGGAGGTTTCCATTTCTAGATGAGAGAGCATGAGAGGGAGGGAGGTGGGTCTTAGCCTTGGCAGTGCGAGCTGTGACACGATGATGTGATTGCTTCATTTTGTTCCCCCCATGCAAAGGGCTGCCAGAGCTCTGGGCAGGTGGTTCCCGAATGAGACCTGCCCTTTATCAAACACCTGCACTTGCCTGGGCAGGAGCGATGCTGTGCAGTGCAGAAGTCAGAGTACAGTCTTGGCTTATCCTGCCATCCTGGCTTCTTGTTTACCACTTCAGCCTTCTCAAAAACCCACTGCAAAGCAAAAATGCTGCTTTTGCTCCTGCAGTCCCTGCCAGCAGGAGCGTGGGCAAATCAAAAGTCACTGGGCTTGTGCCAGGTTTCCCTCTGTGGGAAGGGGGGGATCTGTGCAGGTATGCCACCAAACAGCTTCCTTCAGCTTTTCTCTCCCCGCTCCTTTCCCCTTGTGCACCCCAATTCCTCTGCTTTTGCACTCTTAGATACCACTGAGGCTGTGTTCGACTTCATCCAGAGGAGCCGCAGGATGATCGTGGTCCTGAGTCCCGATTACTTGACAGAGAAGAGCATCAGCCTCCTGGAGTTCAAGCTGGGCATCATGTGCCAGAATGCCATTGCCACCAAACTTATCGTGGTGGAGTACAGGCCACTACAGTGCACCCACCCCAGCATCCTCCAGCTGAAGGAGTCTGTCTCCTTCGTCACCTGGAAAGGGGAGAAGTCCAAGCGGTCCGGCTCCCAGTTCTGGAAGGCGTTGCGGCTCGCCCTGCCGCTGCGCAGCCTGAGTGCTGGCTCTGGCTGGAACGAGAGCTGCTCCTCCCAGTCGGACATCAGCCTGGACCCTGTCCAGAGGAGAAGAAGCCGGTTGAAAGGGCAGCCTGACCCACGGGGCACCGCAGCAGGGACTCTCACTCCCAGAGGGACAGCCGCGGCCCCTGTGTCAAAGGCCAAACACCGAGCCAAGCACTTCTTGACGTGCCAGTGTTGTGGGACCTATTGCAATGGCAGCAATAGACTCAAGCGCAAGCATCGGGCTGTGCCTGAGCCCAGGTGGGACACTCATCTCTGCAAGCCAAGCTCGGGCAGGCCCGCAGCACAGGGGGTTCAGGGCAGAAGTCGACCCGAGCCCCCACCGGCACAGGCTCCCGCTCTCGCCCTCTGCCATTACAGCGACCTGTCCAACAACAACGACTTCTATGTACTCTAGCCAAGAGACGGACGGCACTGCAGGTGCTGGGCCAGCAAAAGAAACTCACTACAGCCTCAGCTAAGATATTTTTGTGATATCGCAGGCTGACACGGTGTCGTTCACCATCAGCCCTGTGCCAGCACGGAGGACTGCAGCAGTATCACCGGTACCGGCGATCTGAGCCAGGGACCTGCAGCCACACACAGAGCAGCAGCTGGGGGCTGCCTGCCCAGGTCCTTCTCCTTAACTTAAATTGCAAAGTGGAGCCTAAAATGTGTTTCTCTGGTGTTACTTTTCCCCAGCTGTGGTAGCAGGGCTGCTGCTGGGGTTGGGTGCGGGAGGGCAGGTCCCCAGCTAGGGACCTGGAGGGAGGGAGGGGGGAGAAGCCGTGCTCCTGGCAGTAACCTCCGGAGAAGGGAGCGCAAGCCTGCATTTTGCAAAGGATAAAACTTTGCTAATGAGGGTAACAGGAGCCCCAGCCAGTACAGGAACACGCCGTGCAGTACGGTGTGTTATCCACTGTGGTTTAAAAGACCTTGGTCAAAAGTTTTAAGAGAAGTCCCTTCTCTCTAAATAAAACTGTTTTCTTTAACCTGCTGTTGTTACAAGTGCTGTGGGAACTGGTAAATGCCAGAGCCTTGTTCACCAGGCAGTGCCTGGGGAAATGGTTTGCTCAAGCTGGTTAAGGTACTCTCCTGTTCCCAGTGCTTCCAGTGGGCTCCTGGGCTCGGTCCCTCTCCCGGCTTCACCATATGATTAATTTGTTCTGTCAGTTGCGTGGCCTTTCACGCAGCAAGAAAGAAACCCATTACAAATCTAGGGAAATATGATTTAAAAAATTCTCCGAGTAGTCAATGAGCTCAGGGATAGGAGCAAGACCTAAAACATTCACAGAAAACCTCAGGCGCTGAAGCTGAGGGGTCAAAACTCAACCACACTTCATTAAGTAAACGAAAGAGCCTTTGAACAGTCTCCCTGGGGCTGCTGTTTCACCAGCCCATTGAGCTGGCTGTCAGCACTGTTTCCCACACTTCATCCACAAAGAAAACTTCATTTGCCTCATTCCATTTTGTGTAACGACTTCTCTCCCCACCGAGGAAAGGTGCTTATCTTGAGAGTTGGCCACTCGCCTTCAGCTGATGCTCAGACACCCCTTTACACTGGCTAATACACTGCATTTGTTTTCTTTCCCTGAGACAAAAAAACCCCACTGGTGGTTCACCATTCTGGTCAGTCTAATTGTTGCTTCTCCAGCTGGCAAGCAATTATTTTTCTTCTGCCTTGGAAATATGAACTGAGCCCTTGAAGTACAGGGTCTGTGGCCTGGGACAAACCCTTTTCTGATGTCCTCCATGTGCAGCCCTGTGAGGGAGGAAGGGACCACGTCTCACCCATTTCAACAGTGCTGAAGCCCAGTTATAATTCACACATTGCTTTTCTTGCCTCAGCAGCCCCTCTTCCCCAGTATTGCCCTGGCTTTTTCTAGCCTTTCCTTCAAGATCGAGCACAGATGATGGCTCTCCCATTACAAGTCTCTGTGAGCTGAATCCTAACAACCCTGCTGCAACAGACCGAGAAAATAGAAACCAAAAAAAACCTGGTGCTGAGTCAATCTAAATAATATAAGGGCAAAAAAACCCTACCAGCTCACAGGAATTAGAAATTCAAACTCTAGAGAACTCTCCAGGCATGCATTTCTCTGTAATTTCAAGCAGGCACATTGTAAATGGCTCAGAAAAGTTTTGTCTATACATGGTCATTCTCAGTGACCAAAGAGGAGGAGCAGGAATGAGATATTTGGGAAGCAAGTGATAAATTGCAGAATGCTTTGTAAAAGCAATCAAAGTACCATTAAGTGGTTAAATGGTTCCGGTTGCTTACAATTAGATGTGGGATGGTACTGTCAATGAGTCTGGTAGAGCTGAAAACACAAAATACAAAATATTTGCAATCAGTCAACATCCAGAGTCATCATATTTGTTATTTGTTGGCATTTAAACAGCTTTTATTTACAGACTTCACCCTTATTTGACTATAGTGTTGTCTCAGTCAGCTACAGCAATACAAAGATGCAGGAAACAACAGCTGTAGCTTGTAACAAATGTACAAAATGGCCAACTCCAGCCGTTTTGGGCAAACTGTCATCTCTTCGTGAAAGAACAAATGGAAACTGGAAAGGACCATTGCTTTTCCTGTTGCTTCCACAGAGCTAGTGCAATTTTACTACCCACCAAAATGATCCAGGGTTTTGGTTGCTCTTGTAGTAAATACTGAGACATGGTGGATTTCAGTGTGTGCAGAGCCTTTTCTCTCTGAGGCCAGGCTACCAGAGCCTGACTGCATGATGTGCTGCATGGGGTGTCTCAGCAAGGACACAGGGACCAAACCCTAGAACCAACTTCAGTTGTATTTGGGGGTATTTCCAAGCAACATCCTAAGCACGTTGCTTGGAAATACCCCCAAGCATCAGCGCAAGGTCCTGCATTAAGACCAGATCCAACTCTTTGCACAGGATTTGAATTCTGCTCTCTGAAAATCAGTTAAAATATATTCGTGTCCTATCTGACACTGACTGGTGCTGATGGGCTATAATCACTGCTCTCTTCTCTGGTACACATGTATTTGTCAGTTGTATATAAAAATGCAATTGTCTCCAAAGTTAACAGTCAGCACAATACTACAATCCCTTCCACTCACCCAGTCTTCTCAAAAGAACTGTTTAGAGGGGAGTAGTTAGTATATATGGAGAATTTCCACCATATCCTAATATAAAAAGCATTCATGTAACCTTGTATATCCTACTTATGGCATGCAATGGTACAAGGCTACTAGGTCAGAATGTGCAAAGCCATTAGCACAATATATCTGCTGATACCAGAGTTTTTTAATCTATGGGAGGCTGATGGTGGTGGGAAGACACTGAAAAGAGCTAGTTAGGGAACGCAGGAAAGTCACTTAGGCCATCTCAACATCAACCTGTCTTCACTTTAGTGACTGCAAAGCTCTGGCACCCAGGAAGTCTATCCCTAGCAAGTTCCACTGGACATACATAGCAGCCAAAAATGGGCTGCTCCTCACATCTGAAATGTTGGATCAACTACTAACTCCAAGAACTTATTCAAATTCTCTTCTTAACATCAACAAGAATTTTGTTCCCATTACGCTAGATGCTTATCTCAGAGCATCTGATCTAAAAGTATTTATAGCAGACATTTTCCCAAATGATGACAAGACCATGAAGGAACTGACAAATGCCAGAACTAGGGGGAAAAAAATGCTTCAAACCCTTGCTCTACATATATTTTTTTTTTTTCTCCTTGTGTTGATCTCCCACAAATCTCTGTTAAGGGTGACAACACCTCTGGGATGGTGTCTGCCCAGTGTGACATGCCCAGTGTAAGGGTATAACCCAGAGCCACATCAAGCGAGGGGAGACCATATGAAGGTACACAAGAGGGTGCACCTATTGCACAGAACTGCAGCCTGGGGGACATAGGTGCTCCCTGCTCACTGCCCAAGCACTCAGCCCCATCTGCCACATGTGGTGCTGTTGTGGAAACGTGTGAGTTAAAACACTGTGGCAGGTGTGGGGAGAAACACTATTGAATGACCCCATAACTGCCTACCCAAATCCACATGAAAGAGGCAAGGTTTGACTCTTGTTCACGTTCTGTTCATGCTACATACCATTACTGGTCATGCCGTGGAGAGGCTGCGGCTTAAAAAGAAATAATAAATGCACCACTCAGGCCCCTTTTGTAAAGATGTTAATGAGACACATAAATGTTGCAGAATGGTTTGTAGAAGAATATGACTTTAATTCTTCATAATACCAGACACGGTAATGGCCAGACTCAAGGGACACAACATTTACACTGTTATGCCTGTAATCAGGCTAATGATTTTTACTTTACTAAAACATATCTGCCACAAAGTCATTTGGCTTGGAAACATCAAAGAGTTTTCCAACTCATCAGTATTTATTCAAGTGAATAATCAGCCTCACCCTTAATATCATGCCTGATTGTTGTTTTGCCTGGTTTTTACTTCCAGACAGGGTTCTTGTTCTACCTTAATCTGCTGCAGCAAGAGACTTCTCAGGATTATTCTCAGGATTTTTTCTGTCCACGGGGGTGTTTGCATGCTATTGCCAAATCACGTGGCAATCCACTGCCCATGAAAGTTTTGTTCTTAAGTTTTTCAAAAGGTTTTCTTCCTTTTCTTTGTGATTTAATCATTTTCAGATCACGGGTTACAGAGACGTCTCTCCTGTGGCCTGGGCTGCACAAGGAGGTAAAGTTCCTGACGTGCCATTCCCACCGATTCTTTCCTTCACATCCTTCCTTTTCCACCACATCTCAGTGAGAATCCAGACTTCATTGCTCATCCACTCCAACACCTTTTCCAAGAAGGTGTTATGGCTGAGGTGCCTCCCAGCACTGCACCAGCGTGATCTTAGATGAAGTTTTTTGTTATGCAGCACTGTATCTGCTTGGGGCCAGTTCATCAGGCAAGCCAGATCACGTTGCATGCTTGGTGAAGCGGGAAATAGCGATGACAGACAATCTTTGTGCCATCTGCCACGGTTATTAGCAAATGATGTTTTATTTATCTCCAGATCATCCATGAAGCCACTGACTCCCATTAGAAACATGCTCAATGACAAGTTCTCATCTTTTGAGATCTATAGGTTAATGGATGAAGAACCAGAAACTTGCTGTTAATGTGCACAGGGTGATGCTCACAAAACACTACCACGCCTGTGTACCCACGGTTACCAGCCAAGCTGGAAATACTAGTGATAGAAAAAGGTCATTTGGGAATATCTGCTCCCACAGAGCCATGATCACTTGCTACTAATTAAATACACCAACACCTTGAAATTCCATATGTGAGCAATTCAATACTGACTAGTCTGGGAATAAGCCTGCAGTGACCTATACAGATTCACAAAGAACTTGAGTTTCCTTTTCACAGGAAATCGCATTGTTTTAAAGTTTTTTTTATCTCCTCTCCTGTCATCAAACAGAGCAAAAATAGCACAAGATGATATCAAAATTTTTGATGAAATTTTCTTGGCAATCTATATCCACAGCAAATGGAAAATATTTGATTCACATTTTAATTTCTATTTTCTTTAACATAAACATGTTTTGAAAAGCTTTTTAAACAAAGCTCAAAATGTGCTATACTGAGAGTGGCAAAAATATGTTGGTATTTCAATTCTGTTTTGCTTACAGCATGTTTTGTTAAGACTAGTCCCTTTTAAAACATTTCAACTTTAATGAAAACAGTGTTTTCCTTTGAAAACTGGCTTCCATTATAAACACACCATCAGATCTGCATTGGTTATCAAATTTGTCTTTTTCTGCATATTGGCCCAGCATTTTCAGTATTATCAGTTTCCCATTCTTCTAAGATTTATTAAAGAATTAGGTCAGTGATGCCATGGGCTCCTCAACCAACCCTCTAGCAATTGAAAAGCCTCCAACTGTATTCTTACAGCTAGCTGGAAAAAATCAACACGTTTGCATATCAGATCGTATCAGCTCCTCAAATCTCACTCATGTTTGTGTATCAGGTCCAAGAACTTGGCTGTGGATCATGCCTTACTACCTCTTTCCCCCTGTATATTGCCAACACAAATGGAGATGTCTTTGAAGACAGTAATCCATGCCTTCTGCTTTGCTCACACTCTTTCAATGCACAGTGTTGCCAGTGAAAGAAAATTCTGATCCATTCATGCTTACATTTTAATTGCATGCTCTTTTCTGGAGGCAGGCAAGAGTAACATCTATCATTTTGTTTCACATCTCTGCCTCAAAAGCATCTCAACCACTTGTGGTGATGCACGAGAGAGCAGCTTTTCGCTCCCATTCAGTATCAGCCTCACCGGCACATGTTCATTTACCTGCATTTAACATCCTGATGGAGTCGGACAGCATTTCAGACTCACTCACTGTACCCTTCAGATTTGCACACATGAAAAATATTAAAAATCAAACATGTGCCTATTGTCCCCTAATATCCACATCTATTTTGGCTGGTTTCATGCACTGTGGCAGCACAATCCTGCCAGAATCCTGACTCACCCAAACAATAGTAAATGCTCAGTTGGTCTACTTTTGCCCAGCTTTTCACACAAAGCTGGACCTGAATGGAGAAAACTGAGGGCACCTGGGCTTTGTCAACACCTGACACCCAACTTCTCAAATAACCATCAGACGCCATATAGGGCTGCTCTAGTAATGCTGGTGTTAGTTTTCTGCTTGCCTGGCTCCCTTTTTCCCTTGAGGTCTTCAAGGATACAGTTTAACAAATTCCCATAGTGTTAGCAGAATCCATTCATATCACTCTAATTTTAAGTATTTATTATTGCTTCTTTTGGGATGCATAGAAATAAAGACTGAAAACCTAACTGAGCCAAGTTACCCTTTCCCCTGGGAATGCCTTGCACTGCTGTTTTGCTTTGTTCTTATCAGTGAGCCAGACCCCTCCCACATGCCCCTTCTCACTTCTGCTAAGCTCCTACGCACAGAAATCAGAGGGAAGATGCCCAGAGCTCACTCCAAACCTAACATTTTGCTCAGTCCGGCTCAACTACTTCCAACTCCTCTTACATAAATTTTATGCCAGGGGGTGAACAAAGGTAAACTTTGTTACTACCTTGTAAACTAGATCAAGATGATTTAGCTTCCCATCCTCATTTCTAATTTAGTTACCTGTCTTCCTTGTCTGCCTGTATCTGAAGCTTCCTGACAGCCATTGTCATGCACGCAAGCAGCATCCAAATATTTCCAGTTGCTCTGCACAGCAGCCTGACTATTAGAGGGAGACAGACTTAGCAGGTGGCTGGGACTCGCTGTCTGGCTGTGCTCCAGCTTACCTGCTTGCTTGCTTTCTCTCACTTATTCCTCACTGAAATATAGCAACTTGCCTCCTGCCCTTACCCTTCTGCTATAACAGTATCTGGACAATTCAGTCTCTAGCATATTCCTTCTCTCTATCCTCCGCAGGTAAGGAAGTGTGTGCCAGGTGCTCCGCAGATGTCAGGGGACACCTTCTGCTCTACTCTTAGAGGCTCTACTCTTAATTTTGTGCAATCCCAGCTGCCATACGTAGCCTGACAGTAAACTTCCTGAAGGTACACTCAGTGTCCTCTGTCTGGCCCTGCATACAGCAAAGAGGTCAACACAACAGATGCTTTTAAGCTGTGACTTCATCAGCAAACATGTTCCAAATCTGTGTGCAGACGTCTGTCTGCCAGTTACCAGCGTAATGCCAGAGCATCCAGATCCGACCAGCCTGCAGGGTGTCACCTCCTGTCACCGGCTGTTTCAGTTTGGTGGGTAGCTTATATTTAGTCTCTAGTAGGTGATGTTATGAAAGGAGATGGAACAAAGGAAGATGTGGAAGAGAAAATAGATCACAACATTCCAATTAAAAAAAATTATTCATCCTGGCATTTTCAGTTGTACTTTTATTTATGGTAGAGTCAGGGTTTTTTATTTTTTAAATACAACATTTGGCAGGCAAATAGCAGCTCTCCACTGTAACACTACAAAGTGAAACTGTGGCCATTCACTTCACAAACCAAAGGTAACCTTTATTATTCTCTGTTTAGGCAATGCTTTTACAGAAATACTAGAATAAGAAGAGCAACTTGCCCAAAAGCAAGCTTTAGGGCTATTGTTGAGAATTCACAGCTGCCTGGCTGACACCTTAGCAGCATTCCCCATTAGCTGCTGTCACCTTTATCGCTCAATTGGAATAACTACTACATTATTTGATTTTCATTGCTTTCCTCTCAGGTTGGCATTTGACCTTTCTTTTTAAATACCATATGCTGTAACCTCCCTTCCCTTGTAACTAGGGATAGTTAGAAGCTCTTGCTACCTCTCATCCCTGGCTGCAAAAGCTGAGCAGATGGGATTAATACTACACAGTAGTCACATTAATATTTTCCTTCATTTTTGAAAGATGGAAAGCACCAAATAATTAAGAAACATTTCTAACACATAGCAGGAAGAATCCTTGCAACAAGTCCCACCTGCAGCAACTCCTTTACTGCCTCAAGCAACTCCCTTAAGGATCACCACATTAACTAATCAGTCAATGATTATTAATTACATCAGCTGTGTCTGAGGAATATAGCTAGGCAAGTGAGCCCCCTCACAAAAATGACTGAGAAGCAGGGTTGGGCTGTGATATAATGCTGTGTCTGCTTTGGAAGGAGGAGGTAGAAGTGAAGGTTGCCAGAGATCACTTTTCCTGTGGATCACAACGGTATTGTATGACTTATTATCTCTTTAAGAAGTAACACTGAGGTGGTTACCTAAGTACTTCCAGATACCTTATTCTGGATAAATGCCTGTGGTTACATAGAGACTTCATTGTAGAGCAGGGAGATTAATTTTGCATCTATTTAGCTTAGCTTGTTCAGTTGAAATACAACTTCAGCATTATCTCTATAGAAAAATTGAAGGCAAATGTGCTGGTACTTTCCTGTCACTTCCAAAACAAGCTCCTTTGAGTTTTGGGGGTCCAGATTCCCAGTACTTTCAGAGATTACTAGACCAAACTGTTCTCTCCTGTGTATCCTCATGTTCTGTCACGTGCCAAATGGATGCTCTAACTAATGAGCTCAATAGTCTTTAATGCTTTCTCCCTCCCCATGTTTTTGTGAAGTTAGCCCTCTTTATGCAGTTCCCCTAGACTAGCTGTTGCAATGCACAGCCTATTCTGGACAATCCCAGTGTGGATCAACCCAAAGCACGTTTTTTTTTTTCTCCTTGTCCCTCCCTCCCCCACCTATTTACTGCTGCTTCTCTGCTAGCCCATTTAGTTTTGAAGAGACACACACAGAATCTTGCAAAAAAGCCTGACATGTTCATGACTTGCTCTACACAGTAGTCAGATAATCAGCAATGATAAATACATGTGAAATCCATAACTACTTTGTACCTTTCCCACTGTGATATCAGCTGTAGCTAGTACAGGCTGACTAACATGTTGGGAGTGTATCACACCTTTCTGAAGAGCCTGTGGAGTGTGTGTGTGGGAAATGTGAGTAGGTTATTTTGTCCTGATCTGCATTTTTAGAGATGTTTGGGCTTCTAATATATGGCTTTCTACACAAGTGTGAAGGGTTCACTTTGTTTCATTGTAGCTGGAGCCTTCTACCAACTGTGCTTCCCTGTTAACCCTTGCTGTGTTTCCAGGGCTGGACAATCATCTGCAGAGATTAGCAGTGTTTTCTATAGATGGAGTCAGACAGTGGCCTTCAGGTGCAGCTGAAAAGGCAGGTTATCCTCATAGGAAATGTAACCAGCAGTTTGCCCTTCCCTCTGCATTAAGCACACACCAGAAAGGTCAGTAGATGGCTGGCAGGGGGCCCTTCAGAGAGGATGGCAGCATGGGGCTCTGCTGTGAATCGCCCTGCTCGGAGCACTTGTGCTGGCATCCAACTCTCATGGGCACAGTTCATTCACATTTCTACAACAGGACTACACACCTTGCCACTCCAATAAGGCAGGTCTTTTGAGACATCTTGCTTGCTCTGGACACTCTTGCATTGAGGCGTCAGTTCCTATTGCGTTAACGTGTGCATCAGGGGTGCTGTGATATTTGCTCAGTGCTCAGGATGGGAGCTCTTCTAGCTTCTCCCACCTACTTCACACGCAGATACACACACTTCAAGCTGTCCAGTGTATCTCAAGAGAGCAGAAAGTATTTGCTAAAAATATTGATGCTGAAGTTATTTATGGCCTGGCCCACATCAACCCTGTGGCAGCCGTTGCACAATGCCGCACAAAGAAGCCCTTATCTGGAGGAGCACACAGCCAGTTTTATAGCCCACAAGTTACCAAGAGGCAATCCTACTGGCTTTTCACTCAAATCCTAGGAATTTGAGGCCTGGGAATTCAATTTAGATATCAAATCTTGTCAAGCAGACTCTGCCAAGCTGCTTTCTGGTGCTTCCCCATTCGAAGGGAGCTGTGGTAGAGAGGATCAGAAGACATGGTACATTTCCCTGAAAAACGTGAGGGTAAACAAAGAAAATCTCCTCAGCTGGAATGTAGTTCAAGATTGTAATTATTTTCTCTCTCTCCATGTTGTAGAAAACATCATAGTAGCCTATGGAAGGGGAAGGAGACTTACCCCTTGGCTGAGACTGGGCACAGAAATCAGATCTGGTTCACAACATACTTCACTACTAGTCTAGGTGGCTTTTGGTTCAAACCCTAATAAAGCTATGGGGATTTTATAAAACCCTTAGTCATTTTTTTTTAATGTATGTCTAGGTTTGAAGAGGAAAAATGACTCAAAATTCAGTGCAAGGGAGATTCAGCCTTTTGTTCTGGACTGTCTCAACCTTCAAATATCTTTTCTGATTATATTTATGGTCTGCAGTGGCCTCACAGGTCCTGATCTTTAAAGGTCTGTACTAAAACTTCCAGCCTCACCTGCTATGGTGAGAACATGAGAAATGAGCTTATGCAGGTAAGAAAGCAGAAGATACTCTTGATGTAATGACACTGGTGGGATGAAAATGTATTAGAGGAATGACAGGAATATTAGCATTTCCCTGCCCAGCTGCTCAGTACCAGTGCCCATGAGTCACCGGTGGTTAGAGCATAATTCCTCAGATTACTTATGAGATGGCAGAGGAGAAAAACCATTGAAATCCTTACTGCTCTCAAGCTAGAATTGCATGCATCAGTTTCCCCTTCTCTGTTGGGTCACTCACCTTATCAAGGAATTCAGTTTGATATGACACACTTGCTCTCATTAAATCCCTGGTGGCAGGTCCTTATCATTGCATTATCCATTCTGTACTAATGACTCAGTAATCACTCACATGTCCTGGTTCCTGGAAAGTCTAATCCCCAGAGCCCCCCTCTGCCCCTTTTTAGGATAAGCATTGTACTTGTCCTTTTCCACTCCTCTGGGACCTCTGCTGTCATCTTTGCCTTCTCGAATGCAATCACTAATGGTTTAGAAGTTTAGTTCAGCTAATTCTTTAAGCACTCTAGGGGGAATTTCAGCAGCCATTGCCAGCCTGAATACATGATTATTTTTTTTTTTTAAGTCTACATATTTCTTTAAATCATTCTTCCACTATGCTCCTTCAGAGTAACGTATTCCCTTAATACGATTAACCATCTTAATTGCTTGGTTAGAATTTACTTGTGAAAAGAACAAGATTAATTTTGAGTACTTCAGCTTTGACATGCTTTTTTTCCCCTGTTCGCTCTTTCCCCTCAACTAAGTAATGGGTCAGTAGCATCTTTTGTCACAGCCTGTTCCTCTTTCCCTTGCACCTTCACCTCCCTTCTTGAGGATGGCCTTCTCAGGACTTTTCACAGAAAAAAGGAAGCAAAGAAACCTTCAGAGATGGAGAATTGGGTGGGATGTACATGCTGATAACACCTGTCTGCTCTTGGGAAAACCTTCATGGGACTGTGGGGCTTTGTCAGCAGCACTTGGGTGCAGGTGGACAGCTCTGAAGGGAGTTTGTGCCCTCTTATGCATTTGCTAGTTTCAGTGCTGTTAGATCTGCCTTGGGTAGATTCCAGCAGTGTTCAACCAAACTTGTCTTGGTGTGTTATCTGGCTTCCCAAGGCTGAGGAGAAAGGCATCCTTGGAGCTCCCACCAAGAAGCCAGAGGAGCCTCATGCTGCCTCAGCTGTGTCCAAGCCTACCCTGCAAGTCTGTAGAGCTGGAACTGCCCATTACTACCCATGTTTTTGCCACTAAGGATACACCTCTACATGAAATGGACATGAAACTGGCTCATTTATATGGAAACTCAGATGAGAGCTGCTTGTGATTAATCCTTTCTATTGCTTCCTGGCATTCCTGAGTTGTTTTGCGGGATGGCTGTCAGCTGCCACTGTTCAGAAAAGAAGATCAAATTTCTTTTCCCGATGCTTTTCTACCTCTTGCAGCTCAAGAGGTAGCGAAGAAGAGCTAAGGAACATGATGCAAGGAAAGCCAAGTGATTCGGTTCTAGTTTTCCAGGTTTAAATCAATTATGAGTTACTAAGATCAGTAGCAAACTAATGTGCAATAACAAACTAATGTGCAAGAGACTATCAAACAACTGCTGCTGTGGTTTTCCTTCCTGTGAAGCATTTAAGCATTTGGTTATTATCAGAAGCAAGATCTTGAGCACTTGGTTATGGGTTATGGAACCGTCACTCTGATGTCTCTAAAAGGTCAAAAAAACAGGAAGAAAGTTTTAAAAGCCTCAAAAGCATTGTTTTAACCAATCGGTATTTTCAGGCAGATCTGAGTTTTGGAAGGACTGTCTGCATTAGCTTATAGTCCTTGGGGATGGTAAAGCTAAGTGTGGATAGGCACTGGCATGCACTGTAGTTGACAGTGAGTGCAGGTCATTTGCCCATATAAGAGCAGCCCATGCTGTACAGATAACTGGGTGTATCAACACATTTTTAAAACTAATTTAGCAAGAGCAGGGCCATGCTCAAACAAAGCCTATGGACTCGCCTTGCTTAATGCCATCAAGTGGCTGCTGAGGGCCAGGACCCAGTAAGAGAACAAAATTTGTGGAACAGCCATAATATTTTTTTTTTGGAAGTAAGCACTGCAAATAATAATTATTCTTGGAGTCATAAAGGATGAGCCTGCTCCTAATCATCTGCTGGCACTAATCAGCCCACCAAATCCATGGCAGAGACATGGCTCAGCAGAGTTTGGTTAGATGTAGCCTAGGAAAGTCAAGAAGGAAACAATCTGTGGAAGTGAATTCTGTATAGAAAAACAGAGAAAAGGAGCATTCTTGAAAAATCTAGATGTTGATGTGAAGCTCTGGGTATCCGGCATGGATACGGAGCTGACAGGCAGGCGGCAGTTTCAAACACAGTTAACAGACTTTGTGTGAGTCTTTCCCAGTTTCTTCCAAACCCTTCTGCAGTAGGTCTAACTGATTTAACAAGTGGAGCCAAACACTTCTCCTTTACCAACAGTATCTCAGTGGATGACACTGATTTGCAGAAAATCCTAATTAAGACTAAGTTCTTAGGTGCAATTGTAGGTGCTGCAATACCCAAATGAAAAATATGCCTTTGAAATAGACAACTGAGCAAATAATTTAAGCAGTCTCTCTTCTTTTATTCATGAATTAGTTGAGATAGACTTTGATTTTTACTGAGTCTAGTGATTGGTGTGAGAGAATGGCTTCCAGCCTGCCTGGAATATCCCTGTTAATCTTTGCACAAAACTAATGATTATTTCTGGGCTAAAGTTTTCCATTAAAATTCATTTATGGCCACTAAACCAAGGGTTTTTTGGTTTAGAGAACATTAGTATTCAAAGTGCCTTTTTTAATGTTCTTGTCTGAGTATTTGAGAAAATGCAAATATATATGGGACAAAAATATCTAAATTGAGTATGTTTCCATAAAATTGCTAATTTATATATAAAACTACATGAGAAGGTATTTTTTTATCACATGATCATAACCCTATTTTCTGACCACCAAAATTTGTATGAGAATTTCTAAATGGAAATTTGATTTCTTTCCATTTCTGTGATACTAAGGAATCTAACTACATTTGCTAATTTTGAGAGATTTTTGCTACAGATAATCCAAGAAAGCAAAGACAGACTAGTACTTTCAAAATCTAAAGTAGTAGTATTTATTCTTACATTTAAAGGAAAAGAGCTTGTTTCAATACAGTGTTTTCAAAGAACTTGCTTTCCACACAGTTCAGCTACCGCAGCTATCTAGATATCTTCTCTAATCCCTGTCTTCCCTTGCTGCTGTTTAAACAAAGATCAGTGTTATTATTTTTCCAACTAAGAGCTCTTTGAATAGTCACTTACACAGACCATAGTTCACAAAGTCTATGGCCCCATAGATCACAAAATATGAGCTCATGTTCTGATGAATCGTCAGTTGTTTCCAAAGAGTTCATAGGCAATACGAGTTTGGAAAGGAATGTGGAGCGACTATTTTTGCTTCCATTATTCATCCATTCCTTTTTCCCCCAAATAGCCTCTTTTCAGTTCCAAGGCATGTGCAGACTAGAAATAGCATCAGCCCTGGAGGATTTTCCTTTACAATTCACTCGGACATTCATTCCCCAATTTAGGGTGTCTGTTCTCAACTTTTCAGAGCAGCATCTCTTTTCCTTGCTCCATCCCACATGCCTCCCAGACAAAGCAGTGGCCAAGCTGCCTCAGGAGAGGAATAGTCTCAATTAGGTCAAACAAAGTGAGAACAACCCCACTGCTTGTCTGCCAGCCAGCAGATGTAGTAGGACCTGATTTTTATTAATCGGAATAGATGGTGCAAAATTTCCTGTTTTATGCTTAGTGGTCGCTAGAGGGCAAAGCAGGTCTCCGTAAGGCAATCCTGCAATCCAAAGGGAGGTTATCCGGCTCTTGCTCTCGGCTCATGAGGTTCTGGTGTGGGGTCCTGTCTACGGGGACAGAGCTAGACAGTCCCAGCCTGACTGCTGAACTTGGCTTGGCTCGGGAAACCACCGGGTTGCCCCAGGTTTACCTGTTTTGGGACATGGTCAAGTTTGCGTATTGTGTATTTCTGGGTTTGGAGTGGAGTTTTGGCATCTTTGGTCCTGTTTTGCTTATGTAAGAGCATCTTATAAGGTCAGGGCAAGGGTCCTTGTAGCCCAGTGACCATCCAGCCATGCATTTCACTAACAGGAGATGCCGAAGGGAAAAATCCATTAAGCCATCATATCCATTGAGCCAATATATTCATATTCCTCAGCCAACTGTGGCCTGCAGCTCAGCCAATTCAAGAGACAGAGCTGGGACCTTTGTAGATAACATGTAGTTTTTTCTTTAATTTCTCTGGTTGCTCTTTGCATCCCAGTAGTCCTTACAGTGCTTTTGCACAGAAGGCCCAGAGTTTACTTTGGCATTTTATGAAAAAAGTACTTCCTTTGGTCTCTCTTGAAAATGCTGCCTTCTCCTCCTCATCAAGCACTTTGCAAATTAAAGTAGCTCTGCCATGTTCTCACCTCTTTGTTTCTCTTCTGGGATGAAAATCTCTAATGTATGCAGTGGCTTGGACATTCACTAAGTCATTAATCCTGCATGGCAGATCAGGAACCACCCTTTGAAGTCAGTGTGAAGCTAGCCAGGGAAAGGGCAACTGAGACACTGGAGGAGGACACTGGGAGAGTGAAACCTGGAGATGACAGTTCCAGAGCAATAGAATATTTTTCTTGGCATGGCTGTGTCCTCAACATATTGAGACCCCACCTAAGCCAGGATAATAAAAAGTGCCAATGAAACCTTAACTATCACACGTGTAGGAGTATATTCTGTTCATACTGTCCCAAAATTAAGCTATTTTCTCATCAGTGTACACTAAAATGCCTTTGGAGAATGCTTAGGCAGCAAGAAGCCCTGACTCTCTAAGCCTGAGAGCTATGCTGCTGAACTTCCCAGCCCTCAACATCTTTGTGAATATTAAGGCTCCCAAAACTAAAAGCAGAAATATTTCACTGTTTCCAAAATAAATGGTGGACTTCAAGATCTACAGACCAGAAGAGACTTCAGTTTAAAATGTTTAATGTTGAATGAAACCCTTAAGGTCCACTGTCCTTCACAGATGTGAAAACCCATTCTTCAACCAACTCTGCTAGAAGTTTTAGAGTACCAGGATTCAAACCAACGCCTGCAGTTGGTCTCCATCACTTCATACTCTGACACTTACTAAATCCTGCTCATGTGGGGTGTGGAGCTCACTATGGGCCAGATTACATGGGTTTGGCTGTACCTGGTACACCAGGTGTACCTGGTGCCACAGAGTTGGATTGAGCTCTAGATGGAAAGGGCCTGCACTGGGCTAACGAGGGACCTCATGAGCACCAGTGCTTCCCTTTCCAGAGTGCCAGCATATTTTTTCCTGCTCAGGAAAGGCTTTTCATTCCATAGTGCTTTACCCTGAGATGGTGAGTTAGCTCATAAATAGCACCTCAGGCAAATCAGTACACCCAACCTTGAGCCAAAGTCAACAAAGCCTGTACTCAGGCCTTGCTGCTCAGAAACGATAATTGCTTTTTGAGTTGTGCAAATGTCTCACATAGAGCCACTTAGCGGAACTCTTTTATTACCTTGAAATCCCTAAAATGAGTAGGATGCATATAATGGATGGGGAGGTCTATGGCAACCCAGAGGAGGTTGGAAAGGCCAGGACTTTCCAGTCAATGGGATCATGGATTTCCACCAGCTGGCATCCAGCTCAGATTTGCGGTCTCAGCAGAGACTACTGGAGTACCTCTGGGCAGCCTACATGATGCAGAGCAGGGCCAGAGCATACAGTAGTTGCTGAGCCATAAGCTGGAACTACTCTGCTTTTAGGAAAGACCAACTTTCCCAGCTCACACCGAGAGTCTCACGAAAGCCAATGGGAGGATGTTTTTTGTTTTGGTGTATCTACATTTGACCTTACTGCAGGAAGGACAAGGATCTAAGGCTACACTTTTTCACTTTTACCCATTTAAAATGAAGCATCTAAATGCCTAATCTGGACTTTTGATTGCTAAGCAGCCACAGTTCATACTGAGCACAGGGACAATCATAAGTTCTCATCACTTCTGGAAAATGGGCCATTAAATAGGTCATTAAGTATAGCATTAGCTGCCTCATTTCAGCCACCCAGGCTGAAGAAATTTGGCTGTTGAAAGGCAAACAGAGGCACAGATTAGCATTGGGTGCAGACTGGCTGGCTGTGCTGTTGTTTCCTGTTGCACTGCAACTGCACAGGCAACCTGGGAGCATTCAAACAAATGCCATGAAGTCCACGCTGGTATTTAATAATCCACCTTCTCAGGGGGAATCAAACCTTTCTTGAAATCATGTTCCCAGAACATAGAGGTTATCCACAGCCCCACAGGACCCCTGAAAGCAGTAATCAGAGTTTTACATTCTTAGGTAATTGACTCATGCCTCGTTCAGGCTGGAAGGTCATTCAAACAGTGGCTCTTGGTACCCTGCTGTGAAATGAACTGACTGTTGTCCCTTCTGGAGCCTGTCCACAGGAGAAAGACCCTGGTTCCCCACATAAGTGGTCTCCTTTGAACACAGAATGGCTGTACAGCCTCAGCCCAAAGGTCCATCTACCCCAGTGTGCTGTCTCCAGCAGTGACCAAAGCAATCCACAGGAACATGTGTAAGAGCTTGGGAAGGACAAATGACTCTCCCAAATCCAACTGTTTGCTGTTTAGGAACTGCCAGAGCCAGAAGGAGTTTCTCTGTCTTTAGTAACTCAATGCATTTATCTTTCAGGAGGTTTCTCTGTCCTCCTTGGTCTCATGTAGACTTATAGCATCCACAGCATCCTACAATGGAGGTAGGCTGAATGAAACTGAGAAGTGAATTAGAGAAAGGATATGAGGAACAGTTGGAAGCAGCATGAGAAGGCAAGCCAGCTCTTTTCTGGCTCTATTTCTCCTTGGAGGAGGCCTTTTCCCAATATGCTGAGTCTTTGCCACAGCAAAGATGAACCAGTTCGGGAAAAATCAGGAACGTATTGGAAAAAAAATATATTAGTGAGGTATTCAGCATGCAAGTGAGCAAATTAAGCCAACTGTGGGACTATGGGATGACCCCACCCAAACCCACATGTGTTCCGTAGGTCCCGGAAACAAAAAGGAGGGCTCAAATAGCATCATTGTACTACAGTGAGCTATTTTCTGAAACATTTAATGATAAATGTTTAAACAGCTGCCCTCATAGGATTTGGGGAAGGAGAGCAATAAGGCATTGTCTTGTATTAAAGCCACAACTGGACCTTGGCCAGAGCTGAAGAATTTGTAGGTGACCTGAGTACATTTTTCATGCATTTTGCTGAATCCCCTGCATGGCGTAACTTTCTCTGTGGGAGATTTAGCCAAACAGTCTGAAGAAAAGAAAGAAATGTGGACAAACCAGCTTCTGTGATTTATTGCCTCAAAGCCATTCAGTAGAGTTTGTCCCAGCTGGTCATAAACTACATATTTCCTACTTCAGTGGAGGGGAAGAAGGGTACTGGATGCACATTTTGCCCAGATAGAGATCTCTATTCTTTGATTTATCTCACACACTTAGGACAAATGAATGGTAGTGTTGATCTTATCCCATGCTTAATTTCTTGTTTATTTTTCTTTTCTTAGACCTCTACCCCTCCACCCCCCTTTTCTTCCACTCCCTCTGAGGTCAGGTGAGATTTACAGAAAGAGAAATAGGCCCATCCCTTATTCAACAAGATAGGAGGTTTCTTATATTAGATTTGTACGTGGCTGGACGGTTGATAAAACTCATAAATTAACAACCTTTGAGATGAAGGCAGAGCAAACCTTATTTGTCTCATATCCTTAGTAACATTAATGCCTCGTCTGGTGTGATCCTAGAGAATACAAATACTTGAGGAATACTGAGTCCTTATTTTTTTCTCTTAACACCGCTAACTGTGATTTTCTTCCTAAATCTGAATGGAGATTACAGATTTATTAATTAAAACTGTTGTGAAGACCTAAGTGTGAGCCTGCATTAGTGTTTCAGTTCAGATCAGGAGCTCACTTTAGAAGTAGATTGGTTTGCATTGTGGTGCCATCTTAAGGATGCTTGAATTAGTGTCCCTTTGGAGGAAACTTATCTGGAATAAATGTTCCCCTAATCCATTCCAGTCACTAGTGGGAAATCAATCCCTAGGACCTGATTGTGGATGGCATGAATTAAAAAGAGGAAAAAACCAAAACAAAACCCAAACCAAAACAATCCAACCATGAAACGCTTTTACTGTGGATATCAACTCCTCAGCAAAAAATTTCCTGGTTCTTGACTATGCTCCTTTTAGTCCATTTACTTGCTAATGCAGACATAGCCTTAGAAAATCCACAGATGATCCTCAGTGAATTTGAAGGCTTTATGGCTAAGCAATTCCAGCATAAACCACAAAGTAAAAGTAAGAAATTAAATGAGTCAGAGGCCAGGTGTGTTGTGTGTCACCTGTCTGCACACAAGACATGTGAAATGCAACTTTTTCTGTTGTGACAGGGATTGTTTAAAATATAAGTGGGTTTGGTTTTTTATTTCTATGTAAATAAATTTATTTGTACAATATGCTGAATTGTTGGGGCTGGGAAACCCTTCTTGGAAAGGGAGCAAACCTGGGTTTCCTCTGATGGACCTGTATGTGCCACGGGACTTCAAGATCAGCTTTGCATTGTACATTTCATGCCAAAATATTTTGCACACATCCAGAAAACCATTTATCATGAAGGGATTTATTCTTTGGGGTGTGTTCCTGCCTGCCTGCCTACCTGCAGCACCAGCATCCCAGCACCATCAATGGCTTGTCCTTTAGCCCTGGGGCCAACAACCCACTGAGAATCACAGGGGTGCAAATACCCATGTCTCCTCAGCTCCCATGCTCTTCACCTCCCCTGTCCCTTCAGGTGACTGTAATTAAATCCTTCATTCTTCAGAGCTGCCTAAGGTACAGTAACTGTAGCGTTATAGGGGCAGAGGGGTGCAACGTGAGGGGGGCTGCACTATCAGGAGTGGGATTAATTGTTCCTTGCCATCACACCTGGGTATCTGCGCACCAGACTCACACTCTCACCTGAATGTACATGCTTTGCTTTTTTCTGGTGACAAATCAAGTCAAATCAGCTGAGACTGATTCTTTTGAGAAGGAGAGAAGAGAAAGTGAGTGAGACGAGCTGACACATGTCTGATCCTCACGAAGCAGCTGTGCAGACTGGTGGATAGGTAGGGAATGCCAAGCAGCATGTCCTGCTCTGAGCTGAGTCGGAGGATGTGGAGGTAAAAAAGAAACACTACCTCTGCCACCTTTCTACTCACAATGATTAAATATTCTCCAGAGGTGAGCGGGGGGATCATTTTGTTAAAGTGTTGGCAAAATCTCTGATTTACAGTAGCAGATTGTGAATGATTTCTTCGTTTATTTCCTGGGACTTTCCATAAAACTACTGAATGCAAACGTTTTTGTCTCTCAAATACATGCACACAGGTGCTAACACCCCATCTGATGTCAACCACCATTTCAGTAATAGCAGAGAATCACTTTACTCTCAATTTTTTACCCATAAGCAACCCAGTCACCATGAATACTTAGAAGGAGGTTCACGGTGGTGAAAATCAGAACAGAATTTGATGTCTAGCTCTGCTATACAGATTTTTGTTAAAATATTTTATAATTTAAAAAATTAAGTATGTTCTGGAAAAGGTCAATAGTTCTGATCTTTTGCCCAAAACTTCTTTAGCTGTAAGTTTGCTTTCTATTAAGGTATTTTCTTCAGTAACCTAAGTTTTAAATGTTCTTTTTGCAAGACTTTTAAGGAAATTATTAAAACATAAAGGATTGTTAACAACTTTGACAAAATAATAACCTACTGGATCTACCTTGTTCTATTTAAATTTTAAATCTGTGAGGCCTGATACACTGAAGTGCTGTGCCATCAGCACCTAAGAAACCCGTGCTCTACCCTCTCTTGGTGAAATCTGCAGAGGTCAACGCATGTAACTGCAGATGCATTTTGACAGACGTCTGACTTTGGGGATCTATCCTTTTCCAGACAATCTCAATAGAAGCCTTGCCCTCTTTTTGCCCATCCTTTTCTCAGGCCTTTGTGGACACAGATTTCATGGAAGGAAAACAGATACTGAGAGAATTAATCAGCCAACCTTCCTTACAGACATGAGATCTGCATGTGGAAATTCCTTACACAGAGACCTTGAAGCTCAACGTGCAGCTTTGGCATTTAGGGGCATATTTGAACTTAGCAAAAATAAGTAACTTGGTGAATATGAATAGTCATGGCCTCTGTTTTGCAGCTTATGTACCACTTCTGCAAACACAGTGGTTTATAATCGACTGAAAGGAGAAACACATCTTGCAACACCCACAGTTTCTGCAGCCTGGGTAGTTTCCAAATGGGGTTTCCCGCCTAAGCACCTCGCTGATCTGTTTTTGTCCTGTGGAGAGGTTACAGCACCATGTCTGCCATGATTTCCTTTACCTAACAGGTGCTGGTGATACTTTATTTTGCAAATGAGGCATTTCATGAACTACCATGAGAATAAAGAAGTACTAGGATTGGGGGGGGGAGGGGTGTGTGTGTGAAATGAAAAGAAAGGGAAGGAGGGCAAAGAATGACTTTGCAGACAAATCCTCCACACTATTGAATCTTTTCTGGCACAGAAAAAAAACAAACATCAGGAAAGTCATGCTTCAATTCTTCACCGTTGCATTATCTTTTTCCTTTTCTTTTGCTAGTTGAAAATACCTATAGGTATGCTGTCCTCCTTGAAAATTAAATGTACGTTTCAAAGACTGTGTACAATATAACTCTTTGTGTTTGGCATGGAGAAATATTTGTTGGGTGGAAAGGAAAAAGGAATTTAAGTAGCTGGTAGTAAGCAAACGTTCCACCGGTGCCTGGTCAAAACACATTGAAAGTAAGGACAGGTCTTGACCATGCTGGACAGGAGTGGCATCTTCCAACCTTAGAAAAGAGTTGTGGAGCTCTTGACAGGGCATTGTAAAATCAAACACAACCCAAGACCTGTCAGACACATTCAGAGATGAGTAAGTTCACAGTTGTGAGTGTGACAATGCCACAGAGATGACGGGGAGGACTGCTTGCCTCAGCATCTGTCCCTGGACCTGGACCGAGTCCTGAGCTCCCTGTAGTACAGCTGTACTGCTGGTGAGGCTGTTACTAGCTGAAGTGTGCTGTAACTACATGTGGAGCAGCAGCAAAAATATCTTATGTTATCTGATAACATCCCTTTCCTGTTCCCCTTGCTTTGACCTCTTTATCCTCTCAAAACCTCTGTGAGTCAAAAAAATGCTAGTATCCTGTGTGTACAGATGGGGACCCAAGGCCCAGAGAAAGAGAATTGGAGCCTGCTCAAAGATTGCTGCCAGTTTGTGTTACAAGTTACTCCACAACACCCACTGAAGTTACCACTGATGAAAGAATGAGAGGGTTTTTTTGATTCCAAATGTGGCTACTTGATATTAAGTAACCTTTTTTTTTTTTTTGTTTTAGTTCCCCACTTGAGCCCAATGCTCCCAAACCAGAACTCTCACCCCCAGGTGACACGCTCTACCTGCTCTACGTTCCCTAGGTAAATCAGTGAGGACAGCCGATTTGGATAGCCTTTTGTTTACTGAGCAGTGTACAGATGAGATGATTAGCTCAAATAAGTGGGTAGGACTGAACTTTCTTAGTATATATTTGTTCTGTCCTCATGTCTTTTCATTAGGTCTCAGGTGCCAAAGCACGTTACCACGATGACGAATATATGAAGGTCTTGGAAAATTAGGATTAAATATGTGTATTTTTTGTAAGTTGAGACATCATATAAAAGGGAGCTCTAAGTCTACTGTAAACAGCTATCAACCTACTTCTGTTTGTTTTTCAGTGCAATTGTTTAAGTGTGCTACGCCTTGTGTTTTAAAATAATACTTGAGGTGAGTTGATGCCAGGCTGCATCTCTCTTCTCTCAAGATACCTAAGCAGCATGTCCTCAGCTATGGAGAACAGGATGGGCACTTAAGTCTGGTCCAAAGCTTCAATGTGCCACTCACCCAGCACTCTGCCACCTCATGGCTGGGCCAGGGATGAAACACAGCTGGATTTAGCATCTTGCTTGGGTACTAAACAGACCAATAGGAAAGCTTTGACATGTTTTTGTGGTTTGTTGGGTATTTGTTGTTGTTGTTGTTTTGCTTTGTTTTGTTTTGTTTTTAAATTTCCAAACTGCCATAATTCTCTGTGAGGTAGCAGCTGCCTGGGCATATTTTGGAGTTAGTTTAATAAATGGGGTTTTGCTCAAGCCAGGACTTGAATTCTCCTGTCTGCATTCCAAGAAGAGGAAAGACTTTCCCTAAGTTTATTTGAAGTCTCAGTTTCATGCAACCCCCTAAAAAAAAGATCAATTCTACATATGCAGAAGCAGTAGCTCAGTCAGTGCTTGAAATCATTTCTAGGGAATGCAAATTTGGCAGAATGGCAATGCTAATTTCTCATGATTTGTGTGACTTTCTGTGTAGAGCAGTCTGAAAGCTCTCCAGTTTTGGACTGATTGTGGTCTGAATCTGTCCCACAGGAGAACTGAACATTTCAGGAGAAGTCATAATTTCAGCAGATTTTGAATTCCAGACTGAGAACAAACGTGACTTCCCTTGAAACAACTGAAAAACCCAATTATTATTTCATTTTGAAAATAAAAAATGTAAGTGTTCAATTTTAAAAGTGTTCTAATATTTCAGAAAAACATTTTATTTTTAGCTTTACGACACTGCTTTTTCATTTAGATTAAAACAATGTTTTGGTTGACAAGCAGCTCAGTTTAAATCTCCCTTCTAGCTGTCTTCATGTTCCTCTCCTGTGCAAGACATGCTCAGTAGAAGTTACAGGAACAACATCAAAACCACCATCTTAATCCGGGCAGGCAGAGCCTGTATCCTGGATCCATACTCTGAAAGACATGCGGCTCTTGGCATCAAATTGCTTCCTTCTTTGGCACCCATTACCAAGAGCTGCCAGCTGACACAAGGATAGCAGGTTTTCTGGCCAGGGACCTTGGAGATAAGGTATTCATTGCTTGCTTCTGTGGGGAATAAATAGAGGAAGAGATGGCCAATGAAACAAAAAATGCCAAGTTTAAAACCAAATAAAACTACATTCTCTGTTCCAGGTACAATCAGGCTGGGAATTCAGTGTTACTTGATGTTATTGTGGCCAAGGATATCACAAGACACATAAAATGTCTTGGACTTACGATGAATGCATATGTAACTCTGAGTTACAGACATATCTCTAGAGTTATCATTCTAATATATTTGCATGTAATATTAAACCTTCTGCCACTGTGTTTGCACCACAAAGATGTTTAGAACCTAATCTATACTTAGGATCTAAGTTGCCATTGGAATCTAGGAACCTAGATAGGTTGGTTTCCAAATCCTTCTGCTGTCCTGCTATGGAGTGTGCATTATTCCAGCTCAGTTTATCTGACCTGAGTGCTGCAGCTCCAGGCAGTGGTCTGCTGAGCCAGTTTCTGTGCTTTCGGAGATGAAAACATGTAAGCAAAAAACGTGGCCCACCCGGTGACTCGCATTTGGGTGGAGGAGGGCCAGGCTGCCTGCGCTGGCATCATGGCCATAAGGCAGCAGGTTCCAGTGGAGGTCAGGTACCTGGGACTTGCCAAGGATTGTATGAGCATGTCCAAGTTGCAAGTTTCAAAGCCATTGGGAAGCAGCGAGTCAGTGGAGGGAGCAGAAAAGGATCTGATAAATTCTTTGTTGGAGCCTTGTTCCAGTTCTAATTAATCACATTCAATAACAATTCAATTAGTGCTATGAGTTAAAAATTACCAAGTAAGCTGCTTATACTGAGATGGACACGTTCAGGACTCAGACAAAAATAGGCTGGCAGAAATGAGTGGCATTGAATAAGGCAATGATCTCCTGGGACATTTCTGGAAATTGTTCATGGCTATTTTCCATGTCCTCATTCTCCAAATTCTTCTAGTATCGCTTTCCTTCTCTGACCTAGGCCCTGCACGGCACTTCTCCCACACATTTTCTCTTGCTAATGAGCAAGAGTGGAGACTACTGGTATGAGTGTGGTGATGTGGTTAGTCAAGCAGACTGGAACCTCTCTGAGAAACTCAGTCCCACTCTATTAAGAGCTCTCTGTACACATAACAAAAAGACACACACTGGAGAAGCCCTGGGAAGAGGAGTACAGGCAAAGCAACAGCAAAAGGAATACAATTAAATAGGATCAGTATCTCTGAGAGGCAATGGTCCCAGCAGTTCAGCTGTCAGCCCTCAGGTTGCTGGATACCACATTCCCATTTACCAATAGGAAATGCACTGTACAGCATCTTCCCTCTGAATTCTCCTATAAGCCATTTCTTCGCATACTTCACCTTTTTTAGCTTTTACAGCTCTTGAAGTGTGTTTGCTGTTTATATTGCATCATATATAACAGGGTTCTGACTTGGCTTTTTGGCTGGTAAAATAGGAGGTCAAGTGAAAGTCATCATCCCTAAGATGCATCATCCACTTAGAGCATTAAAAAAATTAGTGTTATAAGTATACTGAAGGACTAGAGAAACTCTTTTACCCAGGGGAAACAAGAAACAGCAGACTAAAAATTCTCAGTGATTCTTTTAATAAGAAAATAAAAATTAAACAATGGAAATCATCTTCTGCAAGCCAGGTCCATAGTCTGCCTTGCATCTTTGAGGTGAAATGGCTTTTGATTGCTTTGCCAGGCATTACTTCCTCCCTTTTCCACTTTTCAAGTTCTTTCAGGGTGTGTCTGAGAGAGGTGTTTTACTGGAGGAAAAGGGAGCACAATCAGAATATCACGGAAATCTGAATTGTTGTGTACACACATGCACTCAGATACCCATGCCAACACACAAGAAATGTGTCGTTGCTGTCTCCATACATATCAAGCTGGTGGAGGTACAGATCCTGTCCCACGTGAAAGCTGACCTGTGGAGTAGATTTCCCAAAATCTGAAAGTGTTGCTGAACATTTCTTCTTGGCTTGCAGAGTCAGTTTTACTTTGCACTGGCAGTGCCATCATGAAGATTCTTCCCTCGTGTTCCAACATTTTTTTTAATTTCCAGAATCAAGAACACTGTTCTGTTCCAAAACAAACTTGTTTTGCCTTTACCTGCATTCAAATTTCATTGCTTAAACAATATCTAACTGGAGTGTGGACAGAGTGACCTTTGTGCCCAGTGCATCTCCATGTGACACTTCATCAGCAGCTGGAGCAGTGCTTGTCATGGGGCTAACAGGCAACATGGGTGTAACTCCTGAAATGGGGACTTTGGAGAGGAAAGCAGTGGCAAAATAAATCTTTAACCCAGCAGGCAGATGAGTGGTGGGAATGACTTCTTCAGCACATGGTGCCCCTGTGGCTCCCAGCACAAAATGTGTTGATGTGCTGTTGAATGATGATTGAAAGTCCACTCAAATCACAGGAAAGGAGCTTTCTATTAATTTTTTTGAGCTTTCTACTTGTCTTACAGAGGCTGCTTACTTGTTCAAGCCACAGCTGCATAAACCTCTCTCTAGGACAGATTAATATGCTAAAGGACATGTAACAAGCAAGCAGGAGCTGGCAGAAACTCTCAAGGATCCCAGAGAAATTTCATTACTTCTTTGTAATAGCTAATGGCACTGCTGACAAACGTGCAATTGCAGCCTTCAAGATGGTGCTTCTACACGTGGGTTGGGGCCCTGATGGCACTGATAGGGTTAATTGCCCTGATCAGCCTCATCTGGGAGAACTTGCTTATTGGCTCAGGGATCCTATTTAACCTCAGGCTGGGGCAGTGAATTCTGGTTAGAGCTGTGCTGTAGGGGGATGCTGCTCTGCAGGCTGGCTGGGCGCTCTCCTGGATGAACCCCATTGACACAGACCCCAATGCATAGGCTGACTTCCTGGCCTGACTCTGGCTATGCCTTGCCACTGTGGACCTGCTGCCACTGGATCTGACCTGTGGATTGGCTTCCTGGTTTGACTTCAAACCTGCCTCATAGCCATACCATGGATTTTTCTGGTGATCTGGATTATCATAGGAACCTGGCTGCTTTAATTAATATGGGTGTTGTGGATGGGGTGCTGCTTGAGGCCTCTGTGCTGCCCATCAGTCCAAGTAGGCTTGATAACTTGGATGCAGGAGATCTCTATGCAGTAGCTGAAGTTCTTACGTCTACTGTTTTAGCCATGGAATTGATCAGGCAATCTTCAAAGTGGGTAAGTGTATTAAAGATGGGCCTCTACTTTCAAGGTTTCCTCTCTGTTGTGACAAAAGTGGGTTAAGGCCTGCACCACTCCCACACCTTGTGCAGGCCTTGCTTTGAGAAGGAATAGTTGGAGCGGCCTGTTCTCAGCTACTGCCTCCTCCACATGCCCCTTAGCTGGGCGTAGGGCAGGAATCTGGCCCTTGATAGGACTCTGCATTCACTGAAGCCAGCTTTGGTAGAGGGTGAATCAGGTCATGGCCCTTAGAGGTGTTAGTAGTACATGAATAGGCTTAACCAAGAGCCCACACTATGCCAAAATTGTAAACCGTTTTTGGCAAGGACTATCTTTTTAGTGTGCATGCAGCACCTAACTTTGTGTGGTCTTGGTCACGTTTCCAGGTGCTGCTGTAATGTAAACACTTAGTAGCAGAATATCCAAGCTCCAGATGCCTTTGTTTTGCTTTTCGTAAGCTCACATACCAGAGAGGGCTGGAATTCAGGAGTTACCAATAATAGACCCTCTTCTAAAGCTTGTGCTGTCGTCACTGGCAGTATGTAAAGGTGGGTGAAGTATGTTGGCAGACAGCAGACATGGTTGCTCTTGGGAATAAATAGGTAGGGTTGCTTCTGTGAATACCTTGAGAATTGTTTAACTCACCTGTCCTGCTTGTTAAAAATACTTAGAGTTATTCATTAGTTTGGGAGGGACTTGCTCTCTTCACTGTTATTATTAACATTTTTCAAACGCAACCTTTATCTGGCTAGGTTGAGCTAACTAATGTTGGTGACAGGTTAAACTATTTTGTGGGTTTGGGGAATCTGTTTTCATGACCAGTGCTGGGAGAGCGAAGGGAACTGGTGAATTTGAAGCAAACCACAACTCCCCAAAAAAATCATTTCAGGACTATCAAATTCAGTGAATTAATATTAGGCAAAGCTGCCAATAGAGACTATGATAGCCACCATCCCTGATGAAAGGTTTGTAGAGCACCTGGGTCAGTAAGGCCATGATCTCACCTGACATGGCTTAGGCCTGACCACAGGCAAAGTTAGCACAATCTTTCAGCAGCCGCCTGTATCCAGCACTAAAATGTCATCACTTATGTTTTGCAAGCTTTTCTAACGGCAAGCTCTGAGACAAGAAATCACTTGCTCCCCAGATGACTTAGTTTTTCTTTGCTACTTCCAGTTTTCATCTTAGACGTAGAAACTTACCTGGTTCTGGAGAGAAAGCAATGTCCTTTGCTTCCTACCTCTTTTTAGTACAATTTCTCTGCAACTTTTCAACATGGCAGACAGTCTTTCGAGGCTGTTCAGCATTAGTAGTGCAGCTGAAAACGGACAGCTCTGGCATTTCAGTTTTGAAGTGGAAATCTGTTCCTTGACTACTCCTGAGAAAAAGCCTCAGAACCATTTGATGTGCGAGCAGATAAAGTAATAGGTATTTTGTAGTAGAACAAGTACCTGTGCTGTTTAAGTAGTGCTCGATGTGTTATCATGCAGAAGGGGCTTTCAGCTCTGTTTACATACATGCTGTCAAATATCTTTCACTTATTCATAGAATAAAAATAATCTATTTAAATTCTATCCTGTATATACTCACCACAATATATACATAGATATGACCCTGCAAATGTGCTTACTCTTGGTTACAGATATTTTCCCATTGATGCAAATACCACTGGATGAATCAGTGCTTGCAAGATCAAATACTATATGCATGTGTATATATATATACAAAACTATGTGTATGTATAAGTTTTTGCTATCAGTCTTAATCAGAAACGTAGGGACCACAAACTTCCTCTGATAAGAGCAACCCATGTGGTATGGGGAAGGAGAAATGAAGCTGTCGTGGTCTTGCTCACAGCCTCCCAGGATTAGAAACTGAGCAATGAATGCTATAAGGAATTTGGACTCCAAAACCTACCTAAGACACTTCTAAATCAGCCCAAGCAAACCTTCCTCTAGAAATCCCACCAGAAGTGGACTTTGTGTCCTATTTGAAGATATTTTTAACATTTGCATTAATTCCAGTGGGCAAAATATAGTGGTAGGGTAGGAACAAAACTCAGTGGTTGCAGGACGTGTTGGCTAAGTTTCTAGCTCTTGGAAGAGCTGTGGGGTTTGGAGAACTAGTTCTTGTTTCAAAATCTAATTTGTCATAGGATTTAGATGAGCTGTTTCAAGGGAAAATTTCTTCAAATTAACGTATTGTTTTGGGATGAAACTAGAGCCTTTGCTGTGCAAACAATAGAGGCTGCAGTGCCAGCATCTCCCTTGCCTCAGCTGCAATAGTCCATGTGCTTCTTATGTTGCTTGACTGGAATCTGAATCCTCATGTGTGAGTGTTCAGAATAAGCTGGTTAAAATGGTCCAAGATCAGAGAACAAGGCTGAGGACTGCAGTCCTCAACGGAGAGGGATGAATGCGGGATTTGTGTGTCCCATTGGCTTTGGTAACAGCTCACATGTGAGGGGATTATAGCACTCTTCAGTGTACTTCTCCTTCAGGCAGACATCTCAGGGATTCCAGTCTTTGATTCAGCATCAAACAGCCTAATAACTAAATCTTTAGTGTTTGACCAGGTTGCTTTGTAAGGGAAGCTGGTTATTTATGAGCTGATGCCTTACCTTTCTCTTTCCTGTTTCCTCTTCCTCCGACTTCTAGGGTTTTTTTCCACTCCACCTTCCCTGACTGATCCTTATTTTTTCCTTGAACATTTTTACTATCTGAAAGCTGAAATTGTGCAGCATATGGGTACTTAATGCAGGCCACCTGCATGTATCCAGTGGCATCTACACAGTCCATGAATTGCATGGTTGACAACTTCAGTGTAAAATGCTCTGCAACCAGAAACTGCAGACAGGAGGGTCAGGCTGCTGCTAAGACATGGTGAAAACCCAAAATTGTTCTGTGTGATTCCTTTCCTTCCTGTAAATGTTGTTTATTTCCAAAAATTCAGAGGAGCCTCCTACATTTCCTCAAAGCTGCAGCTGTTCCACTGGATTAATCTCAACCACCTCACCCTGCTCTGTTCTGTGCTGCAATTTTGCCAACATCCACTGCTGTCTGTCAGGCACAGCTCTTTGGTTCCATATGTTGTTCTTCACCTAGCACATGCAGTAGCACCCAATGATGTGAAATGTTACAAGTGGGACAAATCCAAACATTTTAGACATACTTATTAAGTGCTTGGAATTTGGTCTTACGGAAATTTTGTACACAACTTATGCCATGGAGTCTAAACCTGCAAATACAAGACCTGCAAGTAGCAGATAGTTGTAATTATATTGCCAATTAGTGGTGTTTCATAAGCAGTCCCTAGGCAAGATGTCCTCCTATGTATGCTGTTATACAAGCCATTTCCCCTTTATCAATTGTTGCTAATGATGTTTTCATTGTGAATGATCCATTAACTAGCTTGCTAGAGTTGAACAAGAAAAAAATGTTTCACTTGCTCAAGTAGTAAGTAGTAAAAAGCCAGCATAACTCTTGTCTGAGTCTCTCACTGCTACTTAGTCCTTCAGACACTTTTCTTATCACTGTTAATCGGCTCTCAGGCTCAATGGGCTGTACAGCTTGTACAAGGAGCATGTAGGTGCTATGATCTGTTCCTTCTCTCTAGTGCAAGTGATCCAAGGTCCACATATCTTAATTTTTAAAAAGTACCAGCTTTTGCAAGGTGTAAAAACATATTACAGTGATAGCTAAGATGTGGTTTGAATGCTTTAGCCAGCAACACTGGCTCTGAGACATAAACAATAGCATCAATCATAACAGATCTGATCCACTTGGAAGGTGGAGTCGCTTCCAGTCAAATCTGGACAGCCTTTTCTTCAGATACTCATGAAGGAACTGCTGCATGTTTCCACCCTCTGGAGAAGTGAGTTTTAACAGTGTGAGTCTCATCAAAAGTATTTTTTTTATGGAACTTGGATACCAATGCTTATCCAGAAAAGCAGGGTCACTAGTGGGTAAAAAGAAGTTTAACTGAAGACTGATGTCTGTATAAACATATACAGAAATAGGCTTAATCGTATTGTGGATGCAACCTGGTTTCAACCCCCTAATGGTATTCTAAAATAGTCATTGAGTAAAATAGAAAGAATCTAAATATAACTATATATTTGGATAATGCACCTCTTTGGTAAACAGTTTAAACAATTAAGAGGGAATTTAAAGGGAGTAGGGATTTATCAAGCTGCTTGCTTGTTAAGCAGAAATATACAATTGGTTATCACTCAAATCCAAGGTTCAAAAAATAAATGAGTCTTTGAAAATATGTCATGGTAAAAGACCTTGTAATCCCGGTTTTAACCAAGTTACATGCTGAGGCTATTACAAACAAGAGGTGAAGAGAAACAGTCTGCAGTTCAGATTACCAATAGAACTGAGGAAAGGGCAGCCAGGCTGAGACTATCAATGGCTATCAGCACTGTCTCAGGAACATGATGAGTAACGCAGAGGTTGGAGAAGACCTGCATGAGCAGCCCCCTCACTGCCCCCATGTGATGGTGCTTCAGAGGAAGGACTCTCTTGAACCATCTCTGGAGAGCACAGGGAAAACTGGGCAGTGTGAAGAGTATCTGGGAAAGCATGAGGAAAATGTCCATGTTGTGTTGCTCTGGAGAGGAATTACAGACCATCTGAGTGCACCTTGAGCAGCTCTGGCACTGTCCCACTACTTGACTCTGATGTATTTCTGCAGGAGGAGCAGCGAACTTGGTTATTGCAAATACCTACTGCTATGGTGATTGTGGTTTTCCTCCTTTATCATACTATATTTTATTCTCTCTGGCTAAACTAATTTATGTTCATTGCTATTTTCTTGTTGTGTTTTAAATTCACAGTTAAACCCTCCAGCTTGTTTAACTAAAGGCTAAAGAGTATGGAGCTTGGGGATTGGCCAAAAATTGTCAAAATTATAGATTCAAGAGGTGTGACATGTAAATATTCAACTGCTTCCCCATTGTGATGTGACTCATGGCCACGGGGCAGGTGCTCACCAACAAAGGTGTAGGCAAGTATAGGGTATCCAGGCTTCTTTGTCTTTCAGTCTTCAGGAAGAGCTGGGCAAAAGCTCTGTGGACTGACTCATTTTCTGGAAATCTGGAGGAAACTTTGTGTATGTTTCAGGTGAAGGTTGGGTTGCTGTATTCAAGATGGGGAAAATACTGGGAAAGCTGACTTTGAGCAATGCTGTTCCACTGATGCGGGGAAAACTGTTCTCAGCTTAGACAACAGAGCCTTGCTTTGTCTAGATGACTCGAAAAGCAGAAAGGACCAATGAGGGTAAGTTCCCATCCAGGTGTCAGGGTCAGATTGATAGGAACACAGCTTCTTCTATCTGTGCCTATTGGGTGCATAAACATAAATTTCCAGGTTGACCAGGGATGCAACTCTGAGTATTGCCCCAATAGATACACAATCAGATCAGTGCAAGCTGTGTGGGGCATGTATTTCAAGCCTAGTTTGCATCCAGATCAGGGGAATGTGGTGTATTAATGCAAGTATTGTTCATTGAATATTGGTTTTCAGCTTGTATTAGCCTGGGCCCAAATATTAACGTTTGCGTGAGGACATTGATCTGGAAGAGATCAGGATATAACTATAGAGTGATTTTTAAAGGCTGTTTTTCCTTTATTATGTGGGATGGGGGCGCTGAAATGATTGATAACTGTTTCAATGGTTAAGTAAGTGGTTAAATGGTAAAGTATGGGAAAAAACTTGGAGTATAAATGCATTTAAGAAAAAGGTTTCTGTAAGGCTTGCTTTCAAATACCTTCAAATTTATGATTTTTACAGAATTGCTTTTTTGAGCAGTTGTTACAGATGGGTGATGAACCCAGGACAGTTGCTTTTATACCTGTCCTTCACACCAGCACATCACTGCAGCCAAACCAGAGTTGTACTTGTGACCTATCTTGCATCTCTGCCCTATATTACAGCTTGTTTTAGCAAGAAAACACACTACACCATTCTGACCAGAAGATGGCAATGAGAAATGAGGTTTTAAGCTTCATACTTAACTTTATTTCTTTATCAAGCGTGGTACCGTGATGCTTCAGGCTTATCACAATTTATATGCCAAAGCCTTCCAGACAGATTTTCTGAATAATTAAAAAAAACACAACAGCTTAGCCTCTACAGAGATGAGCTATCAATGGGCTGTGTCTGAGGACATCCAGCAGTAGGGAATGCAAGCTATAATTTAAAAATCAATTTTCCTATAATTGCTTTTTCATAGCTGGTTTCCATGGACCGCACAGTGCAGAAATGCCCAGAAATGTTCAGCAGTTGAGTTTGAAGGACCTTAAGAAGATCTGACAGGTGAAGCTTCACCTGAGCACTGGGGTCCCAGTGTAACTACCCCCTCAGGGCTTCATCTGGCTGGTTTCCCAGGATAGTAGAGTGGGGGGAGTTGTTAGAAATGTTTTGTTTCCCACATTCAGTAGGAATGTAGCAGTTTTAATACAAAGCTCTCTGTCAGAGGTTCCTCAGCACAACTGAAAACAAAGCTGTGTGGTCACCTTTCAGGAGCTGTGTGCATGGGAGACCTGTTGCTCGCCTGCCGCAGGGTTGTGAGGGTGTTGTTCCCTGTGTGAGTCTGAACTTGGTGTGGCAGCTCTGACTCCATCACCAGATCTCTTTGTGCTGCATTTCTTTTTTTTTTTTTTTTTTTTTTTAACTCTCACCTTTGGAAATACCTTGATTCTTGGCACAGGATGGGAAACTTCTAAGAATCTTCACAACTGTTTCCCACTAAGCTTTTGCTAGTGTTTTTATCACACCTAACTCCTAATATACATCAGGAGTAGCACAGTGGAGTTGGCAGAGGCATACTCATAGTGTCAGGAGGGGGAATTTCTCTCTTCCTTCAGTATTTCTATGCTTGACTGCAAATAGTATGTGTCCTATACACGCTGTGTGGGTTTTACTAGGGGGGAGTGACATAAAACTGGGTAGTTTCTCTGACTCAAGTGAATTATCAGTTCTTTCAAACTTTCCCCTCAAACAGGAAACAAAGAGAGTAAAAATAAGCGTTTGGAATCTTTGCAAAGTTTCTTTTGCTGATCCCCAGACAGTGAGATCTGCTTCCAGCAGGAAAATGGACAGCAGGAGACAGACTGAACACTGAAGAGACCAAACAGTAGGAGAGAAGTAAAGCCACAAAGGGGAGAAAGTCAGAAGTTAGTGTCAGAGCCAGGCTGAGGGCTTGCCTTATTGCCTAATCCATGCTCGTTCCCTCAGGTGATGTCTCTTGAGATAAAGAGCTCATACCCTGTCATTTCACAGTCCTGCTGAGGCTGTTCTTTGGTTCTTCCTTACCTACACAAGCTGACTGTAGCTACTGAATCTGCTATTCTGCATCCTCTTTTGAGAGGAGGACAGTATTTGAGGCCCTCCATGTAGGGTAAGGGGCAAGTCTGTGGTATATGTTGTGCACACATACATGTTTGCCAGTGATTTATTCTAGCTTCCTTGTTTGTACTCATTTCAGCTGTTATAATGAAGAATCTCCAGTATCCTCTGCTCTTCTTTAACAACTCAACCAGACCTAGTGTCAACAAGAAAGCAGCTAATCAAAGGTTGCTAGCATAAATGATCAGACCCAAGATAACACAATTAATGCACATGCCTCCACAAGTGCCCCTTTTCCACTCTGTTTGTCTTTCCTTGGTTTTGCATTAACCTGGCACTGCCATCCTCCTTCTCTATGGGCTGATGGTCACAACTCTGTCATTTTATGAGACTGCATGCAATAGAAGTATCTGGGTATATTTTTTTCTACTTGCTCTTGTCATTTCTGCATCCAGCTCTGGGGCCCTGAACATATGAGGTACATGGATTTGTTGGAGTGAGTCCAGAGGAGGGCCACAAAGGTGACCAGAGGGCTCGAGCACCCCTCCTATGAAGGCAGGCTGAGAGAGTTGGGGAGTTCAGCCTGGAGAAGAGAAGGCTCTGGGGAGACCTTATAGTGGCCTTCCAGTACTTAAAGGAGGCTTACAGGAAGGGTGGGGAGGGAGTCTTGATCAGGGAGCGTAGCAATAGGACGAGGGGTAATGGCTTTAAACTGAAAGAGGGGAGATTTAGATTAGATATTAGGAAGGAATTCTTTACTGTGAGGGTGGTAAGGCACTGGAACAGGTTACCCAGAGAAGCTGTGGATGCCCCATCCCTGGAGGTATTCAAGGCCAGGCTGGATGGGGCTTTGAGCAACCTGTCTAGTGGGAGGTGTTCCTGCCCACAGCTGGGGGGTTGGAAGCAGATGATCTTTAAGGTCCCTTCCAACTCTAACCATTCTATGATTCTGTGATTTGCCAGAGCTGTGAATTGGCTTTTTTCAGGGACAGCCTGCAGAGGCTGTGTCCCCAGCAGGAAAACTTAGTTAAATAGTCCAAGATGGTTTGTTTCTGTCATGCTTAGGTGGGTTTGACTGTAGTGGTATATGGTAGGATGCAGCATTCTCCTCTATCATTCCAGGTTGAATCCTGATTTTTTTGAATTATTCTGTCACTCAGTGATTGCTCAATGAGTGCTAGGATTACAAGACCAGGACTGTGGAGCCAACACATAATCATTGATTGTAGTGGGGGCTCAGCCAGCAGGGTTATGGATGCGGAGCAGAAGCTGAACATTGCTGCGATACCTGGTCTCTCTGTGTTGGAGGGAGGGATGACCATCGTTCCTACCTGTCCTCAGGCCCCACAGAGCTCTGTAGTGAGAGTGGGATAACAATTGGATGCGAATGTAAAAGCAGGGGCTTTCGTGTTTAAATGTGTATGTTCAAGATCTTGTGTCCTTCTGTGCAGACAAGGATTGTCCCTAATCTTTGAACTCTTTGGCATGTTTTAGCTGTAGGCTGTATGCCAGTGGGCTGTTACTTTCCTAGTGTATTTGAGGCTACACTGAGAAGGCAAATCTGATCACAGAATTTCTTTGCTAAAGAGAAGTGAGTGAAATGAGAGACAAGTACAGAATCCAGCACCCAAAGGTTATTTGATAGGAAAATACCATAGAAAAGTAAAATAATATTGGTTCCGTCTTCTCATCTTCTGATTTTTCACTTTCTTTTTTGTGTCTACTTCTCTTCTGCTTATATCCTTCATTGCAGCCTTTCACATGCAAAATGTGTTTTGGCAGTAAGCATAGAGACTCCAATTCAACATTAGTCTCAGTCTAGCAAGACCGCTGCTTGGACTGCTGGACTGCTTAAAGTTGAGTCTGCAAAAGTGGGTGTCTGGTGATTGGGCTGTACAAGACGTGCACAGAGAAGCATCACGAGTGGATGCTTTCGTCAGTTTTTTTGACAGAAGAGAGGTGCCAAGCAATCAAAACCTTTTTACACCATGACTAGTAATAAATCAAGGCTCTGATATTTTAAGCAGTAGGTTGAACAACAGTCATAAAGGAAGAATAGGAGTTATGCCAGCCATGCTGGTTATTCATTATCTTCTCCATCAGTTTAGTCAGTCTCAGGTATTCAAGTTGTTCTTTCCCTCCTTTTATTTTTTAGTAAGCATTACTTTATTTTCTAGGGACCACTGAAACAAGAATAGGGAATGAACATAATGATGACAAATGGTTGCTTTGGCCTTCTCTGGGAAGACTGTGATAACCTAGGTCTGGTCTTTGTATGTTCCTTGCAGTAGGAGTTCACTGAGGTGGCCCTGGACTGGCAGGCCTCCAAGTTGGCGTGTGTCTGACATTGTTTAGTGAGAACACTCTGTGCAGACCCAGGCACGCTCCTTTCCTTGGCATCAGGGGGAAGAAAACAAAAGGCCTGGTCCCGAGTTTGTTGGCTTTATCAGCACACATCATGGTTGCCTCCTCTATCTTCAAAAAGCTGTTGCAACCCCAAGATCAAATCATTGGTATGATCTGGCAAATCTTTCTTCATTTGTCAATGATGATTTGTCAAAGACAACTGGCTTGCTTGGGGCTGATGAGTAATGCTTCCCCGCTACAAGCTGGTTATGAATATATAGGAACAGCTGAACATCAATAAACTAACGTATTAGTGTCACCTGGTCTACCTCCTTGTTCAGTTTAAGCATAGCTTTGGTGAAAAACTGATTTTGCCATGGCCTCTGTCTGTAGGCAGCTTGGTCTCCTCCGTGAGAGAGTTTGCAACTGATGGTTCTATTTTCCCTCTTGGACTTCAAAGATGAGGAAAGCTTTCTTAAAAAAATTTCAGCAGAACTGTTTTCCATCAGAAAATATAGTTCCCAAAAATGAAAATACCTTAAGAAATACTACTTATTTTGAGGAGATTTCCACTTCAGGCAGAAAATGCATCCCAAATATGTTCTACTTCAAATTCTTTGGTATAAAATGTCTTAATTTTTCTTGTCCAGTGTTTTTTCAAAATGAAAACAAAGATTTGTCAGTGCTCAACAGAATGGAATTATCAGTTTTCAGCTTTAGGGAGCATCAGTTAAACTGTAGTTGTAAAGATTGTTATTATCAGACTTCTCAGGTTGATATAAGGGATGAATTACAGAATTAAGCAATCTCTTACATCTGAGTCTTTAATCAGATTTCAAGTTAGGATGTAAAACTGCTTTTCGTCAGCCTGATCACAACTTTAAATTTCTGAGTAAAGAGATGGAGTTAGTTTTTCAGCTCTTGTCTGGTCATGTAACTGTGAGGGTAGGAGTGATTAATGGTGATATTGTTGGAATAGCTATTTGCCAATATTAATAACAGCTTGATTCTGTTAATAAGTGTAATGAAGGAAAAGTGGTGTGTGAAATGCTTGTTGCGACCTGTCTCCCTCTCACTTCATCCCCTGCGAAGGAAAACTTACCACCTCTGCTGCAGCAGCAATCTGAGCACTGTCTCCTCAAATCTGCAGCCCTGGGAAGGATGGACATTTGTGTCCAAAGCAGAGCTTGTGACCCTGCAGCTGAGCCCCAGTGCTGAGCTGTTTCTCTCCTTAGGCTTTCATTTGGAGTTTCTTCTCTGAAATGCAATGGTGTAAGTTCATGATGGACTTAGCCTAATTTGCAGAAGGCAACTATGGGCTTAACACACTGAGAGGGCTTCCACTCCAGAGCAAAAGCCCAACGTGTGGTCTGGGCCAAATGACATCCCACATTGTTGTAAACTTTGCTGCTAGAAACAGTGTGAGAGGAGAGGCTTCCACTTGCACAGGCTTTTTGCAGTGTTGGACCTATTGGTTGGGTGACCAACTGGGAAGTATTAAGTGGAATCTAGGCAGCTGGTGCTTCTGATCTGTGTTAATGGGGGATAGCAAGAGACAAACAATTATTCCATTCATATTAAACATTAAACATGAAAGAATTGCATTAAAATGCTCTAGGAGAAAGGAATTAATTAAGTCTTTTTGATCTGTGAGTATTTCTTCTAGAAGATTTGACCCTGACATGCGTCTGACTTGGTGCACCCAGTTATATTTTAAACAACAATAGGGATTGACTTATGCTTTTGAAAGGCGATGAATGCGCAGCTGGGATTTATACAGAAACCACCACCAATGTCTGTCCTTTGAGGTGCCATGGGGAAGGGTTAGAATGGATAGCTACAATTTCTGAATTCTGCTTCCAGATGCATTTGGACAGAAGGAAGAAAGTGTGAGGTTTTAGGGAAAAACCCATAACTCTATATTTTAAGGGGAAAAGGGAAGTGATGGATCATGCTCTAGGTAATGAGGACTAGTCCAGGGCAGGTAAGTGCTGACTCATTTTACCTGCAGGTAGATAGCGCATGAAGAGATGGCTGATCAAGTGTGGACTTCGAATCACTGAAATACTGAAAATCTGAGGTAGAAAAAGACCTACAGAGGTTTTCTGGTCCAACTTCCAGCTCAAAGCAGGGGGTAACTTCAAAGTTGACTTGGATTGCTCAGGGCCTTGCCCAGCCACCTTCTGACTGTCTCCGAGGGTGGACAACACCTACCTGAGTCCTTGCTGCAGTGTTTGCTTTTATTGTGAGGAATTTTGTTGTTATCTAGAAATATATGTATCCTTAGTTATCTCTGCTTAACATAAAGATAATGGAAAGAAAGGCCAACATAAATATTTCTGAGGTTTTCCTGAAAGGGACTGGAAACCACTTGAGAGAAAAGAAGACCGAGTGAATGCTGGTGCTCAGGAGATACACTTTAGCTTCAGGGCAAATAACAACCAAAGGGAAAGGTGTTCATCCCTGTAGCTACACCAAAAATAGCTTAATAAATCAAGTAAGCCAAAGTAAAACAATCATCAAATGCTTGTCACATTCAGTGTCTATTTTCCTCCATGAGCATTACTTACCTCCTTGCTTCCCTGTCTCTTGGTTTCCTGTTGCCTCTGAGTGAGAGAGGAGAGGTCTTGGGTAAGCACTAGAATTCCCTTCTCCACTTCAGGGCCTGCCAGGGAAGGCAATGGGCTTCCAGCTGCCTTGGACAAGCATGGTTTGCCGATTCTATGGGCTAGTGGCCAGTACATTTGCTTTGTTTGTTGTAGCCTCTGTTGGGATGCGAAGAGAGTGCCAGCCACGGATTTCATTAATTCCACCATCAGTAGGTCTGAATTCATTGCCACTAATACAATGCCTTTTTCTATGTACTCTGCCAGAGGTATTTTTTTTTGACACCATGTGTGACCTCCTGTTATTTCCCAACAAATGTTGGCAAGCATAACACAGCCGGCAGAGCAAAACAGCACAGTGTGTCACAAACTGCTGAGTGCATCCATGCTGAAATGAACAGCCAATTCCAGAGTGAGCTGAAAATTAAATCAATAAGAAAGAAATACATACAAGTATTGCTCCCTTTTACTCCAGCTTTGACTGCTGCTTTCCTTTGTGCATTTTCTCTCTCCTGACTTGGACTCAGGCAACAGCCAGAACAAGGTTATATTTTTATTTCTGCTCTATCCTTCTAAAACTTCCCAAGCTGCTGTGAAACAGGTGTTTTTGAATTATTCCCAAGCAACTTCACAATTAATTCCTGCCTCCAAGCTGATGTTTATCCTTTGCCTTTTGCTTTTTACAGGAGGGTTTGCCCTGTTCAAATAATATATTACAAATAATGATTATGGTAAATGTTGTTTGTTTCCATTGCTGGATAACCCACTCTTCTCACTTTTCATTTTCTCTGGGGTTCTGGTGCCTTTCCTCCCTGTCGCTGTGTGTGTGCATGTTGCTGTGGAAGAGGAGAACAGGGCAAAGTGCTGCAGTTACTCATAGGCAGCCTGAGCTTTTCTAAGTGACAGAAGTGATTGTGAAGGTTTTAATTGTTCAGATGCAGGATGGAAGACTGTAATGTTGCAGAGCATGACTGTTGGGGATACTGGGTTTGCTTCTTTATTTATAAATCACCTGCATCGTGTGCTAAAGAGAAGTAGTGCCATTCTAGGAACTCCTGCCTTAGCCAACCCCAGCCTCTCCGTTCATCTCTCCCCTCTGCTCAAGCCTCACAAGAGAGTCACTGCTGTCAGCCCAGGCTGCTGTGACTCACACACTCAGCCCTAAAGGTTTCCAGCTCAGGATGGTTAACTGTGTTCAGCCCTGTCCCTCAGGGTGGCTAATGCACAAGCACATTTGGGCTCTTGTCTTCTGGCAGGATTTCATTTAGTAGCTGGTAGCTGTGGTGCAATTTGACCTGTCTTAGGATGACCGTGGTAGGAAGCAAGTGCTCGTGGAGCAGATTCATGCTGGGACACCCTCTGCACTCTGTCAGAGTCACGCATATATTTTTGTGTGCTTATTATGACGCACTGGACTTGGGTCTGGAGACATTTTCCCGTGCCAACATGCCTTTCAAGAGGGCAAGGCAAAAAGAAATAGCTTCAATACAACCATCCTGGAAGCTTGGTTCTGCAGAGAATTGTCATTTTTTTGGCACCAAGGAAAGGATTTTAAGCTGATGAGAAAATGCAATAGGCTGATTTACTTGGATGCTTCAGTGTTTCTTTGACTTTAGCCAGGGGAGGCCATAAGGGAGGGTAGAGAAAACCAAAATATAATGCTGCACAAGGCTTGTTTGTATGCACTGGGGCTTGCAGGCACTTGCTAAACTTGTACCTGCACGTGGGCCAAGTGGAAAAGGAGAGCAGGCAAAGGGAATTTTCTTTCTAATCAGCCCTTGCAGAGGCAGATTAACTTCCACTGTCAGCAGCCCCAAGTGAGGCCATGCAGCTTGAAAAAATGTTTGAGAAAAGTGTGTATGGGGGTTATGCCTGCCTTCTCTGCAGTCATGCTATCTTGTAGAAGATTTTGACTGTTCCTGACCCTGTGGCTGCATCCTCCTCTTCCTCCCCATGGGTGCAGGCCTGTAGAACTAGAGCCCACCAGGTGGCACTGGCGAGATGAAGTAGCCTGCAAAAAGGGAGGATAAACCCCAAGCCATAAAAGGATGGAAATAAACCCTTTTCTCTCTCTCTTTTTTTTTTTTTTTTTTTTTTTTTGCAAGCCTTGCTTTCCTCTCTGCTGAAGTGCCCATTGCAGAGCCAAGCAAAGGGTAAGCAAAGGCCCTGAGTAAGGTGCCAAGGGGCAATGATATGTTGGTTGTGAGGTTGGACACTTTTCTGGTTAGGAGCATCCTACTCTATTCTCTGAAGATGGCTGGTCTGTCGGCTCCTTGGTGTCCCTTTCAAAACTGCAGCAGGCCTCTGTATGCTACTGGGGTGATGGCAGAGGGTGGCATGGGCAGAAACAAGGATGTGAGAATAAACAAGTCCTGACAGAGAACCCTAGCCAGTAGTAATATTAGGTATCTCTTAGAAACGGAGAAGTGTGACCCATCATATTGGCCCCAGGGTGGGAACCAAGACTTGTACATCAGAAAGCCACAGAGAGGGTATTGCAGGGTCCATTCACTGGAGAATGGTGACAGTGACTCAGTCCCTAGTGGCTATTGCTAAAGCTGAGCATGAGCCCATGCATTTGCCGTTGTTATTCTTATAGGAAAAGCCATGCCCTTGGAGGTTTTGACTTTCAATTTGCAGTGCATATAGGGAACGAGATGCAACAAAACCTGTGTCCCTGTTGTGATGGGGAGCCCAGTGTTACATATCTGCAGTATCAGCACACAGAATGGCTGCTGCTGCGGCAGCTCCCAGACCTTTGTTACAGCACAGAAACCTAGATCACAACGATTGACTGGTCTTGTGTTTCATCGTGCTGTGGCCTCTAATTAAGCTCAGACCCATCTAATTGCCTATTCCGGAAAATTAATGAGACTAGAATTTACTGTTCACTCATTTTCTCTGGTGCCTGTGTTATTAGTGTCCAGGGGCTCAAACTCAATAGCACCTACTCTCCCAGCTCTCTTGTGTGTTCTGGTCACATCTTCTGGAGAACCAGTCCAAAGGTTGGGTGCTGGTAGCTTTCCCTTCCTGGCTGATACAGCAAAAATGTCTGGAAGTTCTTCTGGTTTCTGCAGTTGTGGTATTCTGCTAGTCTTCCCCCTATGAATTCTGAATTAAATTAGGACTTGCCTTACAGGAAATTTTAGATAATGTCTGCCTGTGTTCACAGCTTATTCAGTTCTTTGGGTGTAGCCCAGTAGTCTGAATAGTCTGTGATTTACTGCCACCAGTGGAATGAAACAGAATCACTTTCTCTGATTTATATCCTCTATTGTAGTTAAATATTTACACAGTATCAAGATCTTAGTAATTGAATGGCTAACAGATAGGTAGCGAATGTTTATATACTTCTGAAATGGCCACAGGGCCATTGGGGTAATGATATTTCATTTTGATAAAAGGTCTTTTACTAAGAAGAAACTTAAAGCTCATTCAGCTCCATTTTGTTCTCGGGGTAGTACTAACTCATGCTGATTTCAGTGGGTTAGTTCAATTTTTACAGATTGCAAAAATGACCCATTTATTTCAGAAAAATACTTTTGTTGAAATGAAGCAATTGCTGTGGAGGAACATGGCATCTTTCACACAGCAGTATCGCTGCTTGCTTCAGGTAAGAAGGCAAGAAAAAGCACCAGGCTAATATCAATCTTTGAAGGAAACCGAAGCTGTCAGTTTTAAACAATACCTACTGGTATTAAATCAGGACTTCTCTATTCACTTTCAGAAAGGTATCATTAAATATTTCATGGCCCATAGGTAATCAAAATTAGCCCTGTTTCCTGAAGCAAAAAGAGATCCCGTCATTCCTACTTGTTCTGTTTAATTCATGTCCAAATGAGGTAACTGGAATTCAAAGTAGGTGCAGCAGTTATAACTGAGTGTGCATACTGTTGAGCTGAATTCTTGTTTTACAGTAATATTCAGAGCTTGTAACTGAGCTGACCTGGGTTACACTATTGATAGGTGAGGATTTTGTCTAGGCCCGCCCAGGAATTGCATATTTCTTAGAAAGAGGAGTTACTTGTGTCTTGGAACTGTGTAGTTGTATACTCAAAAGATGTGTCAACTTAAAACCCAAATCTGCACAGAAGTTTCTGTATACATAGATTTTCCTTTTTTTCCTTTTTTTACCATTGTTTGAAATTGTCAGATAATTTTGTGCTGCTGGATTTCAAATGGGACTACATGAATGAAGAATATGAGAGCAGTGGCAAAGCAGTTATTATCTTCTGTCTCTTGATTACTGAAAGTCATTTTAGCAGCTGTCTGTCATATAATTCCAGAGTGAATGTTAGGAAAAAAGCAGAGGAAACACTATATATGTTCCAGGTCCCACTTGTAGTGTAACTTGGAAAAACCCTTTAGAAAAGAGGGAGGCTATTTGGGATCCTAGCCGGTGGAAATGAGAACAGAATTCACCACAGAGTGGTTAAGACTTTGAATACAATTTCCAATATAATGGAGCTCATATTCCTCTCTGGATAGTCTCCATAATCCTGTAACATAAACAGAGTATTGATTATTTTAATTCTGTAGTAACAAATGTTTCTGTAGTATTGAACTTAATACTTGGAGCTTGATACTCAATAAAACATGCAATGTTTCAGAGGTCACAAAGGATACTATTTCTCACAGGGATTTTTTGGTTTCTATGTCCTAGCTGGGAGGCAGTTGATAATGTCTTCTTTCTGCATCTGGAATAAACTGCAGTTCATAACACTGGTAAGGGGAACTTTCCAGTTGATACTTTCTCTACGTGCAGTGATATGTAGTAGGATACTTGGATGTGCGTGTAGCCTCTGGAATGAGCCTGCCTGTTACCCAGCTACCTCACAGCCTGGGCAGAGGAGCCCAGAAATGTTTGTACCTGTAAGCTGTGTCAGCGGACACAGTATTTCTCCCCGGTTCCTTAACCCTAGTCATGTCATCAGGCAGAGTTTACCTCCAGAGTAAAGAAAGGTCGTTCTCCTAACCAAAGGCCATCACATGTGAGAGGGTCCTTCGAGCACTGGTACCTGCCGGTAACCGGTCAGGGGTGTCCCTCCCACCTTAAATAGTGTGGATTGCACAACGCCTGGGTCTGATATTGCGAGATCTCTCTCTGGTGGGGGACGTTGGCTTGCTCGCTCCGATGCTCTCGCACCTCGGCACCCCAACGGCGCGGAGGAGCCGGGGCCCGGAGGCGGTGGGAGCTGCGGCGCGGCCGTTTCAGCACCCTGGCCAGAGCCTGCGGGGCGCGGGCGCCCGGGCCGGGGCTCGGCGGGGGCTCGGGGGACACGGCTCCTCGGCTGCACGGCTTTGGAATGGAACACCCTCGGCTGAAGCCGACAACTCCGAAAGCTTGGGGCCTCGGCCCCACGAGTGGGAATCAGCAGCCCTCAGTTGCACATCTGGGTGTGCAACTGCACACCTGGGGCTTCGGTGGCACATCTGGGACGGTGGCTGCACACGTGGGCTCTCAAGTCTGCTGCTAGATCCTTAATCTGCACAGCTGGAGGCTAGGATTCCTGGCCTGCCCTCCAGCTCATCTAATGACACAGTTTGTGTCCCTGAAAGTGTCGTGTAGCTTCTACACTCCCAATTTCTGACCTGTTCTGTGATCATTAACAGGGAATAATGGGGTAGTGAAAGATGTTATACATGCAAACATTGTTTAGTAAATGAATATTTAGAGGGTGTTCTTTGACTAATAACAGCTTCTGAGACAGTTGTTGGGAGTTTCAGCTAACTATACCAGTATTAGTGCTATAGTTTATGAGTGGGATTATTGAATAAATCAGGGAAAATGGGGAGCTCAGACCTCCCAGATCTTCATGCCCCTACTGATTTTTATAATCTGTTGTTTGTGCACTGTTGTTATACTGATTTCCTTGGGCTGCACTGCATCTAAATATTTAGCCTTGAAATAATTCAATGATGCACTACTAATGAAGCAGAGGAATGACTGGAGAGATGGCATTTTAGGTGAATCACGGCACATTCCACAAATTATTTATAGACTGCTCTCTCTTTATGACAGGATGTCAGCTACCTGGCAATAAGCCAGAGCATTTGTGAATCATCTAATGGACTTATTGTGGCTTCTAGAGGAGGGAAAAAGAGATTAAGGCAGGCTCACTTTGTATCTTTTCATAAGCAATAAACAAACTCACATTCCAATGAAAAATAGATCTCTCTGGTCCCAGCTGGTGCATGGTTACTTATAAACCTGCCCATGATCAGAAAGGGAAGTTAATAAGTAACACAGCTTTACTTTTGGTGTCAAGTATAGCTGACTAAATAGAGGTTTCAATTATTTACACGTTTTTCTCTCTCATCTTTAGTCTCTTTATATGACATCTGAATGCCATTTTACAATTCTTCATTTCACAGTCAAAATAGGAGTACCCAGAGTACTATGATGAATCGGGTTGCCCTGGATCAGGATGTTCAGCTGCCTAAGAAAGAAGGTATGAGTCTATTAAGTGAGAGAGCCTGATGCTGGGGAGGGGAGGAAGGGAGAGAGAGAGAGAGAAAGAAAGCATAACTTCCCTCTGCCCTAGTAATTTTATAGCATAGAATCTATTTCTGGGTCAAAACAACAATAGATCACTGCAATATGCTGTGCAATCCCAGGCTGGAATGGGCATACCTATGGCTGTTACGTCTTTCTCTCTGGTATATTATGATCACAAATTGCACCTCCTTGTGTAGTCACTTATGCTTGCAGGGAATGAAGATCGCTTTCAGTCCTCTAGAGAGGTGTGTAGGTGCCAGGAGTGGTGCTGTGCAGTGTAAGCAACAGCTGCATTGTTTAATAGATGCTGAAGTGGGCAGAAAAATTTGCATCAATTAGATGTTAAGTTTTATTAGACATAACTTAATGACACTGGTATCACTGACATTTACGTATAATCATGGCCTTTCAATCACAAAAATCATGACCTTCAACGTATTAAGTGTTAAATTAAGTTCCATTTCTATTAGAATACCTTTCTAAAAACATGGATTGTTTTAAAGTGTGCAGCTGCACATATTACATTCACATAACAAAACAAACATTCTTCAAATAAAAAAATAAAACAAATGTTAATACAAAGTGGCTATTTACACTACAGTGATCAACAGCATTATTAACACAGAGACCTTTGCTCAAGCAGTTGTCTAAACCAGAGTTTTAAGTTTGCATGTGCAGGTCAGGAGCACCCATCAGCTGACAGGAGCAGCACCGTGAGGCCCTCTGCCCAAATGAGCTCCAGTAAGCCAGGCTCAGACAGAAATCCCTGCCACAGGACTCAACATTTTCATGCTGAGTAAAATTTGGGAGCCCACAGGAAAAGAAGGGGAATCATTCAGATAAATTATTCATCGAGCTATTCACTTACATCTATAATTTATTTGCAGTGAGACAAGGGGCCAGTCACCCCTTTATAAAAGGCTGGAAAAGGTTCAAGCATCAGTTTGTTCCTACTGAAACCCTACTTTGAGATTGTACCAAAGATCTGACACTTTTGTTCTGGCTCTCTGCAGGAGAAGTTCTCACATGCAGTGATACAAAAATGTGGAAAGGAAACGTCAAACAAGTGGAAAGCTTTTTCTCTGTCTTTAGATAAAAAAAAAAACCCCACCTGATTTATTATTTGCTGATAGGACAAATATATTTATTACTGCTGCTGATTCCCTAGCATTGCAATACATAAGTAAAAGCCTTCAATAGTATTAGAAAACAATAATCTTTCCCTACTTATGTTTTACAGCTGCTTGGAAAGATGTGGCATCAACAGCTGCATTGGTTGTAATCCTCTGGTCACACTGTCTGTTCCCTGCATGCTGTTCATCCCTCCCACCACACATACCAGGGTCTCCCCGTCATATACTCATGTTAAGGTCAGGTATTTTCTAAACTACCACATGCATGAATAAAACTCCAGTGACAGGAGTATTTTCTTCAGTGCTACCTTATATAGTAGGGCAAGAGGAGACTAATAGAAAAGAAACCCTTTGAGAAAGAAATGAGTTGATTGTAGGACAGGACTTTTCTTCTGCTTTCACTGAAAAGCAGAAAAGTGCTGCAGAAACAGTGGTCTTGTCTGACCAATCTTCATCAGCTGGTCATGTTTTTACTGAACTGCAACAAAACCGCAAAACAAATACTTGTATTTTTTCCATGTGGATTGTTTGTTTTGGGTGGTGTTTTAAATGCAGTGCAATAATGCCTACAATCAATGCTTTCAAATTGCCTGGAAGTCTGCCCCATTGCTGACTCAAAAGTAACTATCTAGAAATACAGAGTTTGTTTATTTAAAAGTATTTTGGGAAATCACTACTACTCCTGATGGAGAATCCCAAATACTAAGGCACAAGAGGCTATTTAGGAGATATTTTTATCCTCTAAAAATAAAGGAATATCCAGTTTTCTACAGGAAAATAAGCCACTGGAAGGAAGTCCTCAATTATCCTTATTTTCATTTAAGTACTTCCTTAATGTCACTGGGACCATTTTGAAAGCAAGAATAACCAAATCACTCTATTTCCAGTACCTGGGCATCAAACTACTGTAAAGCAGAAAACAAAGGTAACACAAAACATTACTGGTGAGCTTACTTCATGTCAGTTGACTTCATATCATTAGTAGTGTTACTAAAAGTTCTGTGCAGTGCAAGAGCACCTTCTTTCCAGAGATTTTTAAAGCATTCTCAAGGTAGTGATGATCATAGCTTCAGCCCACCACTGACTGACAGAGAAATGGAGAAGCAAGAGCTGGTGGTGGTTCCCAAAGACTCGCTCTAACCCCTAAGTGATAATGCCTCCCAAACGAGGAGAAACATTTCCCATAGGAAGCATGGGGTTAAGGGAGGAGGAGGAGGCAGCCCTGACTCTGGGTTGATGTTGATTGCAGATGAATCTCTGTGTGCTCTCAGAGGTCAGGACAAAGAGGTCAAGAAGTTGTTCCCTAGAAAGAAAATCTCCAGTTTCACAAGTGCAACTCTTGATGTTGCAAAAAAGCCTCAGTGAAGCCACAGAAACAGCTTATGAAGCCAGGAGTGGCTCCTTTTTACAAAGGCTTCTGACATCAGGCAGGTAAACATGGAAGAAAATCCATCAAAAGACTAGTGGGATGCTGCAGGCAAGGGGAATGCCTCCTTTGCAGAAGAAAGAAGTGCTCTGAGTGTACATTACCCACAGGTGAAAAAATTTTTGCCACTAATACACTTGGCCAGGGCCTTGTCTGGTGATGGCAGTGTCATTACAGCACCTCCAATTCTAGTTCCTGTTCCAGGGCTCAAACTTTTTAAACTCTTTTTATCTGGCAGACAAAATATCTTTAAAACACAGTGTAGTAAACACATTAGTCTCTTAATGACAGTAGAATAAAATCCCCTGAAATTGCTGAATCACTTGTAATTAAGTAGTCTCCAGACAAGAGAAGTAAATCCTGTTTATTTTGAGGCAGAACATGACAGCACCATGTGACTGCAGGTAGGCCAACCTAGGGTAGCACGTTAACAAATACCCATGGTTGCCTTCATCCAAGGCAATTTGTGTATCCAAAAGAGATATAAATCACTTAGACGCTGATGATCCTCAGCCTCCAACCTGTGCCTCCTTTGTCATCTGCCAATATCCGTGAGAGAGGTGCTATTTCCAAACTGTATTCCCAAAATGCTTTCCAGCTTGGTGCATGTGGGAGTGATCATCAAAGCTGAAAGAATTGCAGCCTGGAAACTACCATTTAACAAGGAATAGCTGATGATAGAAAAACCACGAAGCGAGTGAAAGCAGGTATCTCAACACAGGTACAAGAGAAGTGGATCCAATGTGTACATCTGGCCTGGGGTAGATAATTGTCCAAGTGCAATCTGGAGCCACAGCTGTGAAAATCTGGGAGAGAATAAGGATTGGGTAGGTGACAGAGTAGCATTTCACAGAGCCCAGAAGGGCTCATTTTTGATGCCTGAGTCTGTCTCAAGCACAAGATGACATGTCTGTCTTCTATATCCCCTATGGCTGACCCTTCACTTAGGTGCATTATTCAGCCTGCTTGGGCACCCAGGTGAATCTCCATCCTCCATCATCATCCCTCCGCACAAAGGCTTGTCCTTGGTGGAAGGTGTGCGTTCTCACGTTGCGGTGAGGACTTAGAGATGTTGTGAATGCCACTTCTGTTTTGTTGGGTGACAAATTGCCAGTTAAATAGGGCAGCCCATAGGCTGGGAGGGAGTAAACGCTTGGCACTGATGAGGAGACACATGGTGCTGAAGAAATCTGAGGAAGGAAGGGAGAGTCCTCGCTGCATGGATGGGTACTGCTGTTAGTTGGAGGTACGTGGCTGCAGCTATAGGCTGCTGCTGCTCCTTCACACTGGTCATAGTCTATTGCTTCACCAGGGTTTAGGCAGTACGTGTTTTTTCCAAGGTCTGAGGACAGGGCACTGTAGTTAGCTGAAGTTTCATCAATTGTGTTGACATCTATTAATCCTAAAGTCTTCAAGACCCAGCTGTCCACACCAGGGCTGGCTTGCTCTTCACAGGCAGTGAATTCATTAAAGAGGTTTCTTCTAGCTTTGGAAGCATGAGGAGTTTCTTGAGGAACAAAGCAGTGGTCATCTTTTAATCTCCTCTTGGTGCTTTTGAGAATAGCACAGGTTTTTTGGCTGTGGCAGGATAGGAGTTTCTATTAAAAAAAAAAAAAAGAGGTGAAGAGAGAAGATTAAAATCTGAATTTCTAGTTACTTGGAAGCAACATGTTTCTGATCTCAGATTTTAGATGGGTAAGATGGCTACTACTGTCCTTATAAAAAATACTTTTTCTTCTGCTATGTGCTTAAACATATGGATGTGACTAACTATTTTGTGTCTTTCTAGTCTCTGCAACAACACAGTTCCTGAAAGAGAAGAATTTGACAATGTCAATAAGGCCTGTGCTTTAATCACATTCTCACTCAGCATGGCATGAAATGAGAGCTCCCTCCTGGCTGTACGGCACTCCTCTCTGCTGGTGCTTCCAGCAGCATTTGGCAGGTGAGTGGGGTATGGGGGGGAGTGTGGCAGCCTGACAAAACGGGAGGATGCAAAGGTAAGTCATATGGGGGCAGGTGTGATCCTGGCCAGGGAGTCCTCAGAGCAGCCGACTGAGCAGCCTTGAGCTCACAAATACACCTCAGTTGCCATTATCCCAGGACAAGGGCCCTTCAGGCATCCAGGGATGCTCAAAGAAAGGCAGGAATAACATGGAAGCTCCCCACCATGTCATGAATTCATGGCTCAGCCACCTTCCATGGCAGTTTCATACAGGACTCTCCTCCATGTGACACAGAGGGGTGGCCGTGCCTCCCTGCTGTGCCCACTGAAGGAGATCTTCTACTGTCAGGAGCCAGGTCTTAGCATGGGAGGGGGGACCTGCCACACTGTCAACTCAGAATAGGATGTAAAAGGGAAGTCCGCAATTTTTTGCAGGCCTTTTAATTTCATGCCCAATCCACATTGCTGAGCAAGTAATTAACAGTTTTGTTTCATGGGGAAGTCCACAATAGTAAAAAATGTCTTTAAGTTGACAAGAAACAATTATCTTTACTTTTTTTTGGAAGAGAGACAGGGAATCAAAATATTTAATTAAAAAAACCCTTTACGTTTAGTTTAATAGCATGTTTCATCAAAACTGAAGTCTTCAATTTTGTATTTCATCTTTAAAAAACAACAAAGCTTTTTAATTAATAAACATGAAAAAAATAGAAGACAAGTATTCTAATGTATAAATGAATAAAATGTACCATTGGAAGATGACAAAACATAAAACAGAAAGCACCCAAAACATAAAAAAGGATAAATCCTTATCAAAAGGGATAATTGACAGAACAGACACAGTCAAGAAATGTATGTCCAAATGTGAACTTCTTATTCTAAAAAAGCTTTATATGGAATAATTTTACCTTGTTTATAAACTTATTTATAGATAACTTATAAACTAAACTTAATCATGCCATGGACTATACTGTCTCCACAGTCAGAATCTGATAGGACGTCATTCCTGGGGGAAACGGTCACCTTAGACCTATGACCAGCAATTTGGCAGCTCTGTGAAGTTAAATAGATCTCACACTGCAGGTTGTCTACACTCTTAGACTTTCCACATATTTTAATGGCATGTACCTATTCAAACCATTTCTTCTGCACACGTCTATACAACAGGTTTGAACACAATACCTTGGCTTTTTCTTCTAAACACTTAATCAGGGCAGAATTCAGGTATTGTCGGAGGTTATTATTTTCTTCATGTAACCTGGCAAGTTCCTCTTCCTTCTGAAGCAAAGTATCTTGAAGCTGTGGAATAGAGATACTGATGAATAGATGTTGACTCTGTAATTTAATAGCAATCGCCCTATGGTACAGGCTGCTTGGATTTGATGATCTGGGTGTTTGCTTAGTGAACTCAACCAACCCCCTCCAGCCTCTTGTCTCTGTAAATCTAAGTGGCATAAGTATTTAGTTTTCACTTTTGACTTCCTTTATTCTTTAGCAAGTGTTTGAGAAGATTACTCTGAAAAAAAATATTTAACCGTGGAATAATAACAGAAAAGAATTACAGGTAACCCTGTGAACAGCCAGAAACCGTCACGGGCATGACAGCAGCTGCCAGATCTCCTCCTGAGTGGCAGTAAATATCCCTTTGCACCCATCTCATTCCCATTTATAGTTGGCTGGTGGGAAAAGGGAGAAGGAGGACCTGCAGACTAACAATTTATGAGGGTAGAGTGCAGAAGGAAGATGCAGCTGCTGTTCTTTATGATACAGTAGTACTCCTGGACCCTACTGTGCCAGTCCCGGTATATATACAGAGCTAAGTCCTCATCCCAAGATTTGAGCAGGTATATTTTGATTTGAAGGTGTCTAATACTTTTTCATGGGAAGCATGGGTATTTGCAGAGAGACGTTTGCCTCTTGATCATAGCTCTGGAGACTCCTTTAGGAGGACAAAGGATCTTCTGCTGAGGACCCCTGGCATCCTCTGACCACAGGTTGAAAACCAGTGATTTAAATGTTTGAGATAGAGCCAAAGAAAGAAGTACACTGATGTCTGGAGCTAGGGTTTGATTCCAGGGACCTTGAAGTTAGTAAATGTTTCCATTGACTTCATTCTGTCAAAATATCACTCCAAGGATTTTATCAGAGTGATCTCTTTGGAATTCCTTCATCTCGTACTGTTCAGAGTTTCTCCTGCCCCTTGATGGGATTTACAAAATAGGAATGAAGAGATAAAGTAACAAGGAAATGCTTGTTGGTCACAATGGTTGATCCTCCATGTAAGCAGATAATTCTGGTGGACTCATTTCTCATTAAGTTAATCCTGGTGGACTCAATAGGGCACACTATGTATTTTCAGTCAACAGCATGAGCCTCTGCATCATCAGAACTGAGAGAGTCCCTGGTCATGCCCCTGGTCTTCTCTAGCATGAAGGCAGCTAGTGCAATATGCTGTAAGAGGGAGAGATGAATAAGGAACCCTGTAAGAGTTGTTCCAGCTTCATGGGACAACACAGGGGAGACAAATACTTCAAGCAAGGAAGAAAAACCACCCAAACAAAGCAATTTGCCACTGTTTCCCACATCCCAGCCAGTGATACAAAGTTCGGGAACGTCGGGGGAAGATACTGAGGCCACTGGGGGGATGCACAATGCCTTTACCTGCTTGTTTCTGTAGAGCTGGGAGGACAGCTGGTCTCCTTGCCACGCCGCGTCCTGGCCACCGAGATGCGAGCTGCAGAACTGGCCTGGGGAGGAGCAAACCCGAGGGGTTAGCCCGCTCCCGATTCCTCACCCAGCTCGGCTGCGGGACTGCGGCCGGGTCGTTCCCGTCCCCTGTCTTCCCGCTCCCGACGGTGGCGGCGGTGGGAGCGCACTTACCGGGCGGCCGAGGCTCCGGCGGCGGCTGCTCCGCGGCGCAGACGGCAGCCCAAGTCTCCTTGGAAACCCCAGCGGGGGCGGACCAGGGGCAGGCGCAGCCCGGGTCCCCGGCGAAGTCCGGCTCCGGGCACGGCCGGCCGGTGCTCTGCGGAGAGAAGCGGCCGTGGCGATGGGGCGCTCGGAGGATGGTGTGTCCCTCCCTTCCCTCCCCTCCCGGGCTGCGGCGGGACCCGAGGGGAGGCGGTGACAGCCCTCCTGTGTCCCCGCCGCATCCCAGCGCTGCGGGCTGGTCCCGGCTCCGCGGGGAAGCGCTCCCCTCCCGCCCCTGTCCCGGCCGGGATGTGCTCAGGTACCTCCCTGGGAGCCCCGGCCACCCGTCCGCCTGCCCCCGAGGGGGCTCCCAGCCTTGACCCGGGTATCCGCTCCCCCCCCCCCAAACCCGCCCGGTGGCACCGCACCGCCCGGCTACCTCAGCTGGGCAGTGCAGCCCCCGCCGCAGCCCCCGGCGGCAGAGGGGCTCCGAGCAGAGGTATGCCAGGAAGGTGGCTGTGTTTCCTGCAAGCCCTTGGGAAATACTAGGGTCCTGAGTGGGTTTAAGGTGAAGGGAGGACCCAGGCTGTCCTTGGCCAGTCCGTTCCTCCCACCTTGGGGGTTTGATTCAGCTCTAAAGCTGCACAACGCCAGCAGTCACCTCCAGGCTGCTCGCACTCTCTTCTGCCCCTGCAGTTCTGCAGGAGTCCCAGACCGCACAGTTGCAAAGCCTGGGGTTGTCTCTGGACTCTCCCTTTTTCCCTCCTCCAAATGAGCCCCATCTGCAGCAGCTCTGAATCTCTGCAGGGCTTGGAGCCTCTAGCAGGGAATCTGCTCACCCATGGGAAGGCACAGCAGCAGAGAGTGCTCCTGCAGGTAGAGGAGAGCCCTCTTCCTTCCCCATCTTAAACAGGGCACAAAACCTACTGCAAGCCCCCAAGGCAAAGACACCAGCTTCTCCTTTTCTGCCTCCAGGTCGACAGAAATGCAAAGAGCACTTACCATGTTAGTGGCAGAATGAAATGCAGGTCTTGGGAGCACGTTTCTGTTAAAGCCCCAGCGAGGTTTAAATGGCTCTGAAGGAGGGGGAGAGGGGGGAGACCGGGGAGGCGAGTTTAATCTAAAGGAGCTCCCAGTGACGCCTCAGAGCTCTCCTGAAACCCAGCAATCTGATTTGGTGTAAAGCTGTCAAACTTGTGACGTGAATAAACAGCAAACTTGCTGAAATCAAAGTCATTCTGGCCCCACAAATCAACACAAGGAAGGAGGGAAAAGAAAAGAAGGAGAGAGAGGAGAAAAAAAAAAAGCCTCCACACACTTCAGGACAGCACTGAACTGGTGTGTCTGAGTTTCACTCCAGGAAATGAGCAGTGATCCAGGGAAGCATCCCACATGTTCAGAGCAGGGCTGCTGGTGTTGCTGGTGAGGTGGTTTTTTTGTGTGTTTTATTTTGTTTTGTTTTCAAGCCTTGTTTGCAGTTGTAAAATCCAGCAGGAGGAAGCAAGTTTGTCCAACGTGCCTGGCTGAGGGAGAGGGTTTTCCACAGCTTCCCAGGGGTGTGTAGAAGCAAATATGATTCAGGGCACTTCTGTGGACAGTTTTGAGGAAGAAAGTGTAGATTTCAGAACAATACAGTCTGTAATGACAAGCTCTTGCAAATGTCTCACTATATTGGGAATTAGTTTTCTGTCAAGCCCGAGGCTTCCAGAAGATCCCAGGATATAAATGCTGTTGACAGAGATATAAGATTTGCAGGGTAAATGTTAGAAAAGCCATACACAGGTGTGTGAAAGACAGAGATTGTCTGCATATAGTCACCTCTAATTCACATCAGATTTCTACACCAGTTAAAATCCATGGATAAGCTTGAGTTCTTCCCAGGAAAAAAGCAATCAAAACTAAAAACTCTTTGCTGAGGGTCTGTCTCTGAATAGTGTAGGGGATGGTGGGAATGGAGCTAATAGCAGAGCAGTTGTTCAGTCAGGATCTTGCCTCCTGCCTCGGCGAGGGTTGTTGAGGGAGGTAACCCGACCTGCCCGCGGACACAACCTGCAGCCAGCCGAGGGTGAGGCTGGGCCGGAGGCAGGCCAGGCTGGCATATGGGACGGTCTTTTCATTTCTCCCCTGGAGGATGCTCCGTGCCGTTACCCCATTAGCAAGGCTCAGGGACAATGCAAACCAAGAGGGTCAGTTGCCTTCCATTCTTTCATTATTGGCATATGACAGAAAGAGTTTTAAAAGGGCTCATGCTCCAAACCCACACTGCACCCAGCCTTGGCTCACCCTTTGGCTTTCCGAAACCCCAGCTCTGCACAGTAAATTTTATATATGCTGTGATAAACCATACTCTTCAGGTGCCAACCCCTCTCCTGCGTGGAGCTGGGGGGGCAGCATCTCTTGACTAACAAGAAACACAAGCTGTATGAAACACTTCCAAGGAGCACCGAGGCCCAGCACCCGGCTCCTTGGTTCTGTTTAGTCCCTTTGCCCTTTACTGGGCTGCCTCAGGGTGCTTCCCCGGGTGCTGTGTGGCTCTCTCACCCCAGGGCACACACCCCACGTAAGGACTGTCACCGTGGGACCCAGTCGACGTAACACGCCGAGGAAGGGCCCGGGAAAGGCCGGTAAAGGCGGGACAGGCCGCAGCCCGAGGCTGCTGGCACCCAGCAGGAGAGGCTCTGGGCCGGGCAGCCTCTGCAGGGCCGGGTGGCGAGGCAGGCAACCCCAGGACAGGCTGGAGGAGCCCTCAGGGCCCGGAGCAACCCTATGCGAGGAGAAAAAGCCCCACGGAGCCCACCCATCCCCGGCAGACCCTCCGAATGCCGCGGCCTCGGCCTGGGGCTGCCCGAGACAGCGGCCATGTTGGGGCTGCCTCGGAGGCGCGGGAGTGCCGGGCCCGGCCATTGGGGGAGGCGAGCGGCCCCGGCGACGTCATCAATCCGCGCCCGCCGTAGGGGGGAAATGGCGGTGGGGGTGCAGTTTCACCCCCCCCGCCTGCTGGGGGCCGGGGCAGCCTTGCACTTTCTTTCTCGGCCATATGGCCTTTCTGCTTACGCTTCCAGGCATCCTGGGGAGGTGCCTGCCCGGCCTTGTGTGGGGTGGAGGCAGGTGCGGAGCAGCCTGCAGTGGGGAGGCCTGGTGGACGAAGGAAAGGGATCCTCAGTGCAGGCGGTGCCAGGCTGCCCCTGGGTCACCTAGCTCATCTCTCAGGGGACAGAAGGCAGCCATAGAAAGAGGAGAGTTGAATGTCTGGAACCACGTCTAGGGAGAGACAATGAGCGGGCAAAGTTGCCGTCCCACTTTGTGTGGATGTGGGTGTGGGGAGAAGTGATGCTGGCTCACAGCTGCGCCTAGATGGGGCTCTTTGCCTGGCACAATGCTGGTGGCTCTGTCTCTGCTTCCTCTTGGCAGAGCGCTGTATGCTCAGGCATGTTATTTGTCTCAGAGAAGTGGTGGGAGGAGTATGGGCAGACTGTTGGAGTGAAAAACAGGTATGAAGAAAACCTGTGGTTGCTCCATTGTTGCTTCTGCACAGCTGGTATCATTTTGGTTTGGGTTTTGGCAGCGCTTTGTGTTCTAAGCTCAAGGAATTCATGTCAACTCACAGGACTGTGGTTTCTGTGCTGGGGAGTGAAAGGTGGTACCACCAAATCAGAGAGCCTTGTACGTTTGGGGAAATAACTTTGGGTGACTTTCTGTCAAGGAAAAACAAGTGCTGTTGGTATAAAAGAGCTATTTTTGCAAAAATATGCATGTATGTCACGTGATGATAGAAGAGCTTCAAGTCATGGTAGCAATTGCACATCAATGTACAGTGTAAACCAAAACCCAGTAGCAATCATCTGCTAACTCTTCTGTTCATCTGAGGCAGCCTCTCTCAGAGCTCTTACTGCTTGTTGTAGTTAATGATGCACACCTTTAATTGGAAATAAAGTTCAGGAATGAAATGTTTATCAAGACTACAGTATTGCTTCAGTGGAGACTGCATTTCACTTTGAGTGTCATAGCAGCTCTTTTTTCCAAAGCTTTGAGAACACACACATATTGTGGTGTGTTAATTCCCATGTGTTCTTTGTACCTGTAATGTCTTCTGTAATTTCAATGCTTTTTCTTGTTTAAATGACAGTGATGAAGCTGATCCTTCAGATTAAAAAAAACAAACCCACAAAACTGACAAACTTGGATTTTTCTGGTTTAACTCATTTTTATGTAGAAATGACCCTAAAATTGTGTTTGGACCATTATGAACCGGCTCTCAGAAGAGATGGTACACAGAAGAAAAATACTAATATTTACAAATAGTTTAATTCAACTTCTATACTGGACTTAGTGCAGTGTGTGTTACGTTTCATGCTAATACCTGCACGGGTGTCCAGACCCACCTTGAATCCTCTTCACTTATTCTGCCATATTGCTGCTACAGAGCTTCTTATCCCTCATAAGAACAGTTAGTGTATCAGTGGCAAAATAGAGGCTTGTTTAATAAATCCACATACCAACCTATAGTTGGGTACACACAAGTATCTGGTGCCTGCATGAATCTCTGATGATGTTTGTGAACTAAAGGTGTGATTAGTTAAACCTGATGAGACTAATTTGCAAAAATGCTTCTGAATGGAAATTCATGCAGATACAGGTTCTGGTTGTTCTCTGATCAAGTCTTCCTCCTTGAACACAGGAGTAAAAGGCACTTCCCAAATCCAGTCCCCTGCTGTTGAGACATTCTTAAACTTTTCAATCTCCCTCTTAAAACTAATTAGGTTATTTTCCTTACGTTATTCCCACTGTGAGGCTACACCATGCTCTGAGGGCTAGACACTTTCTAGTTTCCAGTCTGAATGTATTCATAGCAGGTATAATCCCTTTTGTCCTTGTGCCAACATCTTGCTTTAGTTTAGACACTTCTTCTTCCTCTGTATTGTTTAGCCTTGACGTCTTTGCAGAACGCTGTCACATACTGTCTTTTCCTTTGCTTTTTGGGTCAAATAAGGCAGGTTCTTTTACAATCTTCCCCGAACATAAACAACTCAGGAACCCATTTCAGAGAATATTCCATCTGACATTAACCTGTTTTTCAGATGGATGACCAAAATTACTCAGTCTGCTGTGTAACACACCAATGTTTTAGAGAAAAGCATTGGCAAATCTTTTATCTCTATTTTTTTTTTCTTCCCAGTACATTTTAGAGTAACGTTTACCTTTTCCAGCACTCTCTTACACCAGTTCCTAGTTTTGAAATCATTGTCAGCTGGCAATAAATACACCTGTGGACTTCATTTGCAGTAAAATGCAGTTAGTCAAACTGAGTCTTCAGTGCTGTTGGGCTCCAGCTCTCTTGTGCTGATGCTGTGTAGTACTGGGGAGTTTCACAAGTATTTAGGAGCAAACAAATTGAAAAGATGACTTCAAGATGGAAAAGTTGTAACAGACCTTTCCAGGTTTACCTGCAGTTTCTCACAGCAAGAATGGTGAGTCAATAGATATGGGCTGTCCTGCCTGGGCACAATTCTTGTGGTGGCTTCAGTCCTGTCTTCTGGTTTGAAATGAAGCTATGTAGTGTGTTTAAGTGTATGTGAGTTTGTTTCTGTGTTTTCTGGTACACACTGGATGAGTTTTATCCCTGACAGATCCCTAAAAGGGAATTTGGTATTGCTAGCGCTTAATTGTCTGTGTTCAGAAAAGGGTTGTTTTTTCAAGGAAGTTGCATTTTAGCAACAGTATGGAAAAGGATAAGTTTTATAGTGATTGAGAAACTTGAGCAATGGATATCATCTGATGGATTTGTATGTGTGTGGTACTATGTAGACTCAAATTAAATAATGGAAATCCAAATGAATATTTATCACATTCAGTTAATTTTTAATTACTTTGAAATAATTTGTATACTTTTAGAAAGTGTCTTAGGGTGCTGAGAAGATATGTTCCTCCAGATTTGCAGTCACCTTCCACGTTTGTTCTCTGGGTAGTAACCGTGCAAGGAACTCATTATCTCCCTATGCAGACATTAAGATTTTGATTCTTTATTGGACATGATTAATTTTGAACTGGAAAATCACATTACAATCACATTTTCTTGTAAAAATGGAGTTCTGTAGATTTTCCACCATGCTTTAGTTTATCTGAAAAAGTTGAAGTTTTTATGCATAGGTAGTGACCTTTTTATGTGCAGAATATCCTTGCAGGTGAAATATGTAAGGAGTATGTTTAAATAACGTGGTATGTATGTGTACCATGTGTTGTGTGTACAAGCGCTCACCCATCTGTCATCGTCTCTGTTAACAGCTAATCTTGGTTCTCTCCTGTGGATGTAACCGTTGTTTCACAAGGGACTGAACATTCCTGCTTTGAAGAGAGATCTGTTAAAGCACAGATAACTACTCATTAAGATATAGGACTAGAAGGGACTTTCGGGTTGTCTTGTTCCATCTCCTGCTTTATTTAGGCTCTTGGTTCATAAGACTTCAGTGCCAGCCTGTCAGTGCATTCCCTTGTGACACTAGTACTGCTGCTTACTACTTGACTGTTCAAAATGTTGCTCCAATGTCTAATCTAATCTTATTCATGGAGATCTGTGGCTCTTGTGCCATTTTTGGACTTGAGCTTTTTCTTTTTCATCCCGGGTGCTTGCCATTTTGATGTGCTTATAAACAACAGTCTCTACTGGGTTTGTGTAATCTTTTTCCTATTTTCCTGACCATCTGTGAAGCCCTTAACACACCTCTTGTAGATAGACCTTGGCTTTCATCAGTGTGGGTGACTGTTTTTTTTTCCAGCCCTCTAGATTGCAGTTCATTACACCCCCAGATACAGGAGTGAGGAATCTGCTGAAATGGAAAGACAAATGGAAAAAGCACTGGTTTTCTGTAGCACAGAGTATGTTTATAGAATTCACTACTACACAGTGTCATTGAGCTGACAGCATTGTGGTAATACATAGAATAATGCTTTTTATCATTCTGGAGTTTTCTTTTGAATATTTTCATTAATTCTACTGGGTGTATTGATCCTCTATCTGAAGAGGACACTTGTTCCACTGGTTTAGTTCCTATGGACATGTTATCTCAGAATGCATCCCGGTCCTTATGTATTGCCTATGTCTTGCCCTTTCCTTTTGAGCAATTTGAATTGTATCATAAAAAATGAGGTCCTAAAGAGATACTGATCTCAGGTCTGGCTTTTGACAAGCTTGATGGGTTCTCCTGAAAACTACAGGTGGGAATCTGTTACTGATGCCAATCTAATTGTTGTATGGGAGAGAAATATGTTCCCCTCCTGTGTCTGATGTAATACAGTTTTATAGCAGCACTTAAATATCAGGTCTGAAACCTCAGAATGTCACCCATTTACTGCATAGACCCAAGTCAGTCTCTGCATCTTTGTGTTTCCGTTCCTCATCTATCAATGAGGAGTGGTGTGTCTGCTTAGGTTTTACTTTTCTGTAATCAGAAATGTGCCCACGTAGGCCCTGGCCAAGTGAGTCCCTTTGTTCTTGGCTGTGACTACTGGGCTCCACAAAAGTAATATTAATTGTGAACAGAAAACTTTTCCTGAGTTGTGGGGGCTAATTGGATGGGAGTTTTAACCTAAACCTTGGTGTAGTTTTGGAACCAAAGCCTGTTCTTGGTCTGGTGTCAGCGGCTCACTGCTTCTGTGTTGATGGTCCTCTATCCAGAGATTACGGCTGAACTGAGTTGTTCTGCTGCAGCTAAGTAACCTTTTCATCACAGAAGAGTGATTCTGCAGTGTAAACAAATGCTCTGAGGTAGTTCTATGGTAAATAACAGATGATAGAAACAGTTTCTCTTGACTATGTTATGAGTGTTGACCATCATGGCTCGAGGGAAATTGCTGTGTCTACGAGAGAAAGAACAGTGTGCTGAAAAGCCATGTTTTTCTCCATGGTGTTTTCTATTGAAGTCAAACTATTTTGCAGGGAGACCTGCCAGAAAAGCTTAGCTTATGAATTTCATCCAAATTAGGATGAATTTTCATGGGACCAGATGCAGACCTGAATGAGGCCCCATGTCTAATCAACCACTGATGCGTGCATCTGCCTGGTTCATAACCTGGCCTGTGAGCCCCTTCAGCATGCACCGTGCTGCCAATACCTATGTACTGGGCTTCACCTATTTAATAGTGCTTTTCCTCTTGGCTGGTGCTCAGGAGTTGGCAGTCTGGCTCCCCTCCATCTCTCCTTGGGTGTAGAGCTAGGCACTTTCCATTCTTGGCTGGCAGTGGGGAGGTTTGGCAGAGATCTCTGATCTGAGTAAATATATGTGAGGGCATCTCTTCATTGCAGAGCTGTATGGCATTGCCTTCTCTAATCAATAATGAAAGAAAAATCCTAGGATGTGTGGAAATGTGTCAGGGGTCAGAAGGTGAAGGATGTTGTCACGAGCTGAGAAAGATGTCAGGGTTTTTGTGCATGCTATTCAAAGGCTGAGTTAAAACAGTAAGTCACTAGGGAGATATTCTAGTAAAACAGCTCTGTCTGTATACATAAAATTTCCAGCTCCTAGTCCGTGCAGGTAGTGTTCGATGAACTGGTGATGAAAAGGAATTAGTTGGCTGGTAATTCATCTAAAAGATTGGCAGAGGATTTTACAGGCTTACACCAGAGCTGGCTGGAGACAATAATCTCTTTTCTTGAAGAATGCTGAGGTCCTGACGCCCAGCTCGTTGGAATGAAACCTGAATGCTTTTTAATTCTCTGTGAGAGATTTTTTTTTCCCCTCTTTGGTTTTTGTTTTTAGGAAGGAACAAAATGTTTCATTGTGATTTTGTCAATGATTTTGATATAATGGATTAAAAGAGTAAATGTCTTCCAAATCCCAAAGCCTTTTAAAAGAAGAATTCCATTCAAAGCACATCAGAGCTGTTTTCTCCCCTGAATTTTTGCTGAAATTTAATTTTAAGCAAAATTTTACACACTTCAATGGCAGCATAGGTTCCCTTGCAGCAATGATGTGCTGTGAAGAATAACTGCAACCAGGATTTTTTTGTTGTCCAGTTATACTTTATGCTATCCTGGAGGTGAAAGGGGCAGCATGGGGGGGGAGGTTTGCATCCACTTGGCAGCCTTGTGCTGTGCCAAAGCAGTGTAAAAAGGCCTCAGAGTGAATAAGAAACAGGAGAAATCTTTGGGTTTTAACTGCCCCTGGATGAGAGAGCAGGATTCATCGATGCCTTACTGTAATTTTACAATTCCATTGCAACTGTAATAGTAAAGCAGGGGAAGAAGAGGTTAGTACAGAGCAGGCTTTGGAGAGGAGACTTTTTCCTCTTGGCTCAAGGTTCTTATGTCTTAGTCTGCTGATGTGACTGGAAAGAACAGAGACTTAGATGGCAGCTGTTGAGCTGCCCAGAAGCTCCCATGGGTTCCATTTCAACTTTCTTGTCTCTCTTTCTAGTAAGACAGAAATGAGACCTGTTGCCATTCACAGAACCCCCAGTGGCTGCTCAGTCATCCATGGCAAGCACTGAAGCTCAGCAGCCTCTTGATGTGTTCGTTGGGACTCTTGTTGGCTCAGGTCAATGGTCAGTGACTTTCCTCTTAGAGGTGGAACAGTGTACTGTCTGAAAAGTGGCAGGTTCATCTGAAGTGAACTACTTTAATCTGGGGTGCAAACTTCATGATTCCTCAAATTTCAAGGGAGTTTGTGTTTAGTGATAGGGCTTAGACCTGTCTGTAATCTCCAGCGCCCAGGAGATACAAATCTGCAAGGAAGAGTCTGGGCAAGCCCACTGGCTGCCTCAGGCACAAAGGAGCTGTGGCCCTGCGGAATAAAACACGTCACTGGGAAACTGAAAGGGTCTACAGTGCTCATTTCTGGGTTGGCTGCTGGCTTGCAAAGTGCCCTTCAATAATTCAGTCTTACCTCTTTGTTTACCCCAAATGTGTGATGAGGAGGATACTGCATTAGATGTTCTTACTGAGGAACAACCCTCTGTAATTGCTGGCATTTTTATTTTCAAGAGCAACAATGATTATAAACTTTATTCTTTCAAAGATGTGGTTTGGTGCCATGAATTCAGAGGGAGAGCCTATTGCTGAAAATGTTTTGGTTTTTGTACATTTCCTGAATGTTGGTGTGTTTCACAGAAGTGTGCAGTAGGTGGACACTAGAGGGCTTGCTGGTATCCCTCCTTCTGGTCTCGCCCCTGCAGATCAGGAAGGCTGTTCAGCAGAGTAAATCAGGGAGCCTTCACTCAGGTTCTTATAATTGGATTTGAGTGGGAGAACTGAGCAATAGAGAGGCATAAGGCTCTGCTCTCTTTCCATCTCGGATGGCGCTGTGTAAGAAAATTCTGATATTCCTAAATACTAAAGCTGGGAGAAAGGCTAGTTTGTTTTTGGGACATCCCGGGAGCAGAAAGCAATTATCTTCCACTTATTCACTGAGCACAGTTATTGACCAGATTATTTCCCTAAATAAGTCCAAGTCTGTAGTTTTTTAGTGGTTTTTTTTGGTTTGTGGTTTTTTTTTTTTAATTCCTCCCCACACCTTATATTATTTCATCAGCATTTTACAAATCCAAAAGAATTAGTTAATTTTGTCTAATGACATAAATCTGTGTATTTACCCTCACTGGAGCAATATTATTGTCAGCCTATTTTTGAATCAATGAAAAAAGCTTTTTTTTGATACTAAAATCAGTATTGTCTGTATAAAGCATTAAAAAAGCACAAATCATACTCCCTGAGTCTTCAAACAACCTGTACAATAATTAATTATATTCTTTTTATATTTTTAATTCTCCTTGTTAGATTTAACAAAGTTCCAATTTTAAAGGGTTGGGGTATTTTTGCATCCGAGACCTTTTAAGGTGACATTCTTAGATAATGGTGTAAATATAGTCCAAGAAACTCGAGCCTTAAACTCTTTAATATTCTGGAATATCTCTACTATAGAAAAGCAACCTATCATGGAGGTGGCACAAAGCTGTGCACTCGGATCCTGCAGGCTTGATTTCTAAAATGAGATTCTGAAGTGTATGATTTGATAATGATTAAAGATTTAGCAACTTCTTTTCAGTTGTGTTTCTGAAAAACAACTTCATGAAAGTCCATTTCTGCATTTCACAGCACTGTCTTCTGCAGCTACTAGCAGTTACTATTAAAGGCTTCATCTAACAGTTTAGTTACAAATGGCATTAAAAAAATGAAGGAATAGACTGATAGATTTTTGTGGGTTTATATTGGGATCTCAGCGTCCATTTAAACATCTTTCTCTTAGGGTCTGCAATTAGTGATTACTTTCTTTGCAAATGTGGTGTTAATATTGCCCACATACAGCTGTTGTATTAATAGTCATTTGTCCACATTAACCCTGATGTACCTGCTGAGCTGTTGTTCAAGCTGAGCAGGATGGAGGTGTCCGTTCCTGAATGGAGTTCATCACATGAAATTCTATTTTTTGCTGTAAAAGTCTTTAATTCCTTTCTCCACATCATCTGCAGGAGGCTTGAGGTATGCCTGTGGCTTTGTGGCTCGGAGCACTCCCAAATCCTGAAAAGGTAGTTGTGGAGTTGAGTATTTCCAAGATTGGGCAGCAGTTTCCAAGACTTTTCACAAGTACAGGCTGGATTTGTCATCACGTCTTTCACACAGACTTCTGTGGGGTTTGCCTGAGCCTCAGTTGCCCCTCAGGGATGCTTTGATTTCCTAGGGTTTGTGTGTGCACATACCCAGTAGAGAAATGAACAGACAAATGCGAGCAGCTCCATTGCAGAGGAGGAGGTGGCAAAGTGACTCCTCGGTGGTGGAGAGTAGAGTGAGAAGAAGAGAGAACCCTGCTAGCAAGAGCAGCCAGTTTCTCCTGCAAAGGAGACTAGAGAGCCCAGGGCAAGAGCAGATTTTCTCAGAGGAGGGAGCAGTTGTGGGAGGCAGCAAGAGTCACAGAATCACAGAATCTTAGTGGTTGGAAGGGACCTTTGAGATCATAGAGTCCAACCACATTAAAAAAAACCAACCAAACAAAAAAAAACCCACACAAAAAAAAAAAGCACCCACCAACTAAACCCCACAACCACAACCCCACACACAACACCCCACCACAAACCAATAATCTTGGGCACTAGAGCATGCCCTGAAGAGCCACGTCTACACGTTTCTTAAATGCCTCCAGGGATGGTGACTCCACCAGAAAGCAGATGGGATAAGCACAGCAGCCTGGGAAGACACCTGAAGGGCTGGAGCTGGAGAAAAGAGGGACTGATGTGGCAAGAGCAGAAAGAAGGGAAAAGAATTCTTTCACAGTTGTGTCTTCACAGGCTCCATCAGGCCTGGGAGGACAACAGCACTTCGTCCACCTACAGAAACAACCCTTCCAAGTGCATCTGTAACCAAAGAAATGTTGCCAATGGGAGCACTGCAAACACAGGCGTTGCAGTTAAACCTCCAGGCAGGAGGAGTGATTGCACTACCAGTTAGTCGTGGGTGATACTCAAGTTGCCTGAGTAACTCTGTAGTCCATGGAGGTGCAAGGACCTTAGGATAGGCAGGCTCTGGATTCGGGTGCTGTAGATTACTTTCTAGAAGTCTCTAGCACTCTCCATTGCCTGTAGGGAGTCTGGCTTGATCCCAGGCAGTAGGAATATTGCCATGTGCTTTCCCAAATCAGGGAGGATATCTAATCTCAGTCTGGTATTGACAGACTGAAAACAGGAGCTTTTTTTAGTGTGACAGGTCTGGACCATCACAGGACCTATTGTAACTTGCTCTCTTCACTGATGTATTAAAAAAAAACCACAAAACAAACCCACCCCAAGCGCACCACACCACCACATACCAAAAGAAACCCCGAAATGAGTATGTTTCTAAGGTTGAGAGTGGAGCAGCTAGCGCAGATGACCGCCATGTGCTCTGCTAGAGATTGAGTTGTTTGCAAGCTATACCCAGTCGTGCCACTGTTTGCTCAAGTACGCAGCTGAACGCAGTGCGGTGCCCAGCTCGCTCGCCTCGAGAGGGTGTTTCCAGCCAGTCTGTATCACCCTGGCGCAGCTGGCTCTTGCTGCGCTTTACCCACTAACTAGGCTGTTACTTAACAGTATGTTCGACTGGTTTAAAAACAATTATATCACTGGGTCCCCCCTTCAGCAAGTAACAAGAACCCTTCCACCACAGCGCTGGGGAATAAGAGGCAGAATGGCTTTAAAAGTTAATGTGCTGCCATCGACCAACCTTGCTGCAAAGGGTTAAGTGGGGCCATCCTTGTAGACTGTCACTCACCAGACTTTTTTTGAGTTGACTTGCTAGGATTTTTCCCTCTCCTCCCACCCCTTCCTCTTCTCTCTTTCTTTCTTTATTCTTTTTCTTGAGTCTCTTTTGATTTCATGCTGGCTTTTTAAATTGAGGATAAAGTTAATTCACCGCACAATGTGGCAGCTGGAATGAAATACGGCCAGTTGCCCATGTGGAGGGGAGGGCTCTGTGCTGGCTGGGGGTGGCTCGTTGCATCTCCTAAGGCCACTACAGGCTGTTGCTGATTTATTGATAGTGCCTCTAGCGACAAAGCAAGAAGTTAACTAATTATGAACATATGGTTCAGCTCATGCTTGACTCACAGCCACCTTGTTAGCCTGGAGCTGGCTAGGTGTTCAGAAGCAGGAGAAGAGGAAAGTTTTGGGTGGAAGGTGTAGTCCAAAGTCCCACTGACAAGCCAGAGGGGAACTTGATTGATCCTAATCTATTCTTTTTGTTAGGAGGCAGCATGCTGCTGTCAGGAACAGCTTGGTAATAACAGATTTGTGGCCTCTAAGTCCTTGTGGTTATAGTCAGCACGCGACACTCGGTCGGCTCCTTGCATGCTCTCTACTTAATTGGTCTCAATGGTGGGGTCTGAAACGAGACGGTAGTTCAAGGTGCAACACATGCTATACCTGAAATTGCAGCCTGTGAGCTGCCGCACAGATGTCAGCTTTTTACCAGTGGGCTTACCACTGGGGACCCGGAGGGTCCGTACAGAAAGGGACAAGGGATGTCTGAGAGGACCCTGCAGATTTTCAGTGCTTAATGTGGAATTAATTAGAGGAAAACTTAGAGAGTGAGTGTGACTGGTAGAGGAACAAGAAGAGAGAGACACAGAGAACTTGTTAGGAAGTTCATCAAGGTGGATTGCAATTCTGTCTGCACTGAGTGGTCAGCATGCATAGTCTGGACACAGGAGAGTATTTAATGGGAATTGATACCAGCTAAAGGGGGGAGGAGGGTGTCTCTTTCTGTCCATCTGTTGGTCTTTCACAACTGAATTGGGCTGTGCCACAAGATTCAAAACAGTGTAGTTAGAGGCTATTTTTTGTTTTTTCATGGGTGTACATGATCTCCAGGAAGAGTGGGCTTATTACTGTCTGACTTTTAAAATAATTTTAGAGTCCTTATAGTTTGCTTAACTGGAAATGCTGAGCATAGAAAGATAACAATTTTAATAATAGGCAGCAGAATGGGATGAATGATTTGACATAGCTGACAAACAGGTTATTTTATGACTATCTAGATGAAGGAAAAGGCCACATTCAGCAGGCTGAGGGAGATGGTTAGTGGCCTGTACTAGGCACTGGTGAAGCTGCATCTGAAGTGCTGCATCTAGTTTTGGTCTTCACAGCACAAGAAAGATGTGGACATACTGGAGAATTGAGCAAGAAGGCCACTAAGCTGGTCAGGAAGCTGGAGCACGTGAGTGTGAGGGAGCTGGGTTTGCTCAGCTTGGAGAAGAGGGCTAAGGGAATCTGGTAGCAACATTCCACTGCCATGGGGGACTAGAGAGGAGAGAGAGGCCAACTCTTCTCAGACATGCGCAGTGGAAGGATGAGAAGTAGTCAAAAGTTGGGACAAGTCATATTCCAATTAGATATGTGGGACAGAAAAAAACCCAAACTCAAAACGTGATAAGCTAGAGAGGGGGTGGAATCACCCTTCCTGGAGGTTTTCATAACTTGCCTAGGTCAGATCCTGGGCAGCATCTAAATTTGAAAAGGACCCTTAAATTTTCTATGACCAGGCTGCAGCTGGAGCACAGCCCCGAGCCTGGGACAGTGACATGGTTCGCGTTCTGTCATGCGCTGCTGTGCTGGCTGGCTCTCAGCTCTGGTGTCATACCACGATGCACATGGCAATTATCATTGTCGCTCCTATAATGTAATGAGGTAGAACAGTTAATTAGTGGGTAGAGTCAATCTGTACACAACAGTTTGAAATATAATTCACCCAGATATAGCAATAGCTTTTCTTAGCGGAGGCCGTTTAAGCTGTAGGTAGCTGCTTAGAGTGGGAACGACTTTTGGGGCTAAGTAAATACCTGTCACTCTGCTATTTCTTATCCCCTCCTGTGAGCGGATGCTGCAGCTAAGTTGGGGGCCAGAATGTGAAAGGCCCCTGTGAGACCTCGTGCTACTGCTGAAGGTGGTTTGAGCTCCCCTGGGTGACTGCACTGCTGCAGGCTGGAAGCACCGACGTAATTGGTATTATAGTTCATGATATAGAGATGTTAATATGTAGTTAACAGTTATCTAGAGGAAGTGGAGGGATAAATTCTCAGGATATTAAAGCTGCTTTTACAGTGGATTTCTGACCAAAGCCTTGCTTTGTGTTTGCCTTCTCTCCCTGGAAGCTTTGCCTGCTGTTGTAACCAAATAGGAATAGTTATTTCTTACTGAGATCTCTATGTCAACATCTCTGTTGTGATATATACATTAGACAAAGAACTGAGGCTAATGTTTAGGTTTAAATTCTCAATAAACTCTCATTTGTATCACTCTAATAGTGTGAGGGAAAGATCTGAAGGAAGCGGTGCTTAAACCCAGCATAACACTGTACTAGCTTGTCTGCATGGTGCAAAGCAGCTTTGGAGGCAATAAGAACTGGGATTTGGTGCTTGCGTGTTTCTCTTGGGGTCCATCTCCGCTCTGTTCTTTACCCAGCAAAGCAGCAAGGGACAGTGGGAACCTTCTCAAGGCAGTGTCAGCATTCCTCACTGCAAAAAACAGCCACTGCTTTGGTTTGTAGCAAGTGCAGGTTATTTCAAAGAGATGAAGATGAGACCACGTTCATGAGAATTCAAGGGAACTGGGCTCAGGTTTGAAAGCGTCTGGATCAGGCAGCGGTTTTGTACCTAACTCAGAAAGGGTGCTGGGGGTGAAGATTAGGATTTAGATCACGATCCAGAAATCCCACAAATACTCAGGAATGTGTGAATTTGAAGTCCAAGTTCAGACTTGCTGCCAGGGAGATGTCCCAGCTGCCAAGTTAGGAGGAGCTTTTCAGACTTTATTTTGAAGTTTTTGCTCTAGGGCAGACCTGTATCTGAGTAGGAACAGTGATTTGGTTTAGCTGGTGCCAAATGGAAATCAAGTATCAGTGATCATAGCATTCTGAGCACCTTATTTCCTCTGAAGTTGGCCAAAAGGGAAAAAATCTAAGCAGGCCTCCTAGTGCCAACAGATGAGACCAGCACATATATATCAAAGGCAGAGACATTCCGTAGTGAGTCCCTGCAAAGTGAAAACCTGTGTTTTCTGCAAGTAACACCATGTTCCTGCTCGATCATGTGGGGACCTTGAAGCTTCTTTACTATGTCAGTGAATAAAGTGACTTGTCTCCTTGTGCAGATGTTGCATGAATGTTGCTACACCTGTAATTTTATACTCAAAAACGTATTTCTTTGTCTGAGAGAGCTTTATATCACTATGGACTAACTCTTTAGGTGCATTCCCATTCAGAATTCAACAATATTTCCCCGTCTGCTAATTTCCTTTGGTTTCCCAGCTGAAATCCAGATCTGTGTCATGACGCTCTTATTTTGATCCCAGCTGCTGCTCCCTTTCCCGCCAAATGCAGCCATTAGGATGGCTTGCATCCTGCTGCAAGCAATATGTCCGATCTTTACCCTACAAAGGTATTGTTTAAAGAGCTCTGAAGATTTTGAACAAACTGGCCTGGCAGGGGGACTTTCAACTTCCCCTCCCTTATGGGCGCAACAGCCTGTGTTTGTAAACAGAGCCTTAGAGGAGGAGTGGGAGCCACTAGAGGACTGTCAGCTAGTTAATTGGATGTCAGCTCCCTGCCGGGGATGGAGGCTAATGAGTCATCCTGCATAAAGGGAATGGCCCTGAGAGAAAGGCAAAGAATTGGACAGCAATAATCACATCTACAGAGGAGCCTGGAGCCCGCCTGTTGGGATAAAGGCAGAGCAGCATTTGGGGACAGAGGGCTTCCCTGTTTGGGTTTCGTTAAACAGAGATTAAGAAGGTTCTGAATTTGTAAAGTTGAGATGTTATTGCTGGTGCATGTGCTTAAACATGTGGGCAGTGGTCTAGTATACAGTATAAACACTTTCAGACCATATATTTTGGTTGCCTTTGTTTTCTGAAAAATACATAATAAACTTTTAAAAGTAAAGAAATCAAAATATATTAATGGGGAGTTTAATGCAGGAAATGGCAAAAGGAACAATAAAAGGAACATTGCAATCACTACTTCAAGTTAGGAAGTTACTCTTGTCTTGTGAAAAGTCAAAGATTAAGTCCATTTTGCTAAAAACTGTCTTCTAAAGTGATGGGGCTTTCATTGAAAACCTATCCTTTAAAAAAACAAAAGCTTTTTGGAAGCTAACATTTTGTACATAAATTTTATTTCAAAGAACATATTGCTTGAAAATATTTGTCAGTGTAGTTACATGAATTTACATCTTTTTCAAGAGGGAAAACATGAGTGAGAGAGAAAGATTGGCTGTTGGCATTAAGTTGTATAATAAGAGCATATGTTGCCATTTAAAACCATTTTGCCAAAGGAAAGAATAACAAGAGGGAAATAGTCACTCACACAAAAGGTAATATAAAGGCTAAAAAAATCATAGAAAGGATGGCTGTACTGGGAAGTCATTTAGGACTACCTGCATATCCTAAAATGAGCTGCTCTGTACCTAAGCTTGATGGGTGTTTGCCAGTTCTTAAAAAAGAGAAGGTTAGAATATCCCTTGCCAACCAGTTCCAGTACAACACTGTTCTTACCTGTGGAGACTTTTCTTGATGTTTAACTTAAACCATGGTTGTAGCAATTTAAGTCTATTGCATCATGTTCTACATTCCTTGGACAAAAAAAGAATTCCACTTCCCCTTTCAGCAACCTTTTGCGTATTTGATACCTTCCTTAAATTTTCTTCAGAGAAAACAAGAAACTATTTTCCTCTTCTTTCATGATATCCAGATCACTGGTCTTTCTATGGTCTCCCACAGGACTTTCTGTAGTTGCTATTTATTATTTCCTGAACCATCAGGAGAAGGCAGGGAAGGTAAAACAAGACCTGCTGCAAAGATAACTTGTTAGCCAGGAGAATGTTGTAGGCAGGAGCTACTGCTCATTGCAGTGTCAGAGAAGAGGAGATGGTGCTGGATACAGCCAAACCACAATCGTCATCCTCAAAGCTTCAACTCTTCTCAGTCCTCTGTGGCCCACCCTCATCCTGTCCTCTGTAGCACATAAGTAGTGTGCACCCTGATCCTATTATAACTCATGGCAGTAGCACCAGGAAGACCTGTATGCCTCAGTGCTCTTAAGTCATTCAAAAATGGCAATTCATACGGGCTGACAGCCAACTGAGTAAATGAGGTATTGGCTTCTCTCCAGATTTATGTAACATGCTGGATTTTATCAGTTCTTCTCTGAGGTTTTCAGTATAGGCAAAAATGCAAATAGGCAAAGTGGTGTTTCCCTTGATCTACAGTCCTCTCTAGATATAGTCCAAAACTGTTCTAAAACAGTTGAGGAAATACTTCATCTAGTTTCTAGAATTGCTGAAATATTGCATAGTGGCCTGGAACTGTGGGACTTCATGGGTAGGGAAACTCTGTTTTGAAGGCTGTAGATCCCTCAGTGGCTGATGGCAATCATAGGAACTCCTGTTTGCCATGAACTCCTGTTTATGCCTTCTAACAAGGTGGCCGTTTTGGCAATAAAAAATTCTAATGAGCCTGTACGTATAGGAAAAAAGATAGCTTGCAAAGAGCTGGAGGGATAGTGTAGTTCCAGTTACGCAAGGGAGGATGAAGCACTGTGTCACCTCCTTCCAGAGCAAGAGAGGCATGTTAGCTGGACAGCACGGTGTATTTACCTGGCTGCTGCTCGTGCTAGATCTGATCTGTGGACCAAAATCAAAAGGCTGTCAATCCTGCACCAAATTAAAACAGAATCATGAGAATTAATGTGCTTTATAAATGTGGGTTAAGCACACTATAAGCACACTGTAATTACAGTCAGCTGCCTGGCTAGTGCAATCCAGTGGCACTGAGCTTAGGAATTAAGTTGAATATACAATTAATAGGAGCTTATATTAAGGGCATTAGTAGAGTTACAAAAGCTTTGTAACAACAGAGTGTGACCCAGCCTTGGACAGAGACAATGGGGTTTTGTGTGCTATAATTAGCACACACAAAACCTCCCCATTAACTCGACAGTTTTCCATTTGTTCTTTAAATAATTGAGCAGTGCGAAGTACTCTCACTCCATCAGAGATAGGAGCTGTGCAGTCAGTATGGAAGTGTCAGGGATCTTAACCTTGTCTCCCTTTGGGCAACTTGGGCAGTGCCAGCTGCTCGCCTGAGATACCTGACAAAATCATTTACCTGCAAGGTCAAGCTCTGCCCCCACACTGCCTCTGCATGCCTGACTGATACCAGGACTGGCACAAAGAGTTGCAACCAGCCCTCTGAAAAGTTGCTTCTCGTTTTTCTCCTCCTTACTGACCTGAAAGAAGTGGATCTCAGTGCAGAGAAATGTTTTGATGTATTTTAATGAGAGTAAGGGAGAGGAGCAAATGCAACAGGAGAGAAGGAATTTTCTCATACATGAGCTAAAGTACAAGAAATCTTGCATTGAATTGAAGACCAATGTGGCCAGTATTTGTGATCTGTGAGAGCTGGCATCTTTGAGATCACTCCACAGGTCTAGGGCAGAGCTGGAGAAAGATTGTACAAATTAAAGGTAGCAAGCTGCAGAGGTTTTGTGAATGCACACATCTATGTAGGACATCTGAACCTGAAGAAGGGGAGAAAAGCTTGAGGACAAAGGGAAAGCCATTTGGAGGCAAAGAATGTTCAACACCAGTTTGTTTGCTTTGAGTCCCCCGTGCAGCTTAAAATTCAAATGAGACTTAACACGTGGTCTTTTGGACGCACATTATCTATGTGACTAAGGTGGACCTGGATTGTTAAGGATGAGGAAAAAGATTTCTGTTTACCTTCAGCTAAGACAGTGTGTGGCTGTGCTAATTAGCTACTGCCATACTCCACTCGTGAGACTTGCATCACTCGTGCCGCCGGTCTTTGGGACAGGGCTGGCAGTGCGTGCAGCCCTGTGGCAGTGAAGGGCATGGCAATGCCCTGTAGTTGCTGAGGTTTAAGGGATACAGACCTCACATCTGCTCCTTTCGTCCACTAAAGACTGATTTCTCCTCTTGCATTTCACTAGGATACCTTTGATAAGATTCTTTCCTGCTAAGCGGAACTTCCTCTCTTAAGAGAGGAGAGATAGCTGAGAGGCAGTAAAATGCCCAAAGGGTCTTTTTGTGCTGGGACAAGCACCTTGGAACCTTGGTAGCCAATTACAGAGATCATCCAGAGAGTAGCATGCAGTGCTTCTGGCCAGCCACTGACTTTCTATTCCTCCTATTTGCTGGAAGTAAAATACAGTCAATTCCTAAGTGCAGGTCTCTCATGGAAGAAACTCTTTTGAGATTATTTCACACTTAGGTTGACCTGGTTTTCCCCTTAAGATTTGGCGTACGCCTAATGCCCTTCCAGAGCCCATCTGTATTCTCAAAGGATGCTCTTCCCTCTTCCTTTTTGCTGTCATTGCGCAATTTTGGGGATAGGCATTAATCCCAAGGAATATTATTTATGCCAAATCTTCCCTGCTGCCTGACTTTTTGTGTGGACCTGAACAGTGTTTTAGTGATCACCTGAGGCAGAAGCATCTGTTTTCAAGGGTCAGGTATCTCGTAGATAAGGTGACCCTACATTTCCTATCTAAAAGAGCAGCCTTCTTTTGCACCCAGGTCTCAAAATTTTGCCACTTGCAGAAAAATTCTGTATTTCCAAGAGGCTGCACAGAAGATTGGAATCATTGGATGAAAATAATTCCTTTATTGCTTCCTGCCTTTCCTATTGACTATGCAGTCCTTGCTGGAGGTTTTTAGAAAGCACGCATTACTAGAGGCTCTGGCTTTCCTGTAGTGCACTAATATGTAATACAAATGACATCTGTCATGTTTGATTTGTTCTGGTGCTTAAGTTCGGGGAAGAATTGTTCTCACTTGTGATGGGAAGTTTCGAGTATCTCCCTCTGTGTTAAACTGTCTTGCAATTTGTTATGGTCAGTAAAGAGGGCTGTTCTTCGCTGAGGCTGAAATAGAAGTCCTACTAATACACTAATTGCTAGTACTAAATACAAAAGCAATGCTTCCAGAAGTTCCTGAGCTGCAAATTCTTCATGACTAGGAAGTTATATGGCTGAAGTATTGCCCTGCTTTTGCATTCTTTCCTGGCTATCTTCTACTGGCTGCAAAAGAAGACAGGGTTTAGAGCTAAATGATCCATTGTACACACTGTTGTATCTACATATTCATAAAGATTAGTTGATATAGCTTTCACTCCTTCTCCTCAAAACAAGGGCAGATTATTCAGCTGTGTGGTGGCGTGTTGCTTAACTTGTCCAATGTTTGCCACCTCTCATCCTAAGGGTGATGATACCTGGAGGGTTAACGTTATCTGGGGTTTTGCCAGTGATGGGTTAGAAAAGATGACTACAACAAAATGTTCTGGCCCAGACAATCGGTCACGGTCTTATTGTTATTTTGAATGGGGACAAAATGTAAAGTATCAAAATTCTTTTTGAGTGACATTTTCAGAATTAAATTAGAAAATGTAATTGGATTTCCTTCTTATTTTGGTCTACCCTACAAGTTAGCTCCAGGTTGTCCTAGGTTGTGTCCCTCTGTGCCACTTGGTTCCTGACTATCTGTCACGTTACTCCCTGCCCAATGTCACAGCCTGTACTGGGGGTGCAAAGGCTTTCTCCTGTGCTGTTCTTATGGTCTGTGGCTTGTTTCCTCGTTATTTTTTCACTTTAAAAAAACTTCTCTTGTTACCTGAACCTCTTGGTTTCTGCTTTCTATCTTCTGGTCTTTGGCACAATTAATAATTTTATGAAACTATTTGGCAGATGGTTTGCATGAAGCATAAGCAAATAAATTATTCTTGTTTTGCTTAGAGTTGTAGGGGAAAGCAATGTTTGTCTAGATATACTCTGATGCGCATGTACTTTTTATTGAATGGTGTGTATTTTATATATATATATATATATGGACACACATATATATGTATATATATGCCCAAACTGTTTTATCGCACACTTGTGTGCACGCCTGTTGTGTGCCCTGGGTCCGGATAGATTTCATACACACGGTCTGACTGTCTGATTGTTGCTATTATGCTTCAGAGTATGTTTTCAAAAATAATTTCCTGCCACATTCCTGACTGTATTTGTAGGCTGAGTTTATCCTCTTCCCTGCTGTTCCATGATCTGCCCCTAGGTTACTAACAACCCCAACAGACAGCCTGGCTCATGCTACCTGCTGCTTAGATGCAGATTAACTCACTACCAGCCATATGGACTACCGACTTCACAAATTCCTCTCCTTTTGCTTTCTGCTCTCAGAAAAGTTAATGGACAGTTTGCTGGTAAAGAAAACGTAAAACAAAACCCCAAACCTGGTGACATAATCACCTGGGCTTAACACAACTGGCCCCTCCATCTGCCTTTGCACTGGGATTTGTGCACATAAAGCAGTGCTGTGTGCAATGTGGGTTCGCACTGGTGACTTTCCCTTATGGCATATGTACTTGTTTACAATACTATTGAGTTAGACAAAGGCATTATGCATATATTGCATGTATATAACCTTATATTCTTAAAAAGATCCCCCAAGGCTTTAATCAGTAGTGACTCACTGCTGTCATTGGTTGCTTTCTCTTCTGCCATCTCTGACCTGGGCCCTGGTGCTTGAAAGCTACATCACCTTAAATGTTATTAAACTGTCAGGCTGTGTTTCGAGGTGATTTTCATGGTGGGTTTACAAGATATGTGTTTGGGGAAGGGTGGATGTGAGGCCAGAAAAACATATATTTTCAAGAAGTTAAGACGCTGTTACATAAGTATAGAAGAAGGTCTGTGTTACATTATTGGAGCTGCATCTCAAGATTTTATCAGAAAACTGAACTCTTTAACATCACATGCTGACTTTAGGGTCTCCTTTCTAAGTATTACTTACTGTCTGTTTTTTAGAGATGGGAGCCGGGATATTCAGGAATTACTGTGCTAAGTCTCAGAAGTGCTCAGGGCCAGCGTCAGTGAGTGTTGGTGGTGTGCTGTGCCCCTCTTGTGCTTGTGGATCCTGTCCAGGCTGAGTGTGCATTAGGACCAAGTCCTGATTGACTCTGCTTGGGCCTCTTGCCATCTGGGATGGATGTGGACATCCAAAGAGATGGTAACATTAGTCTGTGCTCTCAAAAATATGGCATGCCATCTGAGACGCAAGTGAAATATACCTTAAGCCACCTCATCCAATAGTTAGTCATGAAATACCCCTCTGTCACTGAGGCACTCTTCTATTTAAGACTTAGATTACAGGCACGCTACCTCCAGTTACCTATGAATTACAGTATATATCTCCAGTTTGTAGAGTATGTTTATCTGCAGTATGTGCATTCATGTCCAGGTAATCTGATACATATAAATATGTCAGATTATCATATTTATTACTAATGGTTAGATATTTGTTTTTGCTAAAAGTTGGATCCTTAATTTAACCCTAGAGTTAAGATTTACTGTGCATCCTAGCTTGCAAACATTAGTTTACATAGTCTTCTTGTTCCTTTGGTAAAGGACTAAATACTTGCTAAATGAGGAGTACTTAAGTTAGCCCGCTGGTGTGCAGTGATACAATTTGTATAACTGCTGTCCAAGTTCCAGCAGTGCCAGGTTTACGAGTGTCTGTTTTCCTAAGTATTTCTGGAGTGATTTGTTCTTTGAATATTTTGGCAAATAAGAAATTTCAAGCTGTAGGAAGAATCAAGTGAAAAATGCAATTTAAAGTGCTTAAAATGGAAATTGGTGAGATTTTTTTTTTTTGCAATGTTTTCTGAATTCTAAATAGGAAATATAAATATTTGTGCAATCTCTTTGACTTTTCCATATGTATTGCACCATAACAATATGAAGTTATCTTTTTGGACTTCATCCAGCACTTTGCAGGCTGCCACTTTTTCTCATCCCTCCCAAAAGTTAAGTTTTGCTAACATTTCACAGTACTTTGAATTTTTTGGTCTTTGAAGGAAAAAAAAAAAAAAAAAGAAGAAGAAAAAACCCTTCTCAAAATAGAGTATCTGTCATTCTCCAATGGGAGAATGCAAACTGGGATAGAATAAAAAAAAAAATGAAGAGACTAAAGTATGGATAGTTCTTATTTTCCAAATGATTGAGGAGCTTTCATCAAAAGATTTCTAGTATTTATTTTTAGAAATAAAACACTTTCCAAATATTATAACTTATGATTATCTTTTAAGCTGTATTACTGAACATCCATAGAAGAGGCAGGCGTCATGTGTGAGAAATACCTGGGGGGGAAATGTTGGGAGTTTCACATCAGATAACATACTCAACTTGTCTGATGCTTTGGTTCCTGCAGTAGTTGTTTCTACAGAAACTAGTAACATAAAGACATGGATTCTGGCTTCAGTTTTAATTGAAGGGGGTTTATAAGGCATTTTTGAGAGGTCGTGATTGTTCTGAAAGAGTATATCCCTTCTTATAGACTAGATCTTGCAATGTAAGTGCCTTTGAGTCAGAGACAAGTCTTTTTCCTGGTTTTATGCAAGCTGGTAACAGAGACGTAAGATTAAAAGAATGGGCTCATTCTCAGGTAAATTCACTGGCTGGTTCTGGTGGAAGTATTGATGCTGAGTCTTACCTGAATAGAGATAAGTAGACCCTATTCCTTATTCCTGGGATGCTGGGGAGCTAAATATCTAGGGACATCCGTCCTTCCCACTTCCAGATTCTGTGACCACAGCATGTCATTCCCTGCAGCTGGGTGGATTTACTTATGTGACTGAAGAGAAGGATCCTGACTTTTCTGCCTTTTGACCTTTCCCTCAAAACTAGATTGAACACTTGTGGTGTTACTTAGCATGGATGGGACTGTCCTTTGACTTCTCTGTCTTGAGCTGAATGGATCTCACCCCCTTGGGTCTGCACGGCTGTTCTGGCTGGCTGAGGAAGCAGGGCAGAGGCAGGCCTCAGGGCAAGATAGGTTGGGAAAGAGGGAGTACAAAGTCTGTCTTTAGTCTTTGGGATATGGGAATTTTTATTTATTTCTAATGCTTGAAATACCTCTTCAGCAAGGAGGGAAACCCAGACAGTGGCCCCAGGGTGCCAACCCATGGTGTGGCTCTGCAGCCAGTGGAGTAGCCAGAGCTGGTCAGAGCAGCAATTCATCTGGTTACCCCATAATGAGAGCAGTGAATGAAGAAAAGGGGCTCAGTTGCTGTTTGCTGTGTTCTGCAGGGCTTACATGCACTCTTAGCTGACTGATGGCATGGTCAGAGGAGTGGACACGATGTACAGTTTTAAGGTCTTTGCCTCCCTGATAATACATGTTCAGCTTGAGTCCTCTGTCCCATCCTTGTGTAATGAAAATTTCTCAGCAGGATGGTGACTTGTACTGTGGCCCCAGGTCCTTGAGAGGGGGGAAAAGGAGGGGAGGAAGAGATTTCTGTATCAGCAAATACCTTGGGAGGGGATGCAGGATATTTAGTGAGCATGTGCAAGCCGCCATGAGAGCAACAGGGAACCAAAGTCTTAATGAAACCCTTTGACAGGAGGGTAAGGCTGGCTGGCGTGGTCACTGGCGCTTAGCTCTGGTGCAGACGCCAGCCAGGCCCTGCTGAAATAATCCTCTTATGGAAAGAAAGAGTAGAAAGCGTTTCCATCTGCTGCATGTTCTCTTTGGATGCAGCATTTGCTGTGTCCGAGTCTTCTATGTTTCTCCCTGTCTTCTCTCTCTGAGGCATGGCATGAGATCTTAGGTGGGGAGAAGCACTGAAAGGTGTAGCCATCCTCATTTGGACCTAGGTGTAACCGTGAATATGGGAAGGAGAGCAAAAGGAATTGGTCTAATTCCCATGAATCACTTTGAGTATGGGCTGGCAGTCCTAACCGCCTGCCTTGCTGCTTCTGTTCTTACATCTCTGCCTTATTCTTTCCTTCTTCTCTGATGCTGGATCACACTGCTTTTCTCTTGGTTGCCTCCTTAAAGATCTCATGTAGAGTCACTCTGCTTTCTACAAGCTGTCTTCTAAAGCTCTGCTGATGGATTGGTACCCCTTGGGACTAAACGGCTGCTGAGATTTGATATTTAAAAATACCTCAGTTTCGGTACTGAAAATCCTGAATCCAGCCACCTGGGTGTTAATGCAGAGAAGGATGCTCTCATCTAGGTTTGAATTTTGCTGATCATAATCTGAAACAAATCTTTTGTGCTTTTTTAAGGAGTAGTTATGAAATCCCACCACACTGGAAAAGCCTGAGCAGACCTTCTCTCTGGCCACTCTGAAACACAGACCTGGGGTGGTATTTGGTGCCTCAAGACTCTCAAAGGAATGTGTAATACATACAACCTATTGGTTAAGGGTTTGCCATCTTCAATCTATAAGGACAGGTCTCTGCATCTTCAGAGAAAGAATCAAACATTCATACCTTGATTTTATTTCCACTCCTGATTTTTTAATTATTTCTTTTTATCTTTTCCTTTTTTGTGTTGTAGACAGCCTTTGACACTTACTTTGTGGTATTAAATTAAAAGGTTTTTAGACTAATGGCATACAACATCCTCAGTGTACTGTGCACTTACTGTTCTAGGAGAAGCTGGTCTTAGTCATGTGGTTTTTGATCTTTGTACTGGCCAGGTCAGGTAGAGGAGCAGCATGTTTATTTCAATATTAAGCCGTCAGCAGATTATAGCAATATATTGTAAGGAAAAAGAGGTTCCTGAACATTATTAAGTCTTTAGTTTGGGATTAGGAGGTTTTAAGACAGATTTAATTAAACAGAGCAGGGACACCTTTATGAACCTGAAGTTGGGGTTAATTCACTCCCCTAATGTGCTCCATTTCTTGATTATGCAAAGATGAAACAAATTCCGTGTCCTACCTGGGGAGCCCTGGATGGGAATGTGAAGTTTCATCTCCAGACAGTTCAGCGCCCTGTCAGTGAGGTCATGATTAATAACCATGTCAGGGGACTCTTGGTGATGGAATGAGATGAAATACAGCTATGTTTGACAGTGAGCCAGTGCCACACAGGGTGCTTTCATGGAGATGGTGGTCCTGGCTGAACTGACCTGATAAAAGGGGTTCTTCAGAGTTGCATCAAGATGGGGGAAAAGAAGAGTGGGGTCCAGAAGTTGTCAGGAGCTCATGATTAATGGAACCAGAGATAGGTGGTTATTTAAGGTTGCCTTTGTGCCTGACATCTCTTGAACTGTGATGAGTCCCTTTTCAGTAAAGTGGCGAAGTGTGTCACGTGCAATTAGAGCTTACCCCAGCTGCCACCACCACCACGGTAACCAAACACAAAGCCTTTTCAAAGCTGTCTTGAATTTCCAATCGTTTTTCACTAGGTGCTTCCCACTTTTGCTTATTTCTGGACCCCATGGCTCAGTGCTCAAGTGGCACAAGGTTTGCATCTGAGAACACTGATTGTTTGTGTTGCACCTGGCAAGCTTTTCCTCTTTAGACCTGTGTTAATACAGACATGGACCTTATATTTGTGTTTCATGCCAAAGGCATAATACAAAAATTAACCATGATAGTGTTTTATCAGGAGAAATGAATGAATGCATCTGGATATTTGGGGGTACTGCAATGAATTTTGTGTTTTGTAGAATCACATGATTCTAGAGCTTGAAACCCAAAAGGGACCACCTTGCCTCGAACACCATATAGCTCTGTCAGTTTTCCTAGTTCTCTCTACACTGAGGTTTTGTATGTGATTAAAACATCCTCTCCCAAAAGGCACTTGCCCTGGTTTTGAATTACTGACGTGTGTGTGTGTGTCTCACTGTGTGAGAGACGGTTCCAGTGTTTAACCACTGTTATTATTTGATGTTTTCACTTTCTTTCCATTGTTAGCAGTAGCTTCCAACCATTGAACGAAATGTATGTACCTGCAACTGGAAACATGCTCATTTGTGGCTGTTGGCCACATCTCAGTCTTCTTTTTTGGTAGACTGAATAGACTGATCTCTCTCCACTTCTGTGAGGTCACACTCTCCTGTGTCTTTAACTAGTCGGTAGATCTTGGGGTGGTGCATTCTTTGCAAACCTGGCAGTCAGCACTTGAACTGACTTTTGCCACCTTATATTCCTTTAGGCTTATTCCTCTAATTTCTAGGTTTGAACTGAATCAAGTCATACTACAAGTCTGACATTAGACAAAAAAAAAGGTGGTTATCAATCTAAATACCCACAAATGTTGGGCAAGACGAGGAAAAAAGTTGGTTCCCTGTTTTGTAGCTTCAAGTCCGTACCTGAAATTACAGCTATAAAGTCTCTTAAAAAAAAAACAAAATTAAATCCTCTGTGTGAACTGAAAATAAAAAAACATGCAAACCAAGTTTCTGTATCCCTTGCAACTGTTTTCTCATGTCTTTCTCTAAGCATCTTTATAAATCTGATAGGAATTCCTGCTGCGGGCAATCACAGCTGAACACTGAGTCAAGGATACAAATGAAGTCCAGGTTTTCAAAATGTTATTTTAGAAGTACTCTACAGTTAATGTACTATAAGCCTAATGCTTTCAGTCAGACCACTTTATACACGCAGCATTCAGGGAAAATTTTAGGTTGGGGAGGAGTCAGGGTTTGGCTTTGTGTAGTATTCTGAATGCATCTTGGTACAGACTTGATTTTCTCCTTGGTGGGTTTTTTTTTTGTTTGTTTGTTTGTTTTCTTTCTGGAATACCAAACAGCTTGTTTGTAGCAAAGTTGTAGAACTATTGACATGCAGATCTGGACTCCAGCCCTACAGACAGTTAAGGAAGGGAAATAATGCCACCTTATGTCCTGATTTGTCACTGCTGAGCCTGATACTTGGTTCAAGTCAAATGCATTATGAGCAAGGAGTGCTGAGGACTGAGTTCCCCCTGCTTTCTGGAGTTACTTCCACTTGGTCGGAAAGAATATGAGCTGAATGTGAAATGCTTGGTGTGTTGGTAGAGATTTGGCTCCCACTTTGGATGAGTTTGGCAGGATCAAAGAGAAAAATTAAAAAAAAAAGGACATTTCAGTCCCAAAGAGCTAACAGCAAACCCTGCAAAAGTGATATTGCTTGTCTTCAAACCTGTAAATATTTACATGAAACACTTCCTGGGTTATTAGTTGATGAAATAAGGTTTATAAATGCAAAACAGCTTAGGCAAGTGTTGAGGCAAGTGTTGGTGGTTTGAAAATTTGCACATCAAGTTTAAAAGATTTTTAAATTAAATTGCACTAGAAGTGGAACTGCATTGGAAATGTATATTTACAGGCAGTAGACTTCCCTTTACTTTTGACTGTTGCTTTGTATTTCTGCTATTTGATTAGGGTTTTCTACAAAAATCTGAATTTTTAAGAAAAATATATTTATGATCTGAAATTTAGTAGGAATGTGTTTTGTAGAATTAGTTCAAGTACTAGAAGCTAGATGAGCACTAATATGTCCAGGTTTAAAATTAATGTGTAAAAAGGGTCTCTGATTATTGGTTTATAGTCCCAATCGTTTGGAGGTGAAAAAAGTGTGATTTAAGAATTAACGGATACAATTCAAGTTTTTGTGTGTACACTTCTACATGCACATCACATTTCATTACTTTATTCTGCCAGCATTGCAGTTAGTGTTAGCCCTTTTTTTTTTTTAAACACAGGTCAGATGCCCAGTCATCTGATTGGCTCTGAAGTGAAGCATTAAAGAAAATTGGTAAATATTCTGGTTTTACTAGACTTTTTCTTTAGAATAAAGAAGTAATTATGATGTAAATTAATGTGATTTAGGTAAACATATCTTTATCAGCTTGGGGTTACAAACATGCAGTCAGTATGTGATCTTAGTGGCTGCTCTCTTCTAAGACTGGAATACACTTTTGTAGTATTTCTCTAAAGATGTGTGTTTTTGTCTGTGTGAAAAGGATTTGGAGACGTGCCACATAGGTTTATAACTCCATCCATACCAATCAAAGGGGGGGAAACACCAACTAACTCAAAGAGGCTTTGGATCTGACTTTACTCCTGACTAGGATTGAGGGTAGGTACCCCCTTCCTCTTCCAGGTCCCCCAGAGAGCCAGCTGCAGACAGTCACCTGTCTGGCAGCCAGGAAAGTTTTGTGGGTTTGAGGTTTTTTATCTTTGATTTTTAGTTAGTGTTTTTTTGTGGGTTGGTTTTTTTTTTTATTAGTTGAGAGTGATGTGGAGGGCAATCTGCTGAAAGACCAATTACTATTTTGCTCACAGAAAGGGGACGTAAACCTAGCAAGTGGGTGGTGCTGAAGTCATTGGAACTTACTGAAATAGGCAGAAGTTGAATGTGGTGTGCTTAGAAAATGGATGGACAGATAAAGCTCCTTAAAGTATGAGGCAAGACTGTTCTTCCCAATAGAGACTTCCTCACCTTTGGTACAAAGGTGGTTCTCCATATTATTAATTTTCTGTTAGGGACGTTGGTATGCTGCTCTAAACAACCTCAGGCACACTCAGATAATAAACAGGTTTGAACTAGAAATACAAAGAACCAAATACCAAAGGGTACCAAAAGGTCACAGCTACAATTTTGCATGTATGGAGCTCGCAGAAAGTATGGATTTGATGAAACTCTATGAGACTTTTGGGAGCAGGTGTGTGATCATATTGGATCATGGCAGAGGAACTTCTGCAAGGGATGGTGACCTTCAGAAAGGAAAGATTTTTCTGTTTCCTGTAAGATAATGAGTTGAGTCATTAGGACAGGCGTGAACTTGGTTACCTGCTACATGTGTCAACATAGGAAAAATGCACCACAGGTCAGTGTCCATCAACTTTTCTATATTGCCACAGTAGAACTTATTAAAAATAACCATGTGATATCATAGCTTCAGTGGTCAACTGAATGATCTTGCATGATTCTCTGGAATCAAGACTTTAAACAGAACTCTTAATTCACAGGACTTCAGAACAGCTTCCACTTCCAGTTACCTGCTCTTCCTTTTCTCTTCCTCTCTGTTTCCTGGGTGTTGCATGCCTGATATCTCACACTTGTGGAGGAAATATGGTCCTTTCCTGCAGAAATGGGCACTCAAGGAGTATTTAATTTCTCTTAGCTGGGGAGTAAAAACAGGTTTTGATCTTCCTGTTTTACTACGGCATGGATTTGTTTTTCCTCGTACACAGATTGCATGGTAGGGGGTTGCCGTTGTCTAAGCAACTTCTTTGTGATGGAATCCTATGGAGAGAAAGGAAAAAAGAATACACTCACTCTCCCGCTTTGTAATCTCATTCCGGGGTTTTGGCATCATCTCTCTGTATCTGTTGTGCAGTTTAGAGAACATTTTACTCTGCCTTTGCTATCTTTATGCCCTCATGGGCTCCTCCTTAGGTAACACCTCCTTCTTGGCTCAAGTTCATTTTGTTTGCTTTCCTCCTGAACCCTTATCTTTTTGGTTGGAGTGCTGAAATAGTTGGCAAGCTTTGGGCATCTTTAATTATCATTAGCAAATTGTTGAGAACACACTAGACAATTGACAGTCTGGTCTTCAGAGTGCCATTAAAAGAGATTAGAAAAGGCTGTTTGTGTGCGTTGTACAAATTTGTTTGTTTTCAGGCACTGAGAGTATAATGAAAATGTCCCAGCCAGGCTTAGCTGTTGCCGTAGTACCAATCAAAGCCCGGGACATAGAGTGAGGCATCATTTTTCTGGGTTACCCAGGACCTCTGGGTTACTGAAACTGGCCTATCTGAGCGGAAGGCAAAATGAAAGCCAAGTGCAGACTGACTGCCCTACCTCTCCTCAAACCTGCCCAGGAATGTCTGCACAGCAGTTGCAAATGGATTAGGAAGCTACTTGTATATAATGACATCACTTAATTATATAAATCAATAAAGTACAGGGTGAATATCTCAGGTGATGAATGCATTAGCTGCAGCAAAGATCAATAACAAATGTTGTAGTTAAGAATGCGAAAAAAAAATACGGTCTCAAACATCAAGAGAAGTTCCAACTGGAGGTAATGAGAGCTCAGCCTGTTCTCTGATACACAGGCAGTTAGATCTTTTTAAGTGTTTTCTTTGTCTAATATAAAAGTACATTCTCATTTTACTCTGTGCAAGAACTCCTCTAAACATTTGGTGTCAGTAATGTCTTATGTCTGAGGAATTTCCCAAGATAAATCTTCCAGCACCAAAGCGTGTAGAGTGTGTGTGGTGAAACAAGGGTCAGAAGGATGGCTCCCTGCTGCTAGCTGTAGGTCTTCTGGCTCAGTTTAAATTGCTATAGAAAGCTTTTCTGGTTATGTGTGTCAAACAGGAGACATGCTGGAAACATCCTTCACACTTTGTAGAAATTCATCTGTCTTTTCCCTTTGCGTTACCCATGTGTTTCTCACAACGATTTTGTCACTTCATTTTTGGATTCACACATGAGTTTGAAGTATTGAAGTGGAGCTTGACAAAATGTCTTAAATTTCTCACTTTCATCAAAATTCTGAGTGGTTGTATTTCAAATCACTGATACTTTCAGGTTTCCTTGGAAATGTGCTGACCTCTAGCAAACACTTACAAATGTGCTGACTTCAAGCTTCTCAAGAAGTCTGGTGGGTTTGATATGATTTCTCACAGTATTTTGCTGAAAGTTTCACAGTTGTCTTGGTTGTATGGATATCATCATCCAGGCTCTGCTTAGGTATATATTTTAGTGTAAAGTGGAATTATTGCATGTCTGGAGAGGATTTCCAGCTCCTCTAGCAAAATACGCTCTGAGCTCTGGTATTCTGTTTTGCTTAGCTGAGCTGCCTAATATGTGTTGCCACAGTTCATTGTATGAGACAGTCTGGATTATTGGAACCATCTCTCCTGCATTTCCCCACATGTAAAGTATTAAGGACTGTTTTCAACAGAGATGAGCTGAGAATTTTGCTGGCCATACAAACCACCAAATGATTATATACATCACTACCTGGCATTATAGATAGCACCTGAAAGACCTTATATATTAGAGACCCAGGGTCTCCTTGCCAAAAAGATGTTGTAGAGGCTAAACTTTTACACGTGTTTAAGGTAAGACTGAAGAAGTTTGGAAGAGAGAAATCCAGCTAGGGTTATGAATTGTAGGAAACACCCTTCTGACTTGGGAATTTTCTGGGCTGAAAATAGTTGCAGACTGGAAGAACTTAAGGGAGAAGTATCATACATGTGTGTGCTCTGTTTAGCAACTGTAGTGGTCGCTGTTGACGCTGGGGTGCCTGCTCTACATAGGTATTCACTCTGACACAATGCAGCAAGCATTATTATGCTTTATGTAAAACTTCTTTCTATTAACCTATTTTTCTCATATCCTTATAGTATAGTTTTAGTCAATACTGAATTCTCAGATGATTTGGGTATGATATGGAATATTTCCACCTGGAGCTGAATGAATCCTTTGAAGCTGCAGACCATTTGACATACAAGTGAACCTAGATTTGATGCAAAGTTTTTACTGCCTTAAAAAGTACTGTACTAGCGCAAAACATAATGTTTGTACTTAGTGTCCCATGAATTATGCCACCTCTCCTGTGTGGCTGCTCTGCTTTGGTCTCCAAGGGAAGTCCTTGTGTGAATCCTACAGCAACAGTTAACAAAGCTACTGTCCACAGCTCTGTGCCCTAGAAGGGCAGCAGATGACAAATGTTAAGCAGGTCTTTTAGCCACTTTGCCAGCCACCCATTGATTAAACCAGATTTGAGTAGGATACCTGACTACCTATTGCAGTGACAGGGATGAGGGCATGTTTCCCCTTTGCTGACCTGGTATGCAGGCAGCGACTTCCAGCAGAAGGTATGAGTAGCTACTGGTCAGTGTGTGCTAGCTCTGCTGGGACAGCAGCTGCTCTCTGGGAAACCACAACAAGAAGGATGGCAGAGGAGGAAGAATAAAATGCTGGCCTGGTGGCTTGATGAGGCAGTAACAACATATATGAAAATACTTTATGTTTTCATTGACTTCACATGGTTGATTTAGGCAGAGAAACTGTAACTATCAAAGTAAGGCTTAGAGGCAGGAGGAAGGTTCAGCCAAAACAAGTCTTAAGACATGAGTATTTGTCCATTCCTGCAGGTCTTCGGCCCCATTGCTGCAGCATATTTTTTGCCTGCACTCTGGTGGAGCAGAGTGGCCATTTCACGTGGCACTGCACATGATGCAGTCCTTCGGTCCTTCCTCTTTTTGACCCCCTAATCAATTTTTTCCACTTCTATTTGGGAAGAAAGAAAGGTTGGGGGGGAGGGAGAAGCAATTTCTTTTTAATTGCTTGTTTGTCCTTGTCTACTTTCCCATCCTTTCAGATTTCTCAGAGCGGGGTTGGGGGTGTTTTGTCTCTCTTATTTTCACTGGTACCGATGGGGAAGAATGACATTTTCTGCTTGGATAGAAACCAATCACTTCCCCAGACCCCCTTGAAAAAGCTTAATTTGCTCAACTAGTCAGTATTCCGTCTTCGTTAAAAAGTCCCAGACTGGAATTTGGATTTAATCCTTTGACTCACGTTTTTCCTTCTTTCCCCTGCCTTCCACATCTCCACTCAACACTTCCCAAAGTACTTTCCTCGCCACCTTTTTTTATGACTGTGCACTCAAGTTACCCTTAGCTCAGGAGCGAAAAGGACAAAAAAATACCCCACAAACAAAAGCAAATAAAAAAGCCCCTCACCAAAGTAAATAAATAAGTAGACAGAGAAAACAGGCTGCTAGTTCATTTTCTTCTGCCTTTCCCTTAAGGCATGAGGTAATGCCAAACTATTCAGTGTGTGATGCAACTGCCTGATGGACGTTCAGAGAATCCCAGTAGTGGCAAAAACAGAGTTTACCCAAGCGCAAGTTGGCAGTGAGACCAATCTCTCCAACAAGAGGCTATTTAAAGCCACAATGTGATGCATTTTTAACATTTTTATTCAGCACAGGATTTAATTGCTCACTGACAAACCACCTAGACATTTGTGCCTGGGTGTTTGTGACTGGAATTGTTTGCTATCTGTGTTTTGTTTCAGAGCTGTTCAGTCGTCAACTGAGAGTCTGAGGTGGGAATGAGAATTTGTTCCCTTAGCACTTGCTGTCTGAGATGGGTCAGGAAGGGTTTTACCCTCTGGTCATGTCTTGCCTCTTCCATTTTTCTCCACTTATTTCTTCTCAGCAACCTTTCCCCTTCTGCCAGCTTGTTCACAAAGGGTGGTGGTGAATGGGATATGAAGATGTACTTGGCTGTATTAGCTTCACCTGGAAATGAGAAGATGTAGCATGGAGAGGTTAAATGTCTCGCTGAAGGATGCAGAGATAATCTGTGACAGATTGAGGAATAGCCACAGTTCCTGACTTGGAGCCACCAGGATGACTTGACGGTACAGATGAGCTTTACCCTAGCTAGCATTGCAGCAGCACAGCCACAGCACTGCCTACTTGCCAGAGCTCCGCAGCTTGCTCCCAGTCTATGCCCCTATGGATTATGCTGTGACCACATCTGCTGTAGCTGTCTGATGATAGCTCATGTATATCTGTATACCTTGGTGTTCCAAGCCTTGAATGAATGTCACTGGATGCCAGAAATATGTTACATATACTCCTCATCGACAGCAAACTATGATCCTCAATCATCTGTGCGTTTCTGTTTTTAATTCTTACCTGTCGGTTCTGAAGTCTTGAGGTTGGGTTAATGTTACCAATTAAAAATCGTCAGCACTTAAAAAATATGCAGCATCAGAATCAAGTCATGTTGTCTCATAAGACTCAAAGGCACGTTTCAGCCCTCTGCTGGGTTGGGGCCTTGATGTCCGCTGAATGTTCTGACATCCTTGGCCAGGGGTAGCTTTGTACAAGTCAGTGAGGGATGATGGAGCTGCACATGCAGCTCAGCAGCTTTATTTCATTAGAGCTACCCAAGCAGATGAGCCTTAGCAGTATGTTTTCAGAGTTGTCAGCAATGAGCAGGTATTTTCAGCAACTAAAGCACCAAAGTAACCCATTTGTTTGCTAGTGTGGGCTTGTGGGAGGCACTGTATCTTGCAGTACCTCAGTTTCCCCACCTGCTGAATGGCAGCAGTAATGGTTGTCTTCCTTTATGAAGCCCTCGGAATACACTGATGCCAGGCTCTCTGCAGGCAGGCACTCCCGGCTCCCAGGAGGTCACTGTGGGACTGATCATCTGTGTGTATCGGAGATGGGAGGAGACTCCAAGAAATCCCAGGCAGTCGCACTCCTGGTAGCCTCCCTCTCATCACAACGCATTCTGGTACTCTTTGCTTAAGTATTAATTAACAAATGAGCCAATCCGGAAGCACTTAAATGATTGGCTTGGGTGGACTGTCCTTTCCCTTCAGGCTTCTAGGCTCTTTTTGTTTTTTTCTTTTATTTCCTTTTAAATCAAGGCAATGTGTTAAATGTGGTGACTGCGTTGACATTGCACAATATAGAACCACCCGCTCCTGTATCGGGTCCTTTCGCTGCCTTTGCATAGGAAGTTACTGCAGAAACATGTTGCCGGGACATTGCACTTTATGCCATCTCGTTGCATGGCAGGAGTCCAGGCCAGCACCCGGGAGCGAGTCAATGTATGAGATTAGTTTAATCCTCTCTCAGAATCCTCTGATGGGGAGGGGAAGGACAATGACCTAGTGCCAGCGTTTATTTTGTCCACAAGTTCAGTTTGAAAAGGGAGGAGAAGGTGGTGGTGGTGGGGAAAGGAGAGAAAAAACCTTCTGGAGTTCATTGGGTCTGGAGCAACGCCAAGCCCAGGGGGCAGCTCGCAAATGGGGAGTGAAGAAAAGGGGGGAAAGAAGAGTGGAATGATGATTAGAAATCACAAATGAAAGAATCCTGAAGAGGGGGGAGAATTAAAAAAACTTCTCTGCTTCTCTGAATGTCTGTAGGGAGGAAAAAAATTCCTTGCCTTTTGTAAGGGTCTTATTCATTAGCAGATGCACTTGCTCTGCTGCCAAGGGAAAAGGAGCACCCTGATGAGTCCTCCCCTCTCTCCTTGGGAGGCATCTACTGACTCAACCTTGGTGTGAGAGAAAATACTGTCTCTCTCCTGATGAATCTTTTTTGTGCTCCTGTTTCAGGGCTCTTTGGTCTCCATCTCCTTTTGCTCCAGCTGCACCCTCACTGGCTCTCAAAGGTGGATGCACACATCTGTAGGCACTTCAGAGCTCACTAAGGACAGCTTCTCTAGTCTGCTTAGCAGTGCAGAATCATAGCACGTAGGAAGATGCCTTCTAATGCCTCTCCTGTGCATTGCTGTCTGTGGGGAGCTGTTAACACATAGACTAGACCCCTCATGTGAAATCACCAATACACAGGATTTAAATCCAGGTGTGACTCCACATTCTGTGAGCAGTCCTGGATCTCTGGGCTGTTTGGATGTCTATGTGGTCAGTAAACCGCAAGCCTGTGTTTTGTGCGGGCAAGCACTCGAGCTGAGTGCTGTCTGGAAGACCCATGCTTGCTCCAGCGGGGCAGGAGCACGTGCTGGGCTGGGTGCACCACGTCTCGATATGGTAACAGATCCTCTGATCAGCTCTTCCTTCCTCTGCAGATACTTTGAATGTGAGCAGTCACCAAGAGAAGAGCCAGCGGTGCACCCAGGAGAAAGCAGGTTGCAGGGCACAGGTGCTATCCACAGCAGACTCCGGAGGGAGTTTAAGTGACTGCTTTACAAAGGGGCTTCTCACGGCCCTGCCTCTGCTGCAGGAGCCTGTTTAAAAGCCAGGAGACATCTCCTCTGATCTTACCTCTCTTGTGGAACTATTTGCCATGCGTTTTACTCATATTTCTTTTTTACAGGAGGAGTGTCCTGTATACAAGCTCCCAGGGACACCCAAAGAAAGTTCATCTCTAGCCTTCTGGGCTTAACAGAATTTTATTTTTCCTCTTTATGTATCCTTCCAGCTATTTCAAGACATTTTAAAATAGGAAAGAGCATGACGTGTATCCTGCTTGCTCCTTTATGCAAAAAGCAGCTTTTAGATCCAACTGCTTTCCCCAGCTGGGTAAGGCCCACAGGTTTTTTTTGGCTATCAGATCTTGAGCCCCATCTCTCCACTGCAGCTGACCCAGCCAGGGGTTCTGTCTCCAGGGTTTGCTACTGTGTGCTTTTGTTTCTAAAGTGAGACACTCTTGTTTCAAAAAGCACCCAGGTAAGGTTCATCCTCTTCTTTTTGCGGTGGCTCACTGACCGAAGCACACACCTCGAGCACCTCTGCCTGCTCAGCATCCCATCTTCTGCCAGGAACTCAGCGGGAAGGTCTCAGCATCAGTAGCCATCTCCCATCTCCCTCTCCTCCTAGGTGAATCTTGCTTTCCTGGTTACAACTTCAGCAGGAAAACTGGTATTTGCTGCAGCTCTGACCCTGGATACTTATTTCTCGGCCAGTGAGACCATGCAGTCGGCATGTAGAAAGCAATGCTTTCTCTTTGCTTCCGCAGGCAGTCTGTCTGTGTAGGTGGGATGTGACCCTCAGCGCTGTTATGTCCTGTCACCAGCGTCTGCGTGTCCCTTGGGAGGGCTTCTTGCAGTCCCTGAGGCTTCCCTGTCCGTGCGCCGAGAGCCCCATCTTGCGGCACGACTTGGGCTCGCCCCGCACGGAGCTCGTCAGCCACAGCCGCCCGCAGGTCATTTCCAGGGTTTCACAGGGACAACCTTTGTCTCTTCCGTGACAAAGGAAGATTAGGAAGAATGATCAAGCCTGGCAGTTCTGGGGAGAGAAACCCCTTCAAGAGCTATGAAGGCACAGGCTTGGACCCCTGCAGCAGCACATGGAGGGGGACAGTCCTTAATATAGTGAATAAATGCTCCCATGGCTTTTTCCTGGTCCCCTCAGTAATGCGTATCCCATTTTCTTTGAAAGAATTGTGGGTAAAGAAAGAAATTAATAGAAAATGCATTATCCAGGAAGACTATCGGCTAAAGGTAAAATAGATTCTAGCCAGTGGTGTGGAATCTCAGGGGAGTGCAGATCTCTCTGTGTGTGTAATGTGTGCATGATTTTTTTGAAAACTTTTTAAGGTTATTATTATTTTAAACCAGATGTGATGTTTGGACCTGAATCCAAATCCGGATCTGAATTTCCTCACAGATCAGGTTTCTTTTGTTCTGGGACCCCATTTTAATTTGTGGACAGTTAGAGAGACAGAAACACATGTTTCCTGGAAGCAGTCTGTGTGACCTGGATCATTAAGGATCAACAGAAATGACTGAAATACCACATGTGAGTGCTGGTGGACATGGTAACGATTTTGGAAAACTGAAGCCTTGTTCCTGGAGTGCTACAAAATGTAATTGTTTAATCTGGTAGGGAAGAATAAATGTTTTTGGAAGCTGGAAGTCTAATTGATGTAGACCCTCTTTCCTGCCCTCAGTGTGCTATCTATCAAGCATGCTTATTGCATTAATTTTCACCTGTTCTTTTAAATTATGTCTGACTACTTTTTAACACATGACCAGGGCTTTCAGAGTGGCAGAGCTGCAGTAGAGTAGGATATTTGTTTAGTGGGAGAACTGTCTGATGGAAGGGGGTGACGTCCCTGCTCTGCCCAGCCCCTGCCAATTGCCCTTGCTGTGTTCCTTCTGATGGCAGCAGAGTAGCAAGGTCCACGTATTTCCAATTGATGTCATTTGGGAATTAGGAGTGCAGGAGCTCTGTAATCCTGAAGAGGTGGTAGAGACTTTGCTACTAGCAAACAAGTTCAGGTGCACTTGACCATCAGAGTCCAAACTGAATACAGTGCCCCAAGCTTCACCATCCCCCAGCCGATGGGGCCATGTGCAGTAATACTTAAATCTGGCACATCCTAGCGTGACAATACACGACACAGTTATCCTGGGTTTTCAATTACTTTACAGGAAGCTGTCAGGAAAGAAATACTCCTAGAGCAGCCCACTAAGTCTAGAGTTTAATTCCAATGTATATTTTTCTAAAGTGATCTCAGATTATAACTCTGCAAGTGGAAATCCAGGGGGTGAAATTTGCTGTACAGTTCCATGGTAAAGAGTATGTGTGTGTGAAAGGGGTGGAGTGAGAATCCTGTGCGGCTTTCACTGCTCAGCTGTCCACTGAGAGCTGCCTAGGGTAAACCCAAGCTTAAATTGTGTAAAATGTGATCAGTACTCGGACCTGAATCATTGTTCTGTATCTGCTGTAGGAAGAACATACTTCAGGACGTACATTTAATATATGTTATTTTTGCGGTTATGTAAAATATGGATCAAACCTTATTAGAGTTTTACAACCCTTCCTAAATTATGTGCTTGACTTGTCATTTTGCATGCATATAACTGCTAAAGTAAAATTCCAGGCAGTGAGGAATCACATGTAACAAAACCACACAGGTTTGTTGTTTTGAGGACTGATTTCAGATGCAGCCTTTACACACAGTCAGTGTTAAATCCTGAACAAAAATCGGGGAATAGCTCAATACATGTGCTGTTATTCTGTCAATAATGAGCTTCCTTCGTTATTAGCCATCTCATGTAAGGGAAGCTGAGGCAGGGGCATAAATCCCTTGTGTGCTAAGGCAGAGCAATGGTCTGCATTAGCCATGGCGAGGACTCTGTGGCTTTAACCCTGCAAACAACATTTTGGAAGTTTTACCATGTAGGTACATCCACCTGGCGACTGGTTAAATATCCAGCCCTATTTTCCTGCTTCCTTGCTAGACAGCCTACTCCAGAATGGAATAGTAGTTATGGCTGTGAGTTAATTGGCCTTTTCTCTGTGTGGCAATAGACTATTGTAATGTGTATCACTTGTATCAGTTTCGGTAACACAAAGTATAATGCTTTCTTGGCAAGTTAGGCACCTGCAGACCTTCTGATCTAACACAGTAATTAAGAATTTGCCTCTCTCCAGCTCCAGTGAATGATGGAGTATGAGCACTGGGACTGGGTGCAAATGCTTTATTGCATACTTAGTCGATGAATGTACAACACTATTTGCAACCACTGACTTCTGTTTCTGTAATTATATTCAGATTGTTACAGTGACTTACTATAAGCCTGGTCAAGTATTGCAAAGGGGTGTTAACATTCATGTTGCTTTTTCGATCAATACCTTTAGATTTTGAAACACATAGTAGCAGACAAATGCCGTTAATGTTACAGCCGGGGAAACTGTAAGCCGGACAGGTTTGTTTTCAGAGTTGCTTGAGTGGTTTTGGTTTGTGGGTCTAACTTTCAAAAGGAAGATGTCTACGCTCTACCATGGCTCACAGAACAGAGGCACCTGGATTCGTGTCTTCAGCCGCCCAGTTCAGCAGGTGCCCAGCAGCGTGTGGAGATACAGCTGAAGTCTGAAAGAAGAATGGCCACAATGTCACAGTGCTGTGCCCGGGCAAATAAACCCTGGTGCAGCTCTGCTGGCGCACTTCTGCTGTTGCTTCTGGTGGTGGTAGAAACTCTCTTAGCTCCGCCACCAGCTACATGCCCCAGTTTCCATGTGACATCCCTGTGCTGCTCACGACACAAGGAAAAGGAACTTGGTTTAATAGTTTGGGGTGTGGGTGGATTTTTTTGTTTGTTTGTTTTTCTTTCTCTCCTGGTAATGCTCTTCAAGTAGGCAAAGACCTAAGATATTAAGGCTTGGGTGTTTAGGTTCAGTACTTCTAATCTGGCCAGGAATCAGCCAGTTTTCCACTGGGTACCTCTCCCTTCCTCGAGAGCAAGGGAAAACAGCAGTGCAGCACTGCAGAACGTAGGACCATAAAGGCTTGTTACTTAAGCACCTGTATCCTTGATGTTCACAGGAGTGTGCAAAATCAGATGAAGGTGTTTAGGTGCTTTAGAGGGTTAGCATTGCTCAGCAGAGTGGGGAGAGGGGGACAGCACATTTATTGGGGAAGTATTTGGAGGCTAGTTCTTCCAAGTGCATGAAACACAGGGAATAATGGGTTTGGGGTTTTGTTTTGTTTTTAAGACAAAATCTTTCCTACATGCTTAGTGAAATTCTGATGTTCATTCAATGTTTATTCAAACAAGCTGCTTTGGTGTGATTTGTCTTTTAGCTAACACTGGGTTTTTTTCAGCTTTCTGCCCTAACCAGCCCTAGAGCATGCCATCCCCACAATAGCAGCAACAGTGCAATTTTTTGTGTGCGTACGTGCTTTACCAGGGTCCTTTGCACTTTCTTGTAGTTTAGCCTCACACCTCAGCCTCTCACACATACAGCAGTTAGCAAAGGGTTATGTCTCACAGGGTATGACAATGAACTGTCTGCTGCAGATCAGAGGGGGGACCCACCTGTGCAGTTACTAAGTTTTTCTCATGCACCAGAAACAGTTGTGAGGGAATCCTGGCCCAGGCTAACAAAAGTGGGAGTTTTGCCATTGACGTCAGCAAGGCAGCAATTTCACCCAAGGCCCGTAACGAGATGTGATGGACAGAAACCAGGACTCTAGAACAAATTGTTCTGTATCTCATTACTTGTCTCCTGCGCCAGCCCCTCTCCCCACACAGCACATGGCAGAACCTCAGGATATTCTGCAACCCATGTGTACGCAGCACATCTTCCCTAGGAACTGGAGATGACAGCAACGTCTCGGCCAAGTGACTTCCCTTCATGAGCTCATGTGCTGGTTCTGTCTTTGTTCAGGCTTCTGTATCCTACAGAACCCTCTGTACAGAACCCTCCGTGGTTTGCCTGGTGCTCCTTTTGGGAAGCCCAGCTGCCGGCTCAGGCTGGGGCAGTGTTTACGTGCCCTCCTCTCTGTTTTGCAACTGCTTAGATGACTGATGCAGCCCTGTATCTTCCTATCTGAAAAAAGCACAAGTGCTTATTTGAAAAGCAGGTCACTGAGGAGTGTTTATAAGGGCTCAGATTGATTCTGAGTGGTTATAAAGCCCTTCCTAAAGCTCATTAAGAACCTGCTGCACAAAGGGAGTTGCAGCTCTTTGACAAATCATCTCAGGACTGTCACACAAAGGCAGCTTAATCTAAACTGTCGTATATTATTTACGCTTATGAGTGATGGAGGAAGAGAAGTTCTGGAAAGAAGAAAGGTTGTTAAGCCAAGGGAAACCATGTCCTGGGCTTTTGGCTCGTAATGGGCTTAAACATAGATCATTTGAACGGCATGCTGTTAGGCTGGCATTAGACCTATAGGCTACTTAAAAATAGCAGCATCTTAATAATTTAAGAGAGTATCAGAATCAATACATGTGAAGTGATCAGAAATAGGCTGGTGTAATTCCAGGAGTCTTCCACTGCATGGCTGGACTTGCTGCAGGAGGAGAGGATGTGGGGTATTCTTGAAAACTGGAGACCATCTAGAATGAATTAATTGTGGAAAGATTTTCAACCTGTATTGAATCTGCATATACAAGCACACGTATATTTTAGCAAACATATTTTTCTGTTCGTTGTCACTGGAGGAAAAAGTTATTTGTTTCGTGCAGGCAAATGACTGCCTATTTGATTTAAGGTCTGTTGTTGTGAGTGATAGTGTTTGCTCCCTACAGCTACTATACGTGCAGGCAAACATAGAATTATGTGGTAGACATGCTAAATGTTTATTAGTTTTTTCAAGGCTAACCACAAAGAGAAAATGAAAAACAGAAGGAGAATAAACTCTTGTTCTTCAGCTTTCCTTTAACTAATGGAGGGAAATAGCTCTAGGCTGGTAGTGATTCACTGTCCACAATGGAGGCCCCTGATCCAGCTTGCTAGTTGTGGTTGAAATTAGCTGTTGAACTGATCAGATCTGGCAATTCCCACGCTCTTTACTAAAAGGTGCCAACACAAAGTAATTATTTGCCCTTGTCATCTCAGTTTTTGTTGCAACCCCTCCCTCACCTTATCCAGATAGCAGAAAGCACTTTGGAGTTCCCAGATGATCACCCTGTCTGACCCTGTCATGGTCCTTCATGATCTTCCTCCCAAAGCTGCAACACAGGCTCTAAAAGTTACCTTTGCTTCTGCACATCCAGACATGCAGATATGATACCTAAAACTTTAATGGGAGAGCAAGAGTAAAATACATGTTCTTCAGCTGCAGAAAGTGTCTAGATAGCTTGGATGTTTCTCTTTGCTACGCTGGGATTGCTGACATATAGCTCCTTGCTGGATGATCCTGCTGCCATCTGGCAGAGGGAAATGGTGCACACGCACGCGTACAGGTACACAAATGTGTGGCCACCACCACTTTGCAGCAATAATGCTTGGTGTTGCACGCAAAATCTTTTTCTTCCTTAAGAGGCAGTGTGCTTTGCATTTCATTTTATGTAAGTCAGAACAATTCATGCCAAAGGCATCAAGAACCTAATAGAAAAATCAGTCTTGGAAAATGTTTACGTAGAAAGGGTTCCTATCACACTGGAGGGTTGGCATTGCTTTGCTTATTAGATCTGCTAGTGCTTGGAAGTGATGGAGCGCTTCACCAGATCAGCAAGATGAAGGCAGCTGAAGGGTTTAGGTTTCCCCCTTTGCTCACAGGTGAAAGGCAAAGGAAAGAAATGCAAAGGAAGGGAGAAGCAAGAAGAGAATTTGCTACTTGCCAACATCAGCTCTGAGAGGGATTTGACCAAGGGGAAGGAGGACTGGCCCTGGCAGATACAGACTTTGCGTTGGAGAGAGTAGACTTAATTAGAAAGAGCCGGCCTTGCAAAAAGCGCATCTGTGCTGTCGTGTACACCAAATAACCCAAGAGAGTGTGGTTTGTTTCCATAATAGTGACTTACAGGGCCAAGTAACACTTCTCCAAACCTTTGGCTAGCAGCCATGATGTCATCTTTAAACAGATGCTGTCAACATGAAAAATCATTATATATTAGTTCGGAGATATATATCTATATTAACATTCCTAACCTGTATTACTAAAACAAACTCTTTTTGCTTTTTTTCTTTAAGCCCCACTGACTCTTTGCCATCTTTGTGGTCTATTTGCCTCAACCCTAATTTTGTTTCCAACGTTTGACTAGTCAGTTCCCCTTTGATCCACAAGCATTTTCAATGACAGCATCAATAAAAGGAAAAATGACAATTCTGTTACCATTTAATCTAATGCGGGACCAGAGGTATGTTTGGAGGCATTTTCCCCTAACTGCACATTTTCAGCTTTCCACGTGTTAGGAGGTTTTTTCAGTTGAATCCCTACAGTGCTCTTTTTTCTGTTGTTTTACTGCCTGGTTAGGTGGCTGTTACTACCTCTCTCTGATGTATCTTATTCTAAATTACTGTGTAGTCATTGCTTCATTCTTAGTATCATTTTGTCTAGAATATAAATGAGTGTGTTAGACTATCTTATTCTTTGGAGTTTTTGCCCGCCTGATAAACTGAATTCCTCAGTTGGACTTAATTTGGTTCTTGCCTCGCAAGTTTACAGTCTAAAAGAAAATAAGCCAGGAAAAAAAAAATTGAAAATAAGCAAATGGAAGCAGAAACTCTGTTAACCATTCCTGAAATGTTTGAAGGCAGTTCTTGGCCTTTTCTGAGGAAGAGGCCTGTCTCCATATGGATGTTTTTTGCTACTAACGATACCTGCCCACTGCCTGATGCAGGTTGCATCTACCACTCCTTTGCATTCACTTGTCTCAAGACAGCAGAGGCACTGGAAACCTTTCTTGCTTCTGTAAGCTCTGTTCTACTGTGCGATCTTGTGATGAAAGGTAAAAATGTGTCAATGCGTCTGGTCAGCACAGAGCTGAACTGCTGTTTTGTCTCCTGGGCTCTGCCAGCAATTCATTCCTTACACCTGCATTTCACAGGGAATGAGTACCTGCAAGTGATTAGCCTGACAACATAGAGGGTTAATGAATGTTTACAAAATGTTGTGAGATCAGTGGATGTAAAATCCTGTACGATTTCCTCTGACTCCGTTTGGCTACAGCTCTGTGGGATTCAGTTCTTTGCTCTGACTCCCTTTACTGTGTTCCCTGAGTCCCCTTCTTTGGCTTGCATGTTTTTGCGCTGTGTGGTGGAGCTCAGGAACTGCAGTTAGTGCTGGCTTGAGCTGGTCCATAACAAGTTACCTGGTCTTATCCCTGTGATGTGCTGCCCAAAGTTAGACGTCCCCTTTCTGAGCAAGGGATTCAGGGACTTCACTTTGAGAGTGTGGCTTGGCTAGGTCTGGCTCCAGGGACTTCTCAGTTCTTTGGGGAAAACTGTTATTCTCCATCGTATGAAGCCACTCCTTGTGCCTATTGTGCCAACTTGAACTCTATCTGTTGGTCACAGTAATCCCCTTTTATTCTCAGTCTGGTTTATTTTCTTGTATTGTAAGAAAGCCTGATGTGTTGAGCATTTCCCGTACTTTTACACTCTCAGGTTAGCTCATGACAGTGAGCTTTACTGGCAGGTCCTTGCTGGTTAGGAAGCTCTGATGATCAGAGGTGGAGGTGACACTGTGTTCCTGAGATCCTTGGATGCAACAGAGTCAGTGTTTGGAGGCCCAGAACTTTCTTCAACGCCAATGGGAAGAAATGGAGTCTTGTTGGAAGTCTCAAGTGAAACCCTGTCCTGGCTTTCTTCCCAAAGGATGTTGTGTACCAGGCACTCTCCATTCCCAGAACAGGCATTTCTGCAGAAAACAAGACCTGTCTCAGAGTTACTCCCCTGAGATGCGTGATTGTCACCACAGTTTTCATCTGTCACAAAAACAAATGAAAGAATTTTTTTTTTTTCCCCTCGGCTATTTTGCTTAAAGAATCACTATCTTTAAATTAAAAAGGAATTTCATTTCATATCTTAGAATAAACTCTTTTGAGTGTGTTTTCTTACTGAACTGTGAAGTCTAAGGCATACATGTACCATTTACCATGTAAAGGATATTTTTAAAAAAAAAAAAGAGCAAGGCAGAGCTTTGAGCTATTCAAAGCAATCACAAGCAAAGCTTTCTTTGGCATCAATTCAGGTAGTTGTTGTGACATGTTAGCGACTTACAGTGAAAAAATCCAGGTCTGAGAGTGAGGATGATTAGATAAATGTATGTTTATGATGGGAACAGACCTTGTTAACAACGTGTGGCATTTATGTTCCTTTTAGATTACTGGTTTATGATCAGAAGCTCTCCAGCAAGAAACACAACTGCAGTTTTTCAATATGCACCTGACAACACTTAGTTTCAATGACTCTCCCTGGCTCTGCTGCAGACTCTGTGCTTGCTTCTGGGCATTTCTCTTGATCTCTTAGTGGCCCTCTTCCTATAAAGCAGGGATCTCTGTCCTCTTTTGTTAGCCTCTGGGAAGGATCTGGAAAGGTTGGAGTAGATTCACCAGTGTGAAACAGCAAAGAGTATGTGCAAATGGCTTTCTTGTGTCTAACGGCAATTTCCAGCAAAGATTTCTTACAGAAAGGCAGAAAAGCCCAGGTAGGGATTAACCAAGAAGGGTCTGGGATCTGCAGCACTGGATGTGTTTGTCTGGATGGAGTTAACCTCCTGGGATTCCTCCTGGCCCTTGTTTAATCTCGGATTCTGTGAAACCATGAGATAAGCATAATGATGCCATGCCCTCAGGTTCTCCTACCATTACCATGAAACAGTTAATAAACGCGTTGCCTTGAAATAATGGGTTTTTCCTGTAAACTGAACCTGTCAGCTGTTATTCTTATCCTTGATTTTGGGTAATATCTGCCTTTACTAACGACAATACTTGAAGTCAGTGAAATGCAAACAGCAATTTTAGCCATTAGGGAAGAAAATATTAATGAGCAGTCCATGAACTCCTAAAGCTTTGGTTCAAGTTTTGGATAATGATTCAGCTCTGTCCTCTTTCTGATTGAATGTGCACCCACCCTGACTGTGACATAGAAATCAGATAGTCTCAGTGGATAATTTTTGGTAGAATAAATTCATTATTGATGTAGTATCTGATTGATCCAGAAAATAATTAAAGGTGGCCTCATCACTGGGTGGAGACCATGCAAAAAGCTGTAACTCAGCAAGACCCAAGAGGGTCTAGCACTGTCCATTGTCACTTTGGTTCTGACCATAGGCACTCTTGTTCTTATTGTATTTCTTACTACAATTACATATTTTGTCTTCAAGAGTTAGTTTGTAGTTTCTGCTTTGCAGTCATTGTGGTGGACTTGCTGGAGTGCATATTAATTTCAGATTTTCTGTATCAGAGCTTCTATCTCAAGACACTCAACAACCTTTCTGTCTTGGCATTACATTACAAACCCATATCTCTCTTGATGCAAACTCTACTAATGTGAATAAGGAGGCATAACCTGTTTGGAGAGTGGATAATAACATCTTCACACCAAGAAACTAGGAGATTTTTGTTTCATATGTAATAATATGGAGCTGTATAAACTTTACCTGTTCTTGTTTATAGTCTTCAAATATTTTCTTGTACCTCTAATGCAGGAAAATCTAACCTGATACTGTGTCAGTATGAATAAAATGCGTCTCTAGTTTTAAGAGGTTTTCTCTATAAGTAATTATCCTTATTTTATTTTTAAGCTGAGGAATGTGATTTCTTGTTAAGTAGCATTTTCTGATTATTGCTAAATTCCAGGGACTAGGGCCGGTACTGCAAGACCAAAGGGAAAAATAAAAAGCATTCTTTGGTTTCCCACTGTAGGTATCAGAGGGAGGTCTACAATGCTATCCAAGAATGGTTTGTTTTGTGTTTTTTTTTTTTATCAGAAAGTTTCAATAGGCATAAAAAGCATTTTTATTTGAAGGAAAAATAATTTTCTATATAAAATAACAGGGAAGACAGATATCAACGCTAGAATACCCACTAGATCCTATGCGAGTTTGTATAATATCTCATATGAATGCAGAGGCTGCAAGACTCTGGTATTCCACCAAGAGCAGTGTCCCTTAAGTCTGAATCATGAGGAGTGCAGTCAAAGAGGTTATCAAACTACTGTCCTTGATCCTCTTTTGACTTCAGCTAGAAGGGATTCATAGACTCCCTTGGCTCAACCGTGGTCCTGCCTGAAGCCTGAGCCAAAGCTCACCAAAGTTAATGGAGTTCTTTCTCTTCACATTATAATATTTGTTTCAATATTTCAAGTGTGTGTCTGTTCATCCTCAGTAATTCTGCAGGGATATGCGCTGTTTTCACTGTGTTTTTCAAGTTGCTGTGGTAACAAGGAGATACTCTGCTTATTATTTTCCATGTGCCAGATCTGTGACCTGGCTATTGGCCCAATTCTATGAGGTATTTAATACTGCCTGAAAGTGCCAGTGCCATCAGCTCATGCATAAACCAAAAGTTACCGAGAGCATTTAGTCAACCGTAATGTTGTGAAAATGGTTGTATGCTTATTGATAGTCATGGAAGAATACACATTTGATGCACCTTTTCAGCTCCAGGTACCTACAAGTGATGCAAGTGTCAGCCAGACCTGTTGAACAAGATGTGGGAGAAATCAGGCGGTGTTGTCTCTGTAACAAGAGAAACAGAGGGAATTCAGCTTCCACTTGGAGTATCTATAGGTACTTTGTTTTTCCAGGCTGTATCCCGTAATTTGTACCTGCATTTCTTGAGCAGAATACCTGAAAGGGTAAATGTCAAAAGGGCAGGTGTTGCTTTGTGTAGGATCTCTGCAGTTAGAGCACACCTGAAATGCAGAGATAGGCTTCTCTGAGTGTTGTCTTTCACTAAGTGGCCGTGTGATCATAGAATCATATGTGCAGTAGCTGCTCTGGGCACGCAGTGCAGTCTGGAATAGGTATTTTCCCTTGTGTTGCTGTTGAACTAAAGTTGCTTTTCCCCTTTCTGAAAAGCTAGTGTTCCTGCGCTTTTACTGTCACGGGTCCTTTCTCAGTGATGTAGGGTTCACTACCTGAACCTGTGTGGCAGAGCTTCCTGGGGATTAAATTATGCCATGCCTAGCCACACAGAAAACTATATAGACAGAGACATATTCTATAGAAATTTACACTAATTCTGCTCTGTCCTGCCAGCCATCCTGCTGTTCAGGATAACAGTTTTTGCCACAAGACCCACCAGCTTTGCATACAGTCAAAGTAAGACCGAGTATTCAACTGAAGCATGTTCTGATGTTGCCTGAAGAATGTTAGTTTGTCAGTATTGCTGCCCCTTCCTAGCAAAGGCTGAGAACTGACTCTGGGTACTACTGCACTGTATACCCATTTGCTGGGCTAGAGAAAACTGGAGAGCAGTGTGGGTGCATGCTGGGACTAGCAACTGCTGGGGTTACGGCCATCATTCTTTTTACTTTCTGCAAGATCTGTCAAAACTTCCGAGTTCAGGTTTTTGGAGATTAAACAGTGATGGCAAAATACTGGTTGAGAAAATGCACCTTTGAGCAGGGAATTGACTCATAGGAAGGGCAGGCACACTGTGCAGCAGGGCTGGATTTCACTGGGAGCTCTTAGGTGCTAAGTTCCTGCAAACACTAAGGAATATACGTAAATAATGAGGTGTAGCATGCCATTTAGAATATGCTCTGAATACTGGCACCAGACAATTCACCGCACCAGACAATGCATGACCTCACATAACTTTGTGTTGTGATGAAAGCATCTGACTGATATAAATCACAGTTCTCTTAGTGCTTGACATAGGAGACTGTGTGTCTGAGCTCTGCTTGGATGTGCCTATGCTACAGAATGAGCATTATGAACTCAAATGTCACCAGAAATCTCAGGCTTGCTTTCTTCCCATTGATTACTTAACCTGTGCAGAGCAGCTTTATACTGCAAGGTGGAATAATGATTCTCAGTTGTGTGAAGCTTTCAAGATATTGCACATATTCCCCTTTCAAGATATTGCACAAGTACTTTGATATAATGGAAAATCCCATGTCAGGGAAGTTTTATCTCACATAGGAATTGACAGATTGAGGTCCCATCTAGTCCTGTACATCATGGCCTGCACTACATTTACTTCTGAAGTCCAAGAAACCCTGCAGTGAACAACCACAAAACTAGCTATACACAGCTGAAAATTTATTTTTGTTAAGATGTTAATTTCTAAAAAGTATCCTTTCCAAGGTTTGTTATTGCAAATCTTCTATTAATCTTCATCAGTACAGATTCAATGCTTTCAGGGGCTGTTCAAATGAATGATACTTTAAAAACTCTCATGTTGGAGCAATTAGAGAAATAGCAGTTTTCTGATAAAAGGATACACCTGAATGTTATTTTTCATTATCAAGTGAGAGAGGGAAATGTGGGCTTAGTAGTTGAAGTTCTGGGAAAATGTTAAATTCTGCATTCTGTTGTGCTTTGGGCTTCTTTTGTGACTATGGGAAAATGGCTTGGATTTGGATAAACGCTCGTGTTGCTGTGGCTCAAATTACTGCATGTCATCTGAGTCATGGTCATTGTCTCGATGCAGGTGCTCAGTTCTCCCTTCATGTAAGGTCATGCTGCCTTCATGGAGCTTCCTTCATTGCGTTCTAAGCTAAGTCTCACTACTTTACATTGCCTGAGAGGCGAGAGCTTTCACAGAAGTGTTTCACCCCAACAAGGTGGTGCCCAGTAGCTTACTGGTGCCTCTGGTGTCTCTGCGTGAAATGTACTCTGAGCATACGTTCGTGTTTGCTACACTATGTGGCTGGAGCCAGACACAGTGGAGGGCCAGCCTGAATATAAGGCAAGGTTTTGCCCTGCGTGCCTTGTGTTTTTCTGCCCATGTGAATCAGTTGAACTTCAAACTGCATCCAGAGCATGAGCTGTAGCTGTGTGGATGATCATGGAGTTTTGGCTTGGGTGTGAATCCTTGTCTCGGTTTTCCACCTCTAAATTGGAGAAGGTTCCACATCCCCAGCAAACAGCTGAATTGTGAGGATAAATGCATAAAAAGTTGAGGTCAGAGAACTCCTGATACAACTCTGTTCGTATTGCCATAAAAAACTCATCGCATACCCATGTTGGCTCATAGAATAAGCTGCAGGCCAGAGTCACTCCTGGAGGAATCTGGATTTCCTTGGTGGCTGTTCCAGGCCAGGTGTATGATTTTAGGTGAGTCACATCATATCCCTCTGCCTCGATGTCCCGTAGGTAATTACATCCCACTGTTGTGAAGAGCTGTGAGACCATCCAGTGGGTGTTAGGTGTGATTCATTATCTTATAGCAAACATACAACACACTTCGCTTAGCATCACAGGTACTGTAGTTCCAAAGGCTTGGCAGGCTGCCATTAGAGGTCACTGTAGCTCTTCATGTACTGGACATAAAAATCTACTCAGAATCACAGCTATCGTCACTTATCTTTCAGTTCAATGTATTTCATAGGTGTTTGCGTAGGAAAGAATGGGCTGGAGTTAAATTAAATGGAGTTAGCTGAGATCACGTCTGGGGAAGGCACATGTTGAATAAAGATCACCAGTCTTAGATTTGGTTTCCTTAGTGATACTACAAATAGCAAAAGCAAGCCAGAGAAGATTGCACGAGAGTGTTAAAACTGTGCTTCTCTCCGGTCATGAGGATGTGAATCTGTCCAGTTTGGCAAGCAGGTGTAGTTTCAGAAAAGCATTAAACATGACCACAGGAAGAGAATAGCACAGATGGTCTAGCTACTGCTGAATCCCCTGAACTTGGGGCCTCTTACTCTGGACATACTCCTGTTTCTTGTGGATTTTGAGATAAACAGCAGAGCTTGTTGTGATTTGTGTTTGCTACTATCAGATAAGAGAAATGGACAAATACTACTTTTTAAACTTTCCAGTAGGATGTAGATATAGGGGGGCAAAACGTGAAATACACAAGAAGTGAAGCATGGCTAGATGTGGTTGGTGCCATACAAATTCCAAATATTAAACAATCTAGGTCTTAAAGAGGTTACAATACAGTGATAGAAGCAATTGTTGTTATGGCATTATTTTTATTGTTTTTTGTTGACAGTAAACTCTAGTAAAAGTTTCCTCTCTTTACTTGATAATGTAAGATGTAATTTCTATGAACATGTGCTTTTACTGTTTTGCATTATAAGCAAGTATCTTAATCAAGAGACATTTCTCTTCTGCTAGTATGGCCACTTAGGGATAGGGGGAATGACAGGAGCTGGCAAAAATGGTAAAACAGTGACTTCAGATAATGCCCAAGTTGAATAGAGCACTGATGTGTTATTCCAGATTCAGGGGCATCTACCATGGGACTGTGTAGCTCCACATGGATGTCTCTCAACATGCTAGAACATTTTTCTCTCTGATATGAATGAGTGGTGCTAAAGATAGTACTGATCAGCAGAGACGAGTATGGAGAATAAAAGTAACAGAGCTTGTCTGGGTAAAAGCAAACAGCATGTGGTGAGCTGAACTAGACAGAGCTAAGTGATAAAACTGTGGGATCTTCAAGAACAGATCCTGTGCACAGAGCCCCAAGATGGGGAGTGTCCACATCAGATCGGAGTGAGCCTGATTACATCCCAGTTTATAACAGCACGGAGGGGAGAGCAACGCTGTACAGAACCACCTGTGCCCCAAGCTGATCCATCATTTATATCACACCACTCCCATGTTCTGTGAGTCCTTTGCAGTTCCTTGCAGTTTCTTCTTGGTGGATATGTTCATCATCTCTTTGTTGTAAGACTAATGAACCTATTACTGCAATTCTGACAATGACTTGGGAAAATCAATGAAGTAAAGAAAAGCTGCTAGCACTTAGTATGCTTTGCAAGCACACTAGCTTGGAAGGTCATTGCTAACGAATTATTTTCCTCCTGTCAGTGGTCTGGCTGGAAGCTGTTAATATCATGCAGGCCTAAGAGAAATGAGTAGTGTGAAACCTGCCAAGTTTTATTCAAAGGGTTGGTGTCCATATCAGAAACCTTGCCACCCCAACACACTTATGGGAAGTAATGAAAAAGGAGTGGGAAAAGAATTTTTATACAGTCATTTATGTGTGGCTGGGATTTTAGCAAATTTTCTCTTTTTTTTTTTAATATGAACTGAAACTCAATAGTGCAGCTTTGGATGTTCAAACATTGGTGGTCATAGGATGGCTGTACTCTGCCAATGCAAATACACCCCAGGTGTATTAGGTGGGTGACCTGTGGAGATAGGGATGTTTTAATGCCATTGTACAAGGTACTGGTAGGATATCTGGAAACAGAGCCACAATGCACAGCAGAAAGGCTCTGGAAGCTACTTGGGTGCAGGCCCACAGTGTTTGGGATGGAGAATTAGTTGGACAGGAAAGGATAATGAAGGAAGACAGGTCTCAACAGGAACCTGGGGCAGAGTGAGAACTGATGCTGACAGAGTACAGTGGCCAGCTGGGACAACAGCTCCTTCCACGTGATCTGATCAACCTTGACTGACCAACAAGGCAGAGTGGACTGAAGGGCAGAGCAGGCTGGGTGAGAAGACTGACTCTGTGGTGAAGAGCTTGAGGAGCAGGGATTGGGCCAGAGCCAAGGTAAAGGTAAGACTCTGAGGTGGTGTAGAAGAGCATCGTTACAGGGACAGGAGTAGTGGAAGCATGTTTGATACCCCTGTAGTGTAAAACATCGATGATTAATAACTCTCTTAGTGTCAAAAGGCATTTGCCAGGTTGGGTCTCTCTGTCCTGTATTCTCTGTGGTGCTATGATAAATACCATTCCTTTCACCAAAGTGGGAAGTTGGCCTGGATGGGGCAAGAAGCATGAGAAGATGAGAACAAAAATAGATGTGCAGTTCTCAGTCATCCTGCTCTGGAGATGACAGCCTTTACAGAGTGTCTGCCCTCTGTGAGGCTGGTGGAGGTCTGTTTGGGCACAGTGAGGTCAGTTCTGTAGTTCTGAGCAAAGAGCTTGAACTGTAAGTGGAAACAACCTCCCATGTTCTTTGTCACACAGTACCTAGGAAAATCTTACCAGAACATACTCATGCCATGTTGTTCAGAGTGCTGCTCTGCTTCCCCTCTTCACTCACAGTACCTTTGAACATGCCCCAGACCATTTGGCAGAAGAGCTGAGAGATACTGCAGGAATGCCTGAAGGGCTGTCCTGCCAGGCTCTGTGATGAGCTCCTGCCAACCCAGAGAAACAAGGGACGAGACAGCCACCAAGGTCAGAGTTGGGCTGAGCAGCTACGTTCTCTTAGATTGTAGAAACAGGACAATTTCCCCAGAACCCTCCAGCTCAGCATCATATTTGGATAGTCTGCTGTGCTTCCTGTACACCCGTGTATTCTCACTGAGCATCTTGAAAGCATTTTGGCCAGCATCACAGGTAAAATTTCCCTTCTGTTACTAATATTCTTTTTCCTGCATTTTAATTTAATTTCCCCTATCATTCCTTCTTTTTCCACTGCACGTTTCCCCTTGAAAGCTAAGATTGCACAAACGGATGTATATTCTTCCTCCCCAAGTGCATGTAGCCTTTTCTCTGCTGTTTGAAGAAATTAACGTTTGGGCTGAAGTACACCTGCAATTCCCATTAATGTAACAGAGTGAAACCGACCTGCTGGTAGAGGGAAAGAAGCTCTGGACTCCCTTCCTCTGACAACAGATCTCAGGGGAGGGAGGGAAAAAGACCCAGAAGATGGTAGGGAAGTCTGCTTTCCAAGTAGCAGCTATACGTAAGGTGTGCTGGCTGCTGATGGAGCCTGCATGTCCAAATCCTGCTCATGTGCTTAAGCCTAGCCTGGCCATTAGGTGCTTTGCTCTGAGAAGGCATGCAACCCCCTGCTTCTTGCTAGGGTATTTAATCCTCTACTGGTGTCATCCATAGATTTGTGACCCCGATGGATGATCTAAAAAGTTCTGCAAATCAAACTGTGTATGTTGAAGCTGTATAGAGTGGAGGAAAAGGAAAAATGAGGGGATACCTTCTTTTGAGCTCAGCTCTCATGTTGAGTGGTAGGAGGCTAGCAAGCAACTTCTGCTATGGTTGTTTGTGTCCTGATTATCCATATCTTACCCTACGTTTGCAGTTTAGGATTTCAGCTTAGACAGAAATATATTACATACCAGTGAAGAAATCTAAAAGAAAGAGGAGGCACACAAGATGAAGAGTGAGCAAATAGGAAGTTTGCTGCTTACTAGTGTAATGCTAAAGTATAATTCTGGTCCCTTAATCCGGTAAAACAAAATAAATTCTGACAAAAGCTGTGCATGAAGACCAATTCAAAAATAAAAGTTTTAAACTGTTCAAGTACCATAGAATCATGTTCCAGTCAAATTATTCTTAGCAAAGTGAGTCAAGTTGTTTATTGAGAATAATGTTAAGGAGGAAATAACTTCACTATTTTTTCCTCATCTATCTGTTCCTTCCTAGTATACTTGTTGTTTGCCAAATAATTTGGACCAGCACATCTGTAGCATGCTTTTGTTCGTGCAAGCTGTTCCTCGTTTGATGTTTGTAGCATATCCAGATGATAGAGTATTTTCCTTCTTTCTGGAAGGAGTGACTGAAGGGTTGTGAAACTGGGGCACTGTCAGTAAGGCTTACAGAAGAACACATAAATTTGGATGAAGAATAAGACAAAGTCTCCAAAGAAGACCACGGGTTCCAAGTGTTTTGCCTACTGTCTCCTGTTAATAGATCAAGCTCTGAAAAGTCATTGGAGATAACGAGGGGTGGGGGGAAGATGCACATACTGTACTATGCAATGCTTATCTACACTTTGCCTTCCAGTAAGTCTTTACCTTCCTGCTCTCTAACAGGATTGTGAAAACCCACCCGGTTTCTAGCTATCTGGCCAGCTCTGGTTACTAAAGATAAAACAAGTGTATGGGACAATGCCTTATCTGAGCAATGAATCTGTTTTGCTTCGTGTAGTGCAGGAATTAACTCATGAGAAAAATATGAAAGTACTAAGAAAGGACATGGCAGGTAATTGATTACAAAGTGGCCTCAGACAGTCTTTTGCAAGGATATGGGAATTTTCAGACAGTCCTCCTATGGTATTTCATGTCTTGTTCTGCAAGCGTGAGGGCTGCACATTTCCTTTCAGTTCTTTGGGGGGTAGCTCATGTTAATGAGATTACATTTAGGAGCTCATCTCCTTCAGCTTCAGTTTCTCCTGAACCTTTGTGTGATTATTACCTAGTAGTGTCTGTAATGTCTTCCTCTTGCTTTAGTCATTTCTCTCAACTCTCTGCTGCTGGTGGTGCCTCATGATTACATAAAAGGGTTTTGTTCTCTACTTTTCTCCATGGTGAGGGCCTGTGTGATCCAAAATACTCTTGTGACTCCCCTTTCTGTATGCAGCTGGTAGATAGTGCTGCCTTTGCCAGGTGGAGGAAATCAGACCCTTTCACATCACACCCTGTATTCTCAGCTGTTTTCAGGGGGTGGTTATTGGTGCTGGCAGTTCAGCTGGGGATTGAATTCAAGACAATCTTGCACATCTTTATGGTAGGCAGCTGCCTCGGGGACTGGCTCCTGTAGCACTTACCCATTTCTGGTCAGAATTTCAGTCATATTTGCAAGATATTCTTTGTTGTGTCAAGCAAGCAGAGGATATTTCTTTGAAGGATAGGTAAGAAGATATGGAACCAACAAAGCCTTTGTGATTGTTTTATATGATGTGTAGTCATGTAGTTTGAATTTCAGTATCTCAGCAGTTCATCTGAAAATTGGAAGTAGGCAGAAAGAGCAGAGGAGGCTGCGGCATTGAAAGGAAAAAATGCAGAACAGAATTTCAGGCTACAAGATAGCTGGATTCAAAGTATGTTTTTCTTTTTTTCCTTTCTTTAGAATAGGAAATGAATCCCAGATTCCAAACTGTATTCCTCATATAAATCAGCAGTAGCTGTTAAAGCTGAATGGGTGTAAACCGGAGCAAAACTGGTCCTTCAATAGGAATTGTGGCTAGTGGGTGCAGTTTGTGAAAATGCAGGCTTCCTGATACATCAAATTGCTGCTCACTGTTGCATTAGCCCTCTCAGTTTTAGGGACTGACACCCCAGTGCTGTCGAGGTCTGCAGTTCATAAGGCTGGGCATTTGCAGATCCCAGCCAGCAAGAAAGCAGGATCTGCAAGGAGAACAGAAAAAAAAGAATTGAGAACCAAAAATAAATCTCTTAGTCCAGCTGGCAAATATTCCCAGGCCACAATTGTCTTTGGCACCCCTCCACCCCCCAAGGTCTCCAATGGTTCTGAGGCCCCCACCACAAGAAAATCAAGGGTTTAAAAATACAATAATTAAAGAAAATCTTGATGTCATTTGGGTTTGGGAGTCTTTGGAGGTTAGTGTTGTGTGAGTGTGTTTGCACATATGCACTCTGCTTTGTTGGAGTCTGAACTGTTCAATTACCAAAATCATCTGCCCTGGGGCAGAGGAAGGGTACTCTCACCTATATCTCCTCACTCTGAGAGTTTGGGAACTGGTGGGATGAAACGGCACTTCTTGTGGGTGAGCAGCTGAGGTGGCAAGTCCCTTCCTTTGCTTTGTGCCAGTTCCCCCCTGCTGACCTGCAGGGTTTAGTACAAAGCTCGCAGTTTCTTTGTGGGGGTGAATAAAACAAGGACTATATTCAGCTTCACATCATGACACAGTCAGTTTGACTCAAGTGAAGTTGCTTGTGGTTGCCTCAGATGTTCTGTATATAGGAGCAGAGAGGTAATGAAGAGAGCTGTGCCTGTATGTGTCTTAATTTTGGGATCAAACCTAGGCAATATGCTTATTGGAGCCTCAACTGTGAGAACAGGAAGAGAACATGTACAACAGATTCATTGGTGTGATCTATTGGTGATTGAGGCTTGTCTGCATTAAGGACCTATTCCCTCTAAGTTCTACTTGCATTCCTTGTAGACAAAGCAGTCTTGCCCCTGCCTCCCCGTCCTTTCCAGACTGGTTGGGGCAGGCAGTTACTCTGCATTTGCTCTCGCTTTTGGGTTTCCGGAAGGTGCCTGGAGTGGACTGTCTGAGCAAGTAACAGATGCATCCCTTCTCTTTGGGAGGTGCAGAACTGCCCAACACAGTGAAATGTGATGCTGTTGTGATTGTTGTGTTTCAAGAAGGGTGACTCCAAAGTGGTTGAGTTGAAGGCTGCTTATTATAACCTTAGCTGTTCAGAGTTTAGGATGGGGCAAATTAAGTATGCAGAAATTAAAATGATGATACAGGACAAAAACATACTTCCCCTTTCCCCCTCCCATCTCAGGGAGAGAATTCCCCTTAGACTTCTCTAGCACTGATTTCAAAGTATTCCTTGGCAGCAGCCTGCCAGCCCTCCTCTGCATACCTCATTCAGGAAGAAAATATCCCTAGTTCAGCAGTTATCTCTTTGGCTTCTTTGGAAAGTTATTGAGAGTAGACCAGATACAGCTAATTCTTTTCTACTAAATCTTTTGAACTAATTCAACTGATGTAGATGCTGACTGATGTAGATTCAGTGTGTCTGACAGTTTGTAACTACCTAATTAAGAAATATTAGATAAGACAGTTTAGTTTTCCTAAGGTGTATAATTTATGATAGTTTTCTCCCAGTTTTGTAGCCGTTGCTTTCTTATCACTGAGTGAAGTCTCATGCCTTGCTCATCTTCCCAAAACTGACTAAGGAGGATTTTCAAAGGAGTCTTTTCAAAAGAAAGGAGACAGAAATCATCTCTGAAGAGTGACAAGGTACAGAAAATTTCTACCCTAAAAAAGAAAGTTTCAGAAACAAGCATCACAATGCAGGATTGTTACAATGGTCATTGCCTTTCACTGTTATTGGGGTTTGCTCACAATAAACTCTTTATTCTCCATTTTCCATGGCCAAGTGGTAGTGGTGCTCACTGTTGTATATGCTGGAATAAAATAGTCGAGCCTTCATTGGGAAGGTAGAGCCCTATGCAGCTAACACCTGACTGAACCATCAGCGTTTCTGCACTGAGGAGTGAGGGGACTGGAGAAGAGCTAAGTTCTATCAAACTTCAGCTCCTCTTTCTTCCATTGCAGGTGGTGTATAGATGGGACGAGATCTTCAATTCTTCCATCCTTTGCATGTATGAGCTTTAAAACTTTCTTGCTGTTCTCTTTTCAACGATAATAGTAGTCACCTACTGGTAGTTTAGAAAAGCCTTACAGCGTGTAGTGGCTGACAAAAGCCCAAGTAAGATGAGGTCTCAGGGAATATAGTTAGAGCCTGAGCTCCCCATTTCTCTGCTCCCCGAAGGGGAGATGGGCAAAGCTACAGTTTTGTTCTCTGGGAGAAGTACTTAGATGTCAAAGGGCAGGGAGGAGAGCGAGTAGCTGTAAAACTCCCTACAGATAGGCCATTCTCCCTGCTCCAGTGAGGTATAGCTCCCATACCATTGCTTTAGATGTTACATGGTGCTGGCATGTGACATCCGGATCAACCTCAGAGCAGGTTTTGAAACAGGCAACAAAGATGCACACTGGGAACACCGGTATACAGACTGGAAGTCAGCCAGAATCCCATCAAGTGGTCAGGATTAGAGTTTTGTGTCTCACATGAAGAGAGTATTTCTCTTGTGATGCTCACTTCAGCATCACGTGAGAGCAAGATGACCAGGTCTTTAATCTGCCATTTTACCACTGAAAACCTTGCTCTGCCTCCTGACCTGAGCCCTGCTTAGCTGCTGTGAGCTGACAGCATCCTGCAGCATGTCCATCAGCCGGAAGATGACAGAATAGATAACCGAGTACAGTGGAGTCTCTTGTGGGTGGTACAGATGGGGAAGAGCAGTTGTCCCCCATGGCCATGGGGAACTGCCGGGTTGTTGTAACAGACCTCTGGGAGAATGAGTTCAGCCTTTGTTGCTGCTAATGGTTACAAGCAACTGATCTCCCTGTGGAAGTGCCATAAATGAAGAAGAGTAATTTTGCTATTAAAAACACTAAAATCTTCCATATGGAAGAAAGAGGTTTTTTTGGTTTTAATTGCTATTTATTTTTCTCATTGTGACCTAAATATACATAGCACCGTCCAGCTGGCTGAACCACAGAGCAGAATGAAATATCTGCCCCATCTATAAAGGCACAAACCTATAAAGTGCAGATGACAGACTGACGTCTCAAATCTTTGCTCTGTTCACATATATGGAAGTTTTACCATTGGCTTCCATGAGACCAGAACCAGGATTTGGCTTACATGAAAGGAGCATTAGCCAAATGAGCACAAGCACATGAGTCAGATGTTCTGGGTTGATTCCTGCTGTTCTCACTGGCCAATTTCTTCACTGTTCTCTGCCTCAGTTTCCCCTATTTCTCAGTGCATAATAGACTGAGGACATCTCAATTATTAAGTTAATAAATAAAACTTGCCTTGCATTGACTGCTGGTTTTGTAAGAGGCTTTTGGAACTTCACTAGATGTGCACGTTCGCTGGCATAAAATCAGTTCATACCACAAGGATTATCAGCTCTGTCCATGAGTCTCTCTGTTCATTCCCAACAGTTGTGTTCATAAAAAGACCGCAGCATCATTTAACTGTAGGTGCTCAGGTGCAAAGAAGGCACAGTCACTGCTTTGAATTGGTGTCTGATTTTTCTAGAAAAGGGATGAAAGCAAGGAGCTTTCCATTTCTGCAGACACAGCTCCAAATAAGACGGGGTCACCACTGCGGGGATATTACTGTGGTGAGTACAGGCACCGTTGTGACCATCTAAGGGCTTAAATGCATACGCGTGGCTTACTTAGATAAAGCAAAGTGGGAGAAGCCACTCAGTGGATATAACTTGGTATTATTTTTGGATGATTCCAGCTTCTCTCTCAAATGCCATCTTTGTGCTTAGTGGATGGTTTATCTGACTGTATTGCCGTGGTTAGAGTGCAATGCATAGGACAGCATAGTTTGTGTTAATAATAATAATTAATAGGAGGCCAGTACAGTAACAATTGTTGTCCCTTGGTTCAAGGACAGCATCTCTACTGTTAAGATAGAAGGGTTTGTTCTGGACTCCAGAGGCTTTGTGTCACTTTTCAAAAACTTTATTTTCTTATTTTTTTAGCTTTATTATTTCAAGATCCTAAGGTATCCTGCCAGGCTTAAATTATCTTTTTTATATTTATTTGGCTTCCTATTGAAACCATCCATTCATCCAGTTTCCATAAAACCCCTAATAACTATTTTAAAGTTTTTGTTCTTGGCTCTTTCCAAACCTATAAATACTGGTTTGAAAACCCAAGCTGAATTCTGTGTAAATAATCCTCTCTCCTCCCTCCTTCTCCCCTGGTTATAAGTGGGGCCTTCAGTGTTTTCCTTCTCAGCACTTGTTAGTTATCAGTGGTCCACATGCCTCTTGTTTGGGGGCTGGAGCCGGGGAGGGGAAGGTAGTTATAGCATATGAGCAACCTGACAGACAATGTCTCAGAGACGTGATGGATGCAATTACAGAGGAAAATAGCAGCAGGTAAATTAGTTAAAACACAGTTGCACTCCAAATGTCTTTTCTTCCTGCCTTAGTGTAATCCCATATTTAGCAGATGTGTGCCTCTTAGTGAGCACCCCTGAGCAGGTGGTTATGCCTGTCAACAGCTCTCAGCTTCTCTGGCAAACACAAACCAAGCCTAGCCCTCACCAGTGAGTGCTGCTTGTGCACGGGGAGAGCCCTGAGAGACTCACAACTTGCCCCATGTGATCTTCCAGCTTGTGAAATGGTCTGGTGAGAGGAGAAATCATAGCCGTGCCCTGGGGGGGCTGACCCATGCTGCTGTTTAGCTGAAGAGACAGTGTGGAGGATGAAGCAGTAGAGAAGTCCCAGCAGAATATGAGTGCTTTGGGGAGATACAGTTCTTTCAAGATCTGGCTTTTGGATGAGAAGCCAGCCCTGATGTCTTTTTCCTGGGAGTAAGACTTGCCACTGATATCAAAGATGATGTCTGCTTATTTTGGGAAAGTTTTGTTGTTCTTATCAAAGAAGCAGACCCTTTTATGCAAAGCTAATCCCTAGGAAGTTTCTCGCTACACTTGTACCAGTGGTGATATGGAGCTAAACCAGGATGCAGAGAACTCGTGTGGCCTTTGCACCAAGTCTGTCAGGAGAGGATGGGGTTCAGTCTCTTGTCTTTTCTGTGTCTCGGTTCTTGACATTGTGTAGGTCCTGGATGCTGGGTCCTGTTGGCAGTGGAATTGCCTTGTACCAGCTTGTGCAGCCACAGACACTAGGTTTATTGCAGCTATCCAGAGGCAGCTCTTCACTTAACAAGTGCCCAAAGTGAAGAGAATCCGGAATCAAATGTCTCTCATGTCCTTCACAGATGTTCAAACCAACTGGTGTCACAAGTGAGATGCCAGACCTAGAGCCTTTGAACTCAAAGGAAAAAAAATCCCTATGTCTTCAGAAGCTTTGGATCCCCACCAGAGATAAAAGCAAACCTTCTAATATACTTTTTCTATGTAGAGACGCTGAGTGGGGCCTCTGGCCAACATCTGAAAAACCAGGGCCTAAAATTAGTCCCCTAAAATACCAAGAGCAGTGAGTGGTTCCAACTGATACCAAGTTAGGAAAAAGGGCCCGAAATAAACAGATTCCTCAGTAACCAAGATCCTGTTTTTGAGACAAGTGCTCATTCTCACAAATCAAAACAACAAGAAACCAAAAAGAAAAAAGAATGAAAACATCAAATCAAATCCCAGCAACCCAATGATACTATCAGCCAAAGCATGTCTTACTAGAATGTTTTCCAAAATTCCTCAGGGAGTACCAGTGAGCCATGAAGAGGATATTGCTCTTTTCTGAAGTATTAGATTGGGGTTTTTTGGAACACACCACGTTTATTTATGTGACAAATCTGTTCTTCTGTTAGGTCATGTATTTGCTGTATGGTTCTTTTGTCCCTTGTGAGGTTTCTTCCTTTTACAGGCTTATGCTATAAGATATTTATTTTTTTAAAACATTTTTCTTGTCATCTTTTTGGCTTTGTGATGGACAGTATGATTATTTGTCTTATTTGACAGGTAAAGTGAGGAAGCAATTAGCAACAATAAATACTCTGTCGAGTGGATAAGATTGATGTCCAGGGACTGTCTTGCTTTGATAGGTGTGTGTACAAATTGTTCAGTGCAATCCTGTTCCCTGGCTGAAATTGTCTGGAGTACCAAAATATGAATGTCAGAAAATATTAATAGGAATGACAGGAACACTGAGAGCATCTCTAGTTTCTTTAGAAATAGTACTTGGATCTGGTTTTCAGCCCTTTCTAAGTTTGTGTTGTGTAATATTTTATATTACTTTTATGTCTCAATTAGGAACATATACTTTATCACTTCAGGATGAATGCTTAAGCAATAAGGCATAGGAAGCTTTACAAAATTATTAGCTCTTTTTTTTTTTAATTGTATACACAATTGTTACATTGTCTTGAGTATCTAGTGTATAGTTATTGTACTTAAATTGATGTATTGTCCCAGAACCCTACTTGTTAATCGAGATCTCATTGTTCAGTTGCGCAACCAGAAGACAATGTCTGATCCAAGAGATCGTGTACTTGCTTGACTCTATACAAGGGGAAGGAGGACTCATACCAGCCTGAACTGTGTAGTTCTCCAAAGTAAGTAAGTGCAACAGTGCAAGCTCCTTTGGGCATCAACCAATTTTTTGGCATGTGTCTGTAGAGAACTTAAGAGAGTGAGTATGATTACTGGCTTAGTTCTCATGCTTTTAATGCAGGATGAATAAGTAATATCTCCAAGAATATGCACCTTGAACTCCAGGTGTGAGGAAGCATGTAGAGGGCACCCGGAAATATTCAGCAAAAACTAAAAAAAAAAAAAAAAAAAAAGTATGTGTTTGTGGCTCTTCAGTACCAGAAATAGAAAGTCTTCCTAGTTATGTACAATCTCATTTCTAACAAAATTTTATTCTGTTCTTTCTTCCTATTCTGACCATGTGAGCTCCCATTGGGTACCACACCACCAGGCTGCCCCAGCGGCTGTAGACAAGGCAGATGAGACAGAGCAAAGAAAACATAATTGAAGTACTCTCAAGGCAGGAGAACTGCTATACAAGGCCAGAAGAGAATCTGACCATCCTTTTGAAATGCAGCAGGAGCTTCCTTTTTTGACAAGGCATCTGAATAAGGGCTGAGTTTCTCCCCACGCTGCAGTCCCTAATGTTGCTTGCCCTCTCTCTGTAACTAGAGAATTCACTAGTCCCTATAACTGGACAAAGGAAAGAAGCTGAAGCTTCCAGAGGCCCGACTGGCAGCTTGCTTTTTAGTCTAATTTAGAGGAAGGTGGTCAGAAACTAGAGAGACTGGCACTGTTTCAAAACCCTAGATAGACCCTGACATAGAAAAAGGGCTTTTTGCAACAATCTGCAGAGCAGAGCCTTTTACATTTTAAGTTCAAGTGCAGTCACAGTGGCAGCAGTGACTTGTTCTGTCCAGTGTAGGTTTATGATGGAATATAAATGTAGATTTAAAAATACATATTGGGTTTAAATGCTGATCAAAATGTCAGCATATTACTCTGTGGTCTTGCAACAGCAGTGTTCTAATAAAATCATAGCCCTTTAGCTTCTGGAAGACAACACAGAGAATGATACTTCTCTAGTACTGTAAGTTATATTTTCCCTTTACAGCTCTGGCAGATTTCTTGAAAGTTCAGTGATATCCAGGCAAAAACAATCTTAAACAAACCTGAACTCTGCTGAGAAAGGAATCCTGATGTTACCTACATTTGGAGTTTCCTCTCTCTAATTCTAACAGAATGCTTTGATGATTGAAGGGGTTTTTTAAGTGTGTGTGTGTGTGGCAAGAGGTGTTACATTCCTCTTCTCTATTCCCATTCAAGAAGCATGCTAAGGCCATTTTAGTAAGGAGATATTTCTATTCCAAAGATCTCCACAGGCAGCTGAGACACTTGTATGCATACCTCAGCTACCATGTGGGGTAGTGCACTCCATCTGTCTCCATGCTGGAAGTCTTAATGGTGCCTCCATTGCATTCACAGTGTATACTTGTGGATACCACCCCTCCCCCAGACCCTCTCCATGTACCTGACAGCAACACTAAAATAGTAGAACAGTTGTGTGACTCTTCAGTGGCCTTCTGCAGGCACCCCTTTGACTCCAGAATCCAGTGTGTGGGGGTCCTGCTCACAGCCACCGTAAGCTTGGAGAAGAGTACTGAAGATGACCAGACGAGCAGAGTGGTTCCTTTATGAGGGCTGATGGACAGACTGGGACACTTGAGCCTGGGAAAGAGACACTGAATGTGGTGATATGACAGAAGCTAACAAAATTATGGAGTGTGGCACCCCGCCTGTTAAACACTGCGGCTGCCCAGCCTTGATACTCAAAAGTCCCCTCTCTTTCTGCTTCCTGATATCTCTATAGTTTCTGCCATCTACGCCTTCTTCCCTCTCAGCTGGCAACAGTTCATTTTCACCAAATAAGCAGGCAGCTGTCTGGTGATGTTGGTCAAGTCCTAGGTCAGTTTACACTCCGTCTTGACTATATTAATTCCCTCTGTAAATGTCCTGCTCTCCTTTCCCCATCTGCTTCAAAAAAGGGTGAGAATTTTCCACAGTATGGATTTCTTGCCTGTCTCTCTCCCATTCCCGCCCTCCTGTCTTACCCCCAAAACCACTGCTTGTCATCAGTGATGCACCTGGGGTGAGCTGCCCTCAGAACCTAGGCAAGCTTAGACTAGAGAGCTAATGTTAATTGAGATGAAGGTTTTTCCATCCTTGGGCCATCCAAAGTCATTGAGAGTCCAGCACAAATCCTCTCTTGGTTAGGTCTTTGGGTCAGACTCCTCCTAGAGAAGGAAGGAACACTGAAAACTAGAAACTAGAACTTCTGTTTCAACTACAGGTTGCTGGAAAAATGAGCTCTTTCTTGCCATCTGGTTATAAAAAGGCAAATGTGCAAGTCATGCAGATCACATTAATAATCAACTCTTATGTGACATTGATATTGCAGCTGCACAAAGTAGATTTCTTATAATTTCCTTGGTTTCCTAGGAAGGGAAGTGCTGGATTCTCTCTCTTTATGTCTTTGTATTAAAAATGGATGCTTCTGCTTTAGCCTAGCCCACGTTAGTGGATGCTGACTTTGCAAAATGTAAACATCACCTGTGGAGATCAACTTGGGATCTAATGGTCCGATGCTCTAGGAGTCTATTAATTTTTCAGAAGTTTTTTTCTACCTTAAGTAATGTACAGGTAGTTTCTTATTGACATCCAAGCAGATACTGTGAGGTTTCCATAGACATAACTGGTTGCGTTTAGTTTGGTTCTTTGAGTGGTGTACGAAAATTAAATACAGTAAGAGCTGGGTTAAATTTTTCAAATCTTAAAGCTGATTAATCTGAAGATAGGTGTTTGTTTTCAGAGAGGAAGGGAAAGAGTATTATAAATCATTGCAGAAAACTTTGCATTATTTTCAAAATTTGGAACTTGCATTTCTTTTCCATTAAAAATAATCACAATTTGAGGAAGTTATCAAAATTATTAGGCTACTAAAAACCCTGTGAGCCTTTTCAATGATAGGGATATTTGCCTGCCACAGCAGATTCCAACTTTAACTTCCAATTTACTTTTCCCTTTAGTTGCTTTAAGCATTCCTTGGACTCGTTCTCTCAGACTTTACTTTTGTATCAACTCCAGTTTATCCCGAGATTGCAGCATTTCTTTATATAACTTCAGTTAAGCACTTTTGAGGGCATCACTGAAGGAGTGCCATACGTGAAGGATTTGTGCCAGCTAAGATATGTAGTGACTCTCTCTGAAATAATTTATTTAACTTTGTTCAAACACAAAAAAGTACGTCTTTTTCTGTTGCTGGGATCATTATGGTCTAAGTATCAACTTTCTTCTGTGAAGGTAACAGACCCAGTGTTGATGAGTCAGGCTTCAGTAGACCTATGCTGATTCACACTGGCTGAAGATCTGAGCAAATTTAAAGTCGTGTGGCATTTAGAGTTGGAGCAGGAACCTTAAATCAGAGGTCTTTTCCATCTGTAACGTGTGGGTATGGCAAGAGGGTTACCCATTGGAAGGCACATGCGGTATTGTAAAAAAGATAAGTGCAGCTCAGTTCCTCTGTCTTGTGGGTGCTGTAGTTAGCAGAACTCCTAACTCGAATGCCATGCTGTGCTCTGGATCCAGATGAGTCATGCAGACTGGCTGCTTCTGTCCCTAAAGACACGGAATGTAATGTTTCCTTCCTTTCTTCAGAGGCCTTGTCTCCATCATCATCAGCAAGGAAACACTGTCCCTTTGCTAGGCAGAAAAGGCAATTCACCACAACAGCTTTTCAGCCTGGAACCAGTCTTGGAACTGGTGAGGCTCAAGCTCTGGTAAACCAGGAAGCATAAGTCATGCCTGCATTGCTCCTGAACAAGGTGGCAGCCAATGTGCCAGTTCCAGACACTTCCCTGGCTTTCTGCTTGCTTTCTGCCACTTAGGCGATGTCTCTAATGTAACACTCACATCCTGTATGTATTATTGTCTGTCTGTACGCGTAGGTACCCAGACGTGTGGTTGCCTTCCAGTATTCAACACGTTCCCATGTGTTGTCTGCCCAGTGCTCTCCAAGCCTGGAGCTGTGGGGATGTAGCACAGCTGAGCTTAGTCTGTGATGGAGGAAGGTTAAACTGAATCAGGTAATCAACCCACTGTAAACTAAGAGTGCACAAACAAGAAATACCAGAGTCAGTTTAATGTAGGGTTAACTTGACTACGCCCAAATCCTTTGACTGTAAGGCTGTGGGACAGGAGAGGGCCTTTCTGTTCTGTTTATACAGCTTTTGATATGGCAGGTCTGTGACCGGTATTTGGGGCCACAGTGAGTGATAATCTAATCCTGTGTTTTCTTAAAACTGCAGCCTATCTCAGCTCAGGTGCAGTAATTCTCTAAAGCTCAGACAGAAACTAAGGATAATAAAATACCTCATGGTCCAGCTTTCTTGGATTTCAGGAGTCTTTGCAAGCTTGATTACATGGGGCTTCCTACCTTGCTGGTACATCACTTCAGGTACTAAGGCTTTCCCAAGGCGCACATGGCCATCGACAAACACAGACCAACAAACAGGTGCAACAAACCATCTTCACTCCCCTGCGCTGGGGGTGGAACAGAGCTTAGCTTTTAGTGAGCATCTTGCTCTTCTGCATCTGTCATGCGAGCAAGATTGGCTTGTCACCTTCAGCTTTCTGCACAGAGAAGTCAGATCTATGCATCCCATGAAAGCCCCTGTCCTTTAGTGGAAGCAGAGGAGCCTATTCTGCCCTGCAAGTAATAGTCCTATGGACTACAGGAGCACTAGTGTGAAGTATAGGGCATAAACAAGCTCAGACTCAGATGGTGACCCCACGTGGTGGCTATGGGCTAGGGCTCGCCAGCTGGACACATGGCACAGAGAGTGCACAGTCATAGTAATTAATTTCTTGCCTCAGGGTGGAATAGCAGACTTCTTCCACTCACACTTATGTAGAGCCAACCCCTTTTCCAAAAGCCAGCGTGCTCACGTTACATGGTGTTCAAAAGTCCTCAGTGTTCCCAGAATATTTCCTTAGCTCGTTTGTCCAGTGAGGGGCACAAGGGAAAGCAATTACTGCGGCAAAGGTGGAAAATGGAGGTAACGGTTCAATCTAATCACCACCCCACCATGGAGAAAGCTACATCTCTCCTAACCACAGAGGAGGTGTTTAGTGCTCCGGCTCAAGGCAAATATTTCCTCATCACTCAGCAGCAGTTAGGCAGGATGTGCCAAAGCCAGCCAGGTCTTGCAGCATGAGGAAAACAAGAGCTGCATGGAGCTGTCATCAGCAACAAGAGTCCTAGAGTTTAGGCTCAGCTCTTCTCACTGCACTAAAACAGATGACAGGCCACATTACACAGCCGCAGAGATTAAAGTAGAACAGATTTGAGTGCAGAGCTGGAGGCTGGTCACTGCATTTAACTCTTTGACGATCGTAAATAACATTTGTATCCCTCTTGCTAGAGCCTAGAAGACACCAACAAGGAATCTCTTCCAGGGATAGGGGTGGCTGGTGCAGAGGGTCCCTTCTGCAGCCCTGATGGATGAGGTTCCTCTCCAGCTGCAGCTGCACTGAGCTGCTAACTCAGTGCAAAGAGGGGCATCCTTCCATAGCCTGCTTTCTCTTGGGCTGAGACCCTGTTCCTGTGGAATCAGGGACCAGGCTGGATTTGATGCCTACGAAGTTCAGAACTGAACCAGGCTGTTTTGACAGCTCCAACATGCTACAGTTGAACTATGATCAAACTCTTACCCCAGTTCCAATGGTGGGGATGTTGTGTATCATTGGAATTACATTGCTTCAACTAATGTAATGAGTAAAGTGAATGCACTGTGAGAGCCTGGGTTCAGACTTTAGAATAAAGATACACACATATGTTGCTCCATTACTTGAAGTGTAGTACAGTTTTGCCTTCAGAAGTGTAGGTCTGAAGGTTTTCAAGCCTTCTATCCACTATTGTAGACAATTGCATCAGTTCCTACTGTTCATGGACTGATCAGAACCCAAAGCAGCACTTTGCTCAGACTGGTGTCCTGCATGTAGAACTGTGTTAGGTTCTTTACTTTCTTTCTAGATCAAGTCCAAGAGGTGGTATTTTATTAATGAATAAATTGCAACTTAACTCAAATTTATGACTAAAAATTTGATTAAGAGGTTACTTAAAGAAAACCATCCAAGTGAGCCTTCAAGAAACTTCAGGATAAAACATTGCTTCCCTGCAAATTGATCTATAGATTTATGTACAATGATGCCAAACTGCACTCACATATAAAGGCTTTTCAACATGGATGCTATATACTGGCTGTTGGTACCCCATTTGCAATTTTCTCAGACATGTTTTAGTTTTTAAGCCCCTAAGAAGTTATTAAAAAAATCTAAATAATTACAAAGGAATTGTACAAGGACCAATTAAAATGTCAGTTAGATACTTGCTATGTCAAATGTCAAGTCACATACTCTCGTTTAATGAAATCAGTTTCCAGTAGAGTTCATAACATCACCAATGATCTAAACAGTGCACCTGACAGCTTGCCTGCCGTCTCAAGCTGTAAATCTGGGTAACTAATGGTATATTGAAGAAGAAAAGGTCAATAAATGCAGAAATGTGTGGAGAATCTAATCTTTCCCTGACACTTGTTATTCCTCCCTTTTCACTCTCCTTTCATTTTATAATCTGTCACATTAAACTAGTCACGCTTGGCAAGAGCCTGATCAGGACAAGTTTCCGATAAAGCTGCATCCGTTCTTGTCACACAGCATCAGATGGGCAAAGGCAATACGTGACCACAGATCTGGGAACACGCAAAGGGAAAACTCTGTTCTGGAAATGCAATTTAAGGAGGAGTCATAAATACACATAAATGTATTAAATTTGAGAAAGAGGGGGGGGAGACTACAGAAGTCACTCATCTCTTCATGCACAATTAAAAGGGTTTTTCATTACTTTGGTTTGGTTTTGAACAAAACTGCTACTGTTGAGAGAAAAAATGTCTTAGGCTTCTGAGCAGTATACCTGGTTGTCTTTCCATCTTCCAATATGTTTTTTCCCTGTAGTGTACTTAACACTTTGCCCAGTCCAGAAAGAAATGACTCAGTCAAAAGGACTTCCTCCATCTCCCTTGGGTGATTATTCTACAGCCTATTAGGTCTTCCCGTTAGGAAATGTTTCCAACATCATTTTCCCTGTGCTTACTTTTAAAGCATCGTTCTATGACCAGGTATTATCCTAAACAATGCTCTTCCATCATTAGGTTTTCCATTTCTTCTGTACTTGTCTATGGTTGTCCTGTTCACTCCAGCATTTCACTGGTGTTTAGTTGAGCTGCAGATGTTTAATGTATTTAACCTTTCCTTGTATGCCAAGCATAGGACTGGCACCAGGATATTTATACACCATTAAACAAGGGTGGTGCCTGTTAAATGTAATTACTTTCTTCTGATGCATTCATGGTAGAGGTTGTGCTAGAGAACAAGGGCAGCTTCTATTCTAAACTACATGGAAAAGGTGCAACTGCTAAAAAAGAATTACTTATAAACAGACTATATATAGCAATATATTAATTTAGTATCCAGCCTTGATTTAAGTCCACATGGGAAGCAGTTAAATTTATTTGATGCTGACCTCTCAAACAAAGATATTGCATGCCTGTGTGCACACGAGAAATTCCAACTAAACTGATGAATATTATCAGGTTTACTAGGATTCTGTATTTTAACTGTAAAGAATATCTCTAAAACCACTAGAGTCTTTTAGACTGTGGGAAACATTGCGAATGTTACCACACTATGTCTGGATGCATAATATGTATGTATTTTTATATCTCAGCATATTTGGATTTCTTTGAACTTTGAGATTAGCTCTAAATTTCTTGAGTATGCAAAGCTCATTTCAGGGATAGTTGTATAATCACTGTATTGTGTATTACCCTAAATTGCTGATATGTACTGTCTACTTGAACTCCATATATTTTTTTTTTAATTAAAGGTAGGGTTGATAGCTCTGTCTCTTCTTAAAATTGTAACCCTTTACATTTACCTATCTTGGGGTGCTTATAATTTTTTTTTTGTGCCAACTCCGTCTGTCGGACACAATATGGTATGTGTTTGTAAATGTTACGATCGTTTTGGTGAATTTTTTTAGGAAAGGAAAATGTGATATAAAAGTGCAAGAACAGTCATACCAGGTCAGACCAGCCGTCTGTCTCGCTCAGGATACTCACTCTGACAGTGGCCAGTACTGCAAGCATATTTGACACTTCCTTCAAATATTCTCCCAGCCTCCAACAATTTGTGGCTGAGAGATTTTTGAACCAGACACAATATTTTGTACTTAATAGTCCTTAAGGGATTTTCCTTTGGTGACTTTGTTTTTGAATCTGTGTAAGCTTTTGGCATCTAGAATATAATTTGGTGAGGAGTTCCACTGTTTAAATACACCCTGGCTGAAAAGAGGACCTTTCTGGTTTTTGAGCCTATTTCCTGTCATTTGCAATTGAAGATCCCAAGCTGTTATGTTGGAAGCAATCATTTTGAAGGCCAGCTTCTGCCAAACCCCTCTTGGTCCTCATTTTGGAATAGAAAGAGTCAGCTCAGAGCCCCTTGGTATGTAGGCAAAGTAGAAGTATTTAAGATTGTTTCTTCCCGTGTGCATCACTTCACATTTATTGACAGTCAATGTCATCTGCCCTTTATCTGGCCGGACGCTCCACCTTGTCACTTTCATCTCAAATTTTCCATAATCAGTCCTTAATTCCTTGCATATCTAATTACTGGTAGCAAACTGTTTTCTCACTATTGTCTTTCTTTCCTAGATCATTGCATAAATCTCATTTTTCTCAAGTCAAAAATTTTCCCAGTTTTCTCTGAGCAGCTCTAGTCACTTCATATGATAGAAAAGAGGAAGTGGGAGTTAGGATTGTGAGGAACATGCATATTGCTATCCCATGAGCATCCCAAAATTTCATGGGTTGTGTGAAACGGGATGTAGCAGATGCTCCACAGCCATGATTAAGGAAACTGGGGATGTTTGGTTTCACTAAAAGATAAATATCTTTTATTTATGTAACTTTAAAGGACTGACTTTAGATACCAAGGGTCAGAAGATCTTGGCTAAAGAATTAAACAGCAAACCCAACGCTGACTGAAATTGAGTGAGACTTGCTTAGAAATCAGTAGGGTGTTGTATCAGATGTAAAAATAACGTTCCTGGGTTAAGAATGAATAGAAACTAGTTTAGGAAAGCAATAAAGTGAATGTCTTACTGTACATGCTTGAGTAAATATTTTCAGTGGGGATACATATTCTGAAATTGAAAACCATACTTACACGCTTCGCCAGACCCTTTGAGGAGTTATATAGCTGTCTGTAAATATTGAATATACATGAATTGTTTGAAATGCGTGACTAATTTGAAAATAACCTATTTATCAGTGTGATTCTGACTGTCAACCTCGACTGATCATTAGTTGTTTATTTGCTGCTTTTTCATACATCTCTCCCAGATTCCCACTGAGCTGCAGAATTTTGTAGGTCTTCTCTGGGGTCTGGTTTGGTCCCCATGGAAGTTAATAAGTGGCAAAGCTCATAAAAAAAAATATCAGCAGGAATTTTTTTCTTTTTTTCTTTTAAAATTAAGTTTCTTAATATTCTCCATTCCTTATCCTTGTTCCTCTCCAGGAGATCTGTTCCACACGGCCCATGGAATTTTGGCTTCTCATTTATATTTGGAAGAAAAATAAATTTCAAAATGTTGGAATTTCTCACAGATCAGAAATTCCTTTTTCCACATAGGTCCCAGTGGCTTCTGTGGCACTTGGCTTGCTTGTGTAGGATTGTCAGGCAGAGGTAGGAACACCTGGATGGAGGAGGAGGGACTGTACAGCAGCACACCCACCACCTTGCCATGAGATAAAGCACCCTCTGCCCCAGCAATGATAACTGAGCCCTCTCTTCTCTGATTCTTTGTTAAATCTGTCCCAGAATAACACAGTTCCTTTGCTGAGTCAGTCTAACCTTTCCAGCTGTAAAGGTAGTGGATATCTTTGTTAGAGATGGGATTCTCAGAAGTTCTTAAGAGGCAGCTGTCAGCCCACAGCAGCTTTGACTGGGACATCTCAATCCTAGACTGCCAGTAAGGGGGAATTTTGAAGTGTGCCAGAAGGCATTGTTCCTTCAGTTGATAATTTTTCCCCAACATAAAAA
>KZ505673.1:1397959-1418525 GCA_002844005.1 Limosa lapponica baueri
ACTAAAAGTGTAGTAGAAAACAGGGATAAGGGGAGACAGGATGTTAATTTTATGTGGGATTAAAAAAAAAAAATACTCAAGAAGAAATATGTAGGGTGGCAAGTCACAGGCAGGGAAGTGAGGGAGATCATGAAGGAGTTCTGTTCCTCTGCTGCTGCTGTGTCCTTTCAATATGAATTGCAACCCTGCACACACAGTATTTGAGTGTAGGTGGGACACAGGTCTTCAATCTCCAAAGCACACATTTCCTGTAGTCATTTCCATGAGTATAAAGAATATGCAACAAGCTACAATTTCACTGTTTCACTGACTTTTTTGTCTTTTTTAGCAGAGGACAGTCAAGGTTTACACTTACACAAATGAGAAAGGCACCAGAGCAAATTTTAAAGCACTTTCTTCCATAAATGACAATGAATTTCCGTTTCTTTGTTGGAAAACAACAATTAAAAGAGGCCTAACTGATCTGATTTGTTTACAGCACCCCTAGTCCTGTGATAAAGTCAGTCACAAAATGTTCTTACACAAATTGAGCAGTCAGGAAGGAATGATAAAATGCTCAGTAATGGACTGAAAAAGAAATAAAATTATTTTCAATGTGTCTTCAGAGACAACAGCAGATACCTCAAGGTTCACTACTAAAATTTAACATACTAAGTTCTTGGAAGATTGGACAAATAGGAAACTTGCAGAATTTTGCAGATTACACTTTATTTTATTTGGGTTAGTCATAGCTAGAGAAAACTATGACTAATTTCAGAGGGGTCCAGCTCAATGGGTCTCAATTCAGGGACAAGGTTCTGAAGTACCAAGGTAATGCAAAAAATAGGCAATAGAAATAACTGGAGAAGATTTAGTTGTGAGAAAAAAATTCCTTAGCCTTGTGTCAGTAATTACTCATGACGTACCAACCCGCACAGGATCTTTGCTGGGCAATGTGTTCTAAAGCTCTGTTCTCTTAAGTCACTTAGTAACATGAATCTTAGAAGATTAGGCTTTCTTCATAGAGCCCTTTGAAGTCCAAGAAATCCCTTTTTCTGGGACTATAATGTTCCTGACAGCCAAGTCCGTGCTGTCACTGTTGCACGTTCCTTGTGCAGCCACCCCATGTGTAGGGAGCTGTGGTGCCACTGCCAACACTCAGGTGGAGGTTCAGGAGAGACAGCAGTTTCATTTGAAACACCACCAGCCCAGCTTCAGAACATGCTGACATAACTGTCCAAAGTGAATTAACCTCCTGCCATTGAAGGCTGTGGACGTGTTCCCTTCAGAAACATTTTTTGCTTGGTTGGCTTTTGTCTTTGTACTGCAGTACACTCTGAACAACCCTTGGTTATGGCCATTAGGGTATTTTGTTTTCTTCCATGCCTCAGTGCTTGTGACTTCTGCCTGCAAATTCTTGGACCTGGGGGATGCTTTCATTACACCTGGGTCTTTAGCTGCCCCCCAAAATCACAAAACTACATGTGACGAAGGACATACCATTCTCATTTCTGCCCTGGGTTGCTCAGTATTGCTATCTGTTTTGGGCATAAAGAAGTGCAGGCAGCGGCAGTGTGACCATCTATTTAGCCAGAGCTGTGGAGTTAAAAGGAGGTTCCTCGGATTTTCTACCTCACACATAGGAAACATAAACATTTTGACCTTCACGAGCATCTTTGTCAAACACTTAGCAGCAACGGGTGGAGGATCTTGCACAGCTCTGGTAGGGAAAAGGAAATTAATCTCCCACAGTAGCAACTTCCATGACCATTAAGTGCTCAGGGAAGAGAAATGAAGGCAGAAAACATGGAAACAAGTCAGATTCCCGGACAGAGGAGCTGAGGGAGGGTGGAATGAAAGTATGTACCTTTAAAAGCCTCAAAGTAAGGAGCAGAAGAGATTCTTTGGAAATGCATTTCAGATCACTGTCTGACAGTATGAACACTGTTCATGGCACCCACCAACCTGTCTGGCTTCACTTGTAATGGGTCTGCCTCAAAGCTGTCCCTGGGTACGTGATGGTTGAAATGAAGATGAAAGAGCTTTCACAGATAGGGGTGGTACACCTGGTTGTTTCCCTCTAGTTTGCCTCTATTCTAGTGTCGATTATCAGTGGAAAATACCACTGCTGTAAGGCAAAAGCTGCTTTATATAGCTCAATTTAGGCTCCAGTCTGCTTTTATCCAGGACTAACTCTTTGAATTTCAGTCTTTTTTTTTCCTAATTGACACCAGTACAAAGAGGAGAAAATCAAGTGATAAAAATCTCTTCCAGTAAGCAATCCTGAAGCTGTCTTTGCCATTAAAGTCTCTCTTCACAGCAGGGTCTTAAGAAAGTTTAAGGAATGCGTGTCTGTCGATTCAGGAACAGGCACAACAAGTCTAAGCGCCTTCCTGAACCACTGCCTTAAAATAACTCCACCAATGGCCACTTGTGCAGTGACATTTTGGAAATGTGCACCGCCTTATTAGAAAACTCGACTGTGAATACCAGGCAATCTACTGCGGTTCCTGGGATGTCAGCCCAGAATCCCAGCAGCCTTCCCATCTCAGCATAGCTCAGAAAGGCAGTTTTTAAATTAAAATCCTCATGTAAAATAATAGACGTTGCGAGATGGGAAGCCTCATAAATTGAAAAATGTCAGTTGGTTTTGCAGAGGTTGCTTACTTATTTTCACCTCATAAACATTTCAGAAGGGATTCTAGCACTTTGTTAAACTGCTTCAGTATTGGAGTCTTCCATGTTTATTTATACACACCTAGTAAACTCTCTGAAGTAGCCAATGGGCCTGGTTTCAGCAGCCCCATGACTGGTGACTTGGGCTTTTCATTTTTTTTGTTGCTCTGAATTAATGTTCTGATAGACAAATCTGAGCAAAGTGTGTACATTAAATGCAGACGTTTGCTCCCTGAGGAAATGTGAGAGCCCACCAGTTCTTCAGTCCAGGTGCACTTGTCTGAAGAGGCCCAATAGTTAGATGCCCAACTTGGTGTATCCTTTCTTTTGAAGTTGCAGCCAAATCTCTGTTTTCTCTCTGGAGCGGTTATCTTGGCTTCAGACTCCATCCCATCAGCATCTTACCTGTCACACTTGGCACAGATGGGTCTAGCACTCTGTTCAGGACTTGTAAGGCAGGATCCCAGCCTGGCATAGGTTGGCTCAGCTCCAGCATTCTCAGCTGCTGGAAAGTTTAGTTGATTTAAAGTCATTGTGAAAATCTGTGCAGCTCTCTACAGTGATTTGTTTCCACTTTCAGGGTATTTGTGCTGACTTGCCCCACTGGAAACCTGCTTAAGCTGGTGGAGTACAGTGGTGTTTCCTTGATTTCAGCTGGTCTGAGAGTCCTCTAATTCTCCTGGACCACATCTTCATTTCAGTTACACCAAAGTAAATGCTACTGAGGACAGAGAAGCTATCACACCAAATTAATACTGTGAGATAGAAGAAGCCTTTTACTTGTTTTGTGAGTTTATCCTTCACCCTGTGCTTGCGTGTCCTCGTGTGTTCTTCACCCTGTCCCTGTGCGGTGGGGTCACCCCCAGTTTTCCTGCCCTGAGCTCCCCCCTGCAGTCAGCCTTCTGACCCTGCTGCGGGGTTTGCTCTGGAGCTCCCTAGCAGTGGTACTCAGGGTACCCCTGCTGAACACCACCACCCCCACCCCCCAAGCACGTTTTCTAGGTAAAATCAGTGGCTAAGCTTTCACCCAGTGAAAGTCAGCATGAGCCAACGCAGTCAGCACTTTTGGGCCAGTGACAGGGAGATAAGTGTCATGGGCTAAAGCCACAGTGCAAAAGGTTTTTGCATGTGTGTTAAGGGATGTGTTCGTGACAGACACCAGGCTAGCTTAACCATCTGGACATCTCCTGCATCTGTGGGTGGGCTTTGTTTCATTATTTTTGTTGAGACATATAACTTCCTCATCTGAAATATCTCCATTGATTTTAGTAACTTTCTCATGACTTTCATCAACACTAAAGAATATTTAGTTCATTGCTCATAATACTGATATTACCTCAACCCTGCAAGGACTGTGGCAAATGGGCCAAATATAAAGTTGGGGTAGGCAAGAATATTCTCCACTGGAAATTTTGGGGACAGATTTTGCAGTCTTCTTTATCTGTGCAAATCAGTGTGTGAGCTTGCCAGAAAAAGTGTCTAAACAAAACTTGTATAAAGTGGGTGTGCAAAACAAACATGACTTTTATTTCACTGGGACCAATGGGAGGCGTTGAAGAGCATGAAAGGAGAAGTGTAATGCAGGGTACGTGTGTACCCTTCATACACAGCTGTATGAAGAACAAGGAAAAATAAGCCCTGCACAGATTTATGTTTTCTGTCAATCTCGCTGCTGGTGGAGTGGTGAATCTGTTGTTGCTACTACAGCTATCTGGAGCATGCAAAAGGGGTGAAGCTTGTGATTTTTGAAAAGCATTTGGGAAATTTTCTCAGTTCCTGGCTCTTCAGAGGGCAGTACCCAAAACAGTGCTTGTTGTTCATTGTGGAAGGGGAAGGAGCAAGTGACCTGCGCCTCATCTGCTGGGAACTCCCTTGGCTGTAATGCTTGCCCTGTTCACATGCTCTCCAGAAAGCAGCTGTGCTTACCTGTGTGCCAATATTCAGTGTGTTACCATGACTTTTCCCAGTCATGCACACCTATCCTGCCAATCCTGAAATCCATACTTGCCCCTCAGATTTAATGTCCGTCCTTCTGCTGTGCTGAGGACTGACTGTGCATTGCCGGGCAAGAAGCATTCCCTCTCTTCCCCTCCTTCTGTAGGTGTGAGCTCTGCTGCTGGGGCGGAAGGGGAAGGGAATGTGTTAATGGCTCTGTAACGAAGGAGAGAAGGGTGATTTTTCCTGGCAGCGCTTTTAGGTTTGCTTCCAGAATGCGTACAGTTATCATTTATGCTCCTTTAAATTCTTTCCTTTTCTCAGAAAAGGTCGGTGCACAGAAAGAGAATTTGGATTATCAGGCTGCTGGCACTGGTCTGCATTTTCCACTGTGTGTGCTTGGAATACGGTTTGGTCCTGCGCCTCTCCTGATTTGTTTACCTTTTCCCTTTCCCCTCTTCCTGCTCCCCCCTAGTAAGCTGTTGGATTCCTCTTTTCTTTATAAACATTTAAATTTTTTTAAGTGAGCCATTAAATCTTTTTTTGCAATTTCTCTGAAAACCTTAAAATTGCACATTTGATCTCCTGAAGTGTGAAGAGCCTGGTGAAATGACTGAGACACGTTAGTGCTTGAGTCCTCAGAGCACTCAGAAGACACTGAATTTGGGTCCTTGCTACTGCAACAAGACCTTTGAAAATGTTATACCTAATCCTTAATCCAGAGGTGTCACAGCTGTCAGTCTAATCTGGTCTGATTGCAGATGGGGAAGTGCTCAGCATAAGGTGTGCTGTCACACCCTGTGTGAGTATAAGACGGGTAGCACCTCCTTGCTTTCTCTCTTGCTGCCGTCTCCAGTGTGCTGCAAAATCAAGCCCTGATTGTAGCAGGCAACGAGCAATCAAAAGGTAAAAAGAGGAGCAAAAGGACCATGACGGTGGCTGAGAGGACCTTTCCTTCAGGTGTTTCTGTTCAGGGTTTCTGCACCCTTCAAAACAGAATGTGGCTGAACAGAACTGGAGAGGGACAGGACAGCTCTGGATGGATCTGTACGGTAGAGCTTCGCACAAAGATGCTCTTCAGTCCCTCTGAGCTTGAATACCTGTGGTTTTGAGTATCACTGCTCCTGACTTGGGTACGCGAGTCAAGTATTGCAATTTAAAATTCTGCGTTATGGATTCAAATCCATCTCCAAGCTATGGTGAACAGCAGTGATCACTATTTCATAGCCAGCTGATGGGTTCTTGGGAAATGAGAACTCCTGGCCTCGTCTTTTTGAACCGTTGTTAGTGTTGTGAAAAAGGCCACCTTGGTCTATGTGATATCTCTACTACTTGGAATCAATGTTTTTAGGAAGGTAATTTTATTTTCGAAAGGAAAATTAGTTTTTATTACAAAGATAATTAAAACTAGGGAGTCTCTGTGGTGCAATCGGTCAGCGCTTTTGGCTGTTAACTGAAAGGTTGGTGGTTTGAGCCCATCCCAGGATGGGTTCTCCCCTTTTGTCTGCCTATGGCAAGGGGATTGGAACTAGATGATCTTTAAGGTCCCTTCCAACCATTTCATGATATTGGGCGGTAGGGTTTTGACCATGAAAGGCTGTCTGTTGTAAAATGTGATATATTTCTGCTGCCAGTTCTTAGCACAGAGGAGAAAAGGGCTGGCTCTCTGCACCCCCACGGTGAGCCCAGGGCTTGGGACTGGGGAGGCAGTGAATATACTTCCATATGAAATGACCAGGGATGCCTACGATGGAATGATAAAAGGTTGTGATTCCTAGGAACTAGTCCTGTTTCAGAGCAATCAACGGAAACAATACTGCTTCTATTGCTGTTTTGCTCTAAAAGAAATATTAATGTAAAAATAGAGTAATTTAGAAATAACAATCTTCCTCCAGCTAGCTGTCATGGCAGCAAAAGCCCCATAACAGAGCCAATCCCCAAGCCAAGGTTATTTCTAAACCACTTCTAATTCGTGGAAACCAATTTGCAAAATTTTGGGTGGTTTGGGAATAAGAAAAGTCACTTTACAAATCATTGTCTGCTGCAGGAAAAGCAATTGTCATGGACTCAGAGCATAAAAACATGATATGGGGTTTTTTTAGTGTATCAAGTCATGTGACAAATTAGAGGGATACCAAGTAACGTAATTTCAACACCGTCAAACAGCTCATGCTCCACTTGCATGGTGATTATCCTCTCAGTTTACACAGATCTTTGCACTCCTGTGGTGCTTTAATAACATCACTTTAAAACCCTGACATTCGGGTAACATGAGGAGCAGCAAATACTCGCAGCACCTACAGTCATCAGTCACTGTCAGCTCCAGGCTGAGGTTTCTTCGCTTTCTAAACATGTGGCTGTATGCTTAGCTTCAACTCTTTTTTCTGACACCGGGAATTTCCCATAGCCCCCAGAAAACAACCTGGGGAGTCTCTGGTTGGTGTGTCCAGCTGCCTGAAGCCTCGAGAGCCTGTGCAGAAAACAGGCGAAGGGAGAAGTTTGCAGCTCAGCATCAAGTGCTGTTCATTAAGCCTGGCTGCTCCCGAGGGGGAGACTGGTTACCTTGCATTGTTTGCATGGCTGCAGAGTGAGGGACCTGCTTGAGATGGAGGGGGAAAAAAACCACTGAATAATAGAAGACAGCCGTTGGTATGAGGAACTTACAGGACCAGGTGGAAAAAAGGGATGGAAGAAGGGCAGGACTGAGGTTCTTCAGGTAGTGGTTGTGTGTGATAAATGCCTTGAAGAAGGAGGGTCTGATTTTTCTCTCTGTTTAGTCTATGCAGCCAGGCTTTGGTTTCTTTTGTACTGGTGTAAATCACAGACAGCTCCACTGACTTCAGTGCAATGACAGCACTCTCTGCTATCAGGGCTACTGACTTGAGAGCAGTTATTCCACTTATAACCTGGCTGAATAGAAGCCAGTCCTCTCTCTGTGTCGGGAAGACGAGGAATGCCTGGTAGCTGGATGTTTTCCAGTTGCTGGGTCCCTATTTGGTCTGGTGAGCACCAAATGAAATGGGTGCTCCCTGCTGCTGAAAGCATTGGAGGTCTCCGAGCGTTTTGTAGGAACAGGACTTACACCGGTGGCATTGCTATGTGCCCAGTAATGTCTGTGTGCAACCCAGCAGTGTGCAACTGCTCAGCAGCCTGGCATCCCCTAGCCCTATGGAGTCATGGCATGGCACCACCAAAGGCAGAGTTTTTGCCCCCCTGGGTGAGCAAAGCCGAGGTACCTGTGGCAGAGTGGAGCCTGTTGCTTTTTTTAGTGGCAGCCTTAGCACTCTTTTGTGTTCAAAATGTTCCTTGTGTTATTTATCATGTACTGTTATTAATTGTAGTTTTATTGCAGTATTTACAAAAAAAGTCAGCCACACCTTCTACGTTTACCTTAAGCACATCTGATGTACAAGGCACTGAAAACCTCACAATGTCATTTTTTTCCCAAAGGCAACTAGGCTTTGCTCTGGCAAGGCTAGGCTGTGGGGAGTGTAGATGCTTCAGACCCATGAAGGATCCTCTTGTGATGCAACGTCCCAACTTCTGTGACATGATGCAGTTCAGTAGCCCAGTTCCAGATCCTCTCCTGTCTGGTCACTGGAGTTTTGTGCTTGGTGGCAACGTGCTTGACTTGGGACTGCAAGATAGAGCTTAGAGTGCTTAGTCAGTATTATCTGCTCTGTTTCATTCCACTGGTTGGTTGGTTAGTTGGTTTTAAATATATTTTGGATGCCTAATAATTCCAATAAGAAATTTCTAAAAGAACATCAGAAAAGCCATCCACAGTATTTAAATCACTATGTTAATGCAACTGAGCTCATGCGGCTAAGAGATTGCAAATCATTTTCAGATGCCGTCAGCATCTTTTTTTTGTGCTTGTCTATGTCCTCCCATGACCATTGCTTGGAGAGCCATGTACACACTCGAAGGATTTGCTTTGAGGGGAGGGCTCAAATATCAAAGTGGAAAAAAAGCATTCAAACCTAAACGCTGACCATAAAGCCCAGCACATCATTTTCAGAAGCAGAACATTATTGTTACTCTGCTGACAAACTTCTTTTGAGGGCAGCAGCACGGTCCAGCACCATTTTAGATTTGTCTTGAAGCCGCACGTAACCAAAATAAATATATGGTTACATAAGAAACTATATTACGTTCTTGCTCCTGTGTTCCAAGTGTAATTGTAAAGTAAGCACAAATCCAGTATGTCTGCCCTTATGGAGGTAGAGGGCCAACCTCCTCCCACATGCAATCTAGTTGGTTCGCACCTGGGATAAATGGGTCAACCAAGTGGAAGGAAGGTGGTTTTGTTCCTTCTTCTAGGCTCCTTGTGTAAGATGTGGAGGTCCCCTGCAGATGTGAAAACAAGGGGACAGGTAGGGAGAGGTGCTGAACAGGCTCCAGAGAGCAGCCACGTCTCAGGAATGGCTGTATGTGGGTTTTGGACATTACCCAGCTTGGTGTGAGTAACTGAAGCCCAGAGGATTACATTGCTTGCATGAATCAATAATGATTTATACAGCCTCATTAGTATGCCAGCAGCAATGCCTATAGTTATAGTTACTTAATGCTGCGCAGGGTACAAGCCTGCTTTCTGCTGAGTATGACTAGGGAAAGAGTTATGTGGTGAAGCTGTGACAAACCTGCACTTTTAGAGCTAGACTTTGAAATTTGGCAGGGGATAATTGTAATTCTTTGTCCCTGAAAGTGTTGTGAAAATATATGAATCATTGTTTATTTCCAAAGTGCTTGGACACTATAACTTCAAATGGGATAGAAAAACCCATGAAGGAATCCAGTTTGCTTCAGAGCAGAGATCCTCGTCAAAGACAAACCTTGGGATGCAGAGGGGAAGGATCTGGCCATGTGGCTGGCATGATGCAGAGAAGGATAAGGAAACATACAGCAAGAATAAGCAGGCAACGTTAGGACTTTGAGTTTTCTGAAGTTGGCAATCTCTCAGCTTTAATCAAGCACAAATTGTTCAGTTCCATGCAGAAGGGACTCGATAATGTTCACTGCCCTGTGCTCCCTACAGGAACAAAATCAGGGATTCCTCCTGGCTTCTTGGCTAGGCTAGGATACAGCAGCCACGAAAGGAAAAAAGCTGGTAAGATGAAAGGGCATTTTCCGTGTCATAATGTTCTGAACAGGACTTTATAGCCCTTGGCAATAGGTTGCTACACGGTGCTCAGTATTCTGTCTCCGTTTCGAGACCTGTAGCATAGTAGAATAAGGCGTGTGTGTGTGTAAGCTCCAGAAGGAAGGACACTGCAGCAAAGAAGATAAATTAAATAAAATCTGAGCACTTGGCCGTCAGGACAGTGACTGCTATAAACGCCCACTGGAAGTGAATGTTATCAATACGAGTGGCCACATGTTGACAGAGGATAAGTTACTTAAGAAGAACAAATGAAAATGACACCTACCTCAGACAACCAAAGTTTGAAGTTTCTTTACAAAGGATGCCACAATGCTACATCAACAGTGAGAACAGTAAGGCCCAGAGTTGACCACGAGCCAGTAGTGCTATCGCAACAAAGGCAGCCAACAACATCTCACGCTGTGTTAATGTGTGCATGGATCTGGAGTGCTGGGCTCCCCAGCACAAGAGAGGCATGGACATACTGGAAGGGCCACATCTTGGAACATCTGGCATATATGAGCAGAGGGTGAGAGTGCTGGGATCGTATAGGAGTGATGATCTTATCAACGTATGTAAATACCTAACGGGGGAGTAAAGAAGACAGAGCCAGGCTCTTTCCAGTGATGCCCAGTAAAATTACTGGGGGCAATAGGCACTGAATACAGGAAATTCCATTTAAACATCAGAATTTTTTTTATTTTATTTTTTTTTTAACTGTAGTGGTGGCTGAACAATGAACACGCTACCTAGAGAGGCTGTGGGGTCTCAATCCTTGGACGTATTCAAAACATGAGCAAAGCCCTGACCAAGCTGCTTTAGTTGACCCTGCTTTAAGCAGGGGTGTTGGACTAGGCAGTCTCCAGCAGTCCCTTCTAACCTCCACTGTGCTGCAATTCTATAACAGAACACAGCTCTCCTGAGTCCCAGGGTAATTTTTGCAATAAAACGGTTACTGGGGTCCTGGACATCTGTTCTTTTTTGATTAAATGTTGCCAACAGAAATATATGTTCAGGTATGGGTCTACACATGCGCAGATGATCTATGCGTGTGTGTGGATACCTGGAGAATCCCTCTATACACAGGCAAGCCAGAGCATCTGGACAGCCTGCCAGAAGAAAATGTGAAAAATTGCTGAATTCCACCTAGACAGAATTTCCAGCTGGAAAAAAAAGGACGTGTCTGGGGAAACCTGGCCATGAGCTATTCCTGCCTCCAGGATCTTGCAGTAAGTTTCTGCATTGAACAGTTTCTCCTGAAATAAATACTCACCTATTCAAACAAGGTCTGAGCACACCAGAAACAATATATTAATAACTTGATTGTATAGTAGGTTACTTGCTATTCATCCCTCTTTATATTCTTCCCTTTAAAACTTCTTGGCTCTTCCAGTCAAGGGAAAGAAATGAGCATACGTAGTTGTGTTTATATATAAAGGCTTGCTGCTTTTGTCACACCAACACATCCAGCTTTTGTGGACACGATTAATTCATGCAGTTGTGCCACTGATTTAGTTTATGCACGTTGCTTGAGAAAAATAAGCTGTAAGAGAGTTTAGTTCAGGGGTTATTTTTACTTCTTTTTATTATAGCTATGTCATATAGCTAGCTAGCTATCTCTCTGTTTCAGTCCTCTCTACAGTACCATGACTGCAAAATACATGAATGCAAAATGCTGCAAGTTGGGTGACCTCCCAGGCAAGAGAGGGAAGGAATAATGGAGGAGCTGACAATCAGCGCTCAGTAATTTGTTCCTGTAACGGTACATGGATCTACTCTAATCAGCAAATACCTTCCCCCTGCTGCATACAGAAGCACTCAGTCTGTCAGATAATTCATTTGCAGCAAACCCAAATCAGCTCTACACGCGATGTGGCCACCTCTAGAGGGCGGTGATTGACTGATTAATGTTTGTGCTGTAATTGAAGATGATTATTGGTCTATCCTGGATTAATCCAGTTGCAGCTTTTTAGCAAATTACAGCTTCATTGCAGAAAGATGCAGAGTCTACCAAGGAAAGTCTTCTGTCCAGTTGAAGCAATAGAGGAAACGTGGCCAAGTAGAATTTGACCCAAGCATTAGGATGAATTTTCAAACTGTCGTGAGATCCTTAATTCTTAGAAATACCAGAGACCTTCATTTCTAAAACAGCATTTGTTTCTGCCATCCCTTGCAGGAACTAGTCCATAAGTACGTTTAAACCAGAGCAAAACAGGGGAGGAAATCAAATCAGTCAGCATCAATTGCTGTAAACTCCCAGGTTTACACTAGCACCTTGCTCTGCTTGGCTTCCAGCACAGAATGGTCCCACTGTGCAAGCTACCATCCCAGGGATGGACTTACCAGGAACTGGGGGGACAGCACCTTCCTTATTAACATCATTTGGTGCAGGAATTGCTTCTAGGGAGAAACAGCTGTCCAGCCCTACCTTTCCCATGACTTCATCTTCCTCTACCTGCATCTCAGCTAAGAAATTAGTGGCAACATTTCCTGCGAGTGGCCCATGTGTGGGCCTGTCCAGCTCCCACCCCACTGGTTTTTGTCTGAAGAATATCACTCACCTTCCCCTCTCCCCCAGACCACTGTCATCATTTTGCTGCTTAGCTGCTTTCTTTAATTCTTCCATATCTTTTCTCCTGCTGCCAATGAACCAAACTCCAATCTACTTCTCAGCTCTGCATGGAAAATGGTGATCAGTTGTGTGAAGAAAAAGTGTGAACTCAGGACAGGGTTTCAGAACAGACACATTTTTTTCTTCTTGTGAGCATGACTTTGAATTTAAGCTGCTGCTGTGCATTCTGTGCTGTGCTACGTTACCACATTTGTAATTAGCTCTGGAGCTGAAATATGTGCTCTGCAGCCACTTTGCTGCTCTGTGCTTTGTGTACCATAGTACAAGGGTTCATGGGTCAAAAAGAGCTTATTTCAGTGACAGGTGATATCAGAATATGTGTCTTTGACAAGGGAGGCAGTGTGAAAATATCACCACCACTCCCCCTCTTCCCTCTTGGCACAGAAGGATGGGGCTGGTTGTCAGTTTATTATCTTTATATTTAGCATTGACTCCAAGTAGCATAGCTAGAGGGGATGGAGACACAATCTACTGATTTTAATTTATGTGTTGCCAGTTTGAATTAGGACCAGGCTGATATTGGCCCAGAATTATTACTGTTTGCTTAGTACTTTGGGACCTCTTTGTATGGTTTTGTTGCCTCTCGTCCATTAGCCTGTGGACCACTGTGTCCATAGCACAAAAGGCCCTGTCACCCTTCTTGGCCATCTTCACTCCTCACAGCCATCTTGGGCTGGGAGCCAATGGCATGGCACAAAAGATAAACTGTCCTTTTTATTTCTGAACACATCCTTCTGCATCATAGCATGACTGTTACAGAAAAAGCTTGCATTTCAATAAACTGTCCTTGTTTGGGATTTTTGCTTTGTTTTGTGAGTGCATTTTATGGATTCTTAGATGTCATGACCCAGCTCCTATCACAAGCAGTTAATTCTAGCACAAAGGACTTTTTAAAAGTACATATATAGAAACTGCTAGTAGGAAACCTAGCACTCCTGGAGAATGTTATTCTCTTCAGTTTTATACGCTGCCTTCACTTTGTGGGTTTTGCTTCTCAGAATCTATCTAGCTGCAAGGAGTCATCTTAAATGGAAGTGACACAGCAAAAGCTACTTTGATACCTTGCAGATTTAAAAATAGCTGTCTTAACATAGTTTTTCCTTCCAAGGTACAATGTACCTTTAACTGGAAAACATGCGTGCACATTATTAATGCAGGGTCTCTCTTCCATAGTTCTGTCTTACAGTGATTCATCTGCTCTCTGGCTCTGTATACCTCCATGAAAATAGGTGGGAATCATCTTGGTTTCTGAGATTCCCTCATATATTGACTAAAAATTTGTGGTGGTTATTTTAAAATGTTTCCCCTTCTCTAGACAAGATATGAACATAAACGCAACAGAAGTAATGTTGGATGTTCTCCCTGAACCAGTGATGGAGCTATAAAATGCCGGGTGTTGGTTAATCTGGTGGAATGCTAATCCACTTTCAGACTGGTGTCAGAATTGGGCCGATTTTGTCAGAAGAGTTTATTGTCTCAAGAAATAAAAATAGATTGAAGGCACCATAATTTGGAACCTGTCAGTTGTTTATCTCGGAGCCATATGAATCAGTATCAGCTGAGCACCTGACTTGTGGGAGATCAGCTCTTTATTTAAAAAAAAATAAAAATTAGAGTTTTCATTTGAAAGGAAAGAAGTTCCTGGATTATTTCGTAGAATTTGGAGGTAAAACTTTCAAAACCTAAAAAAAATTCCACTTTCTCTAGCTTCAAGGTTGTCTTTATTTCCCATGCTAAACCCAGAACTAGGCTATTTCTAATGATACACTGAAACTCTGAATAATTGTAGCAATCAGAATGTCACATGCCTTTACTCCATGCCAGCTCAATCAGAATTCCTGAGGATAGGTCTACTGCTTTGGCCACGATGCCTTCTGGACCCCACACTATTTGTGTTGATTTGTAAATGACAAATGTGCCACCTTGTGTGAGAAATCAGTGATCAGTGGAAAGGGTGACATAACTGAAGAGGCTGGAAGGTAGAGTTGCCATGGGACAACTTAGTGACAGAAGGGGGAGACTATTGTGACTTAGACCATGGTGATCTAGTATATGTTTTAGTGGGAGAAAAAGATTAAAAGTATGATACAGCAAAACTAGCAAGCGTGTGTCACTGTATTTATGTGTCATTTCTAAGATTTTAAAGATGAGGTCTGACAAACCCAAATACAGTTTCCAGAGGCAAGGCTGATGAAGAGCAAGATTGCTCAACACTTATACAAGTGAACCCTTGCTAATTCTTGCTCTCTGAATAAGAACTTGTCTATTAAAGGAATTAAGGAAAACATTGAGTCAGCTAAATTGATTTGCAAACTAGTATTAAAAAAATTACAGAAAATACTTGCAAGAGTGTGAGGGCAGCAGCAAGGCAAGCTTGGATGGTAACAAAAAGAGCATCATGGCTTGTATCCTTACCTCCTCTGATTTCTTTGTTTTTGTCTTCATAGTTGAGAAAATCACATTATGTTTGTTTATTCATTTATGGTTAAGACAATAAAGATTCCTTCCAAACTCTTGGTTGTTCTAACTTAGTTATATTGTAAGTATAATTAAACCACAGTAGTGTTGAGGATGTCTGTTCTTTGGGCGCTCTGCCAGCTAAGTAACCACTATATACCATTTTCATTATCTGGGAAGCTTCCTTATCAGCCTTCTATAGAAGCTGTCATAAAGGTATCTTTAAGTTGTTGCTAAATCTAAGTCAATGCAGAGCAAGAAATTAAATGTTGACACTATTTTTTTTTTTTTTCAGAAAAAAACACCGTGTAACAGTAACGTGTCCTATTCTAAGGTCAATAGCAGCCCATGAAGATGGCTTTTATTCAGATATGAGTCTTTCACACCTAGTCAGAGGTTATGATAGTTGTGTCTATCAGCATCCATTTCTGAAATCCTTTAGATTGTATGCTTTTGTAGGAAGAGCACAGTGATAAATTTATTTTGAAATAGAAAAAGTGCGTATTACCTAAACGGAAGAGATACAACCTCACAGTAGGTCCAGGTGGTACAAAAGTGTCTGGAGCTTTGTTATAGGATCACCAATCAGTGGAGGGCCTAAAAGCAAATCTTACTATCAGGTCTTAGACATCCCCTTAGAGTCAAAGAAGATGACAGTATGGCTGCATTTCTCCTGCTGCTTTTTCTGCAGCCCACCATCCCACTCGCTTTTGTGAGGTGCTAAGCTTCAGCTGGCTGAGTCTCAGCTGTCCTCCAGGCTTCACCCTGTGTTGCGAAATACTGAAATGCCACTCAGTTGTCTGTTGTCAGCTTGCTTACAGTGGCACAGCCCATGCCTCCTACCAGCCTCATCAACATCAAATGTGGTGGCAGAATGGAGCCTTACAGAGGTCCTGCTTTAAAGAGTTTGAGGTAGGACTTGTGCCACCTTCTCTCTTTCCACCAGGAAAAAAAAAAAAAAAAGAAGAAGAGAGAAAAAAACCTGAGCTCCCAGAACTGTAGTAGCTGGTCATCAACACCTCATGGTCATATGTACCCCATAAATCTAATAATATCTTGTGGTTAGATCACGGTTATCTTTTTCCAGAGATCCTGCTTGCATGCTTTATACAGATCAGTCAAATACTGCTGTGTCCTTGGACTTATAGCAAGAAGCCTCCATCTAAATGAAGGTAGCAGTGTAAAATGGAGCATAGCCCAGTTCTCCTTCAGTGGCAGCGTTTTTAGCTGTGTTTCAGCAGTCTGGCATTGTTTGGCTCTGCCATTTTGGTTCTGCTGCAGCTATAGTATCCACAGAGCCCATTGGGACCTCTGCAGCTGCCATCAGTCTTCTGTTTTGCCCTGCAGTGGAAACCAGTCCCAATCTGCCTGCTCCAGCCTGTCGTTGGTGTGGGTGCTCACGTGGCTAAGGCATATTTCTGCAGCACTACACTAGGCCACGCTCCCACATCTGCCTGCACTGAGAGATGCTGTAGAATTATTTGCTTTGCCTCTCCGTGTTCTCTGGGGCTGTACATTTGTGTTAGGCTCATGATCAAAACCTGCCTCTCATTCTCCATTGACTTTTTTTTTCCCCTGATACCTCAGTCAGGATGTGTGGCAAAGACGCGCTTTGTAATGAACTGCCCTGATTTGTCACTTTATGTCAGTGTAAAGTTATGTCAGTGTTTTGTCTCTGTAAAATTCTGTGGCCATCTTCATCTGGGAAATGAGCTGTGCTATAATATGATTAAACTCTTGTCTTTCTCTAATCACTCTGATCAAGACAGATGTTGAAATCAAAGCTTGTGCTCCCTGGCTGTAATATGTTTCCCACTTATTGCAAAGCTGCATTTAAAATTTCCTTTTACTCTCTGTTGCTTGTAGGAAGAGTTTTTGTCAACTCAGAGTAAAAACTATTTTGAAAGTACTGAGCCTATCGGTTTAGAGGATGAAGTCACTATGAATTAACTGTTAAGGAGTCTGCACAGGTTGAAATTTTAGACCCCAAGATGAGTCTACAATTGCTGTGTGAATCAATTAAAAACTCACATTTAAAAAGGGAGGCAAAAGAGAAGATAGACTTATTCTAGTGAGGCAAACAGGGGAAGAAATAAGTCCCCTGGTACTGCCTAGGGAAGACAGGCAGCTTCGTAGCTCACACTTCACAGTCATTTAAATAACTGAAATGAAGTGTCTGAAAGACTTAAGTTCTTGTGCCTTGCTTTACAAAACACACTCCTTATCTAATGTGAAGTTAATGCAGTCCTTCTAAAGTTATTCTTGTTGTCCCAAAGAAATAAATTTTAAAAAAATAACAATTCAGGACATCAAGTTTCTGTACTGCAGTTTGTAACAGTGAGAGGTTAGAGGAATGGTGATGCTGCTGAAAATCTTTCCACTCCCATGGCTGGCTGAATCTTGAAAGAAAAAAATCAAAAAAAACCACCACCAAACAAAAACCTAGACCTTTAATTAAACCAATAATCTTGAATCTTGATCAGAGCAATAAATATAACAAATGTGAGGCAAGTATGTGTGTGAGAGTGCAGGACAGAGGAAGGTTTAGGGCAAGGATCAGTGGAAAATCTTTAGAAATGATGTAAGAGAAAGCAAAGGCAGGGATTGGAGTTTGTAGCCTACAGCAGAGACTATAAAAACTCTGAAAGCAAGCTGAACATTAGGGATAAGTTAGGGGGAAGAACTTAGCAGGACCATTAAGGTTGGAATTGCTTGTATCCAATGCAAGGTAAGAGGAGTGAGGAAAGAGATGGGTTGGGGATGTTTTGTGTCTTCTGCTCGGTTTACAGAAGCTTTCTTCCCTTCTGTGCTTTCTTCCTTTTAATTTTTTCAAGTTTTTTGCATTAACAGGCATGCACAAGGGATACACATGCCCACGTCTGATGGGAAAAGCACAGCTTCTTTTTCCAGTTTGAGATTAAGATAATAAGATGCCTCTCACCTAGTATTTTTGGTATTCAAACTGAACTAATAATATTAAGTGGAAACTTATTTCCTTCAGTTAATCAGCCAATATTTAAACAAGATGTGTCAGTGCATTTTAGAACAGTGACTAGTTAGTTTCATGCTATTGCAGTGCTTTGCAGTAAACTGCTGTCTGTTTATATTGTTATGGATTTTTCCTCTGTATATGTTATTGTAAAATGCATATTACTTCTTAAAATAAGTTGAGGAGCTGTGACAGAATAGTTCCTTTGCATTACTAAATACCACATGTGGTAGACAAGCTTTCTGCGTATAATATATTTTAAAACACAAGATAAATTATTTGGGAAAATAATTTATGGATCTGCAAAAGGGTTTTATTATATCCCATATTAGATAAATGTTGATCCAGATTCTGCCACATTCCTGCAATAATAGAATAACCCTGCAAAAACATTCCTACACTAACAGAGTAATTATCATTATCCAGTGATCTGACTACTTCAGCTTTGTACCACTGTAAATGAAGGCAGACTCTGATTCAGTGATAATCATTGTAATTTCTCCATTCTGAGTTCAAAACTATTTCACTGTTTCTTTTTGCCTCCCAGACTGGAATTGTACAAGTAAATACATGTGAATAACCTTTGGTTTAGATGTCCAGAGGCTACAATGAAGTTCAGAATCCATTTATTTTTGAGGTACAAGCACACAGTGCTTTTAGCTTTCCTTACTTGGCTTTTCAATTTGGAATAGCCATCCTCTCATGGGCAGTGCAGAGGTGAAAACTGAGGCGCTGTGGGGACATTTTGTGTCGCTACCAACTGATTCACTCAGGAAGCCTGGGGCAAATTATTACATTTATCTGGCTCTGCCCACCTGTATTCAAAATGCAGCTCAACTTACTTTCCTTGTAAAATACTCTGAATATCATGAGAAATAACAGAGAGAAAAACAACCAAGCAAGCAAATCTATGAGGTTAATGATGGGAAAACAGCAAAATATATCTGTCTGGACCAGGTGTTCTTCAGTATTTATAAATACCTGCTGCACTGATTTCAGCAGATTAGGTCTTCATTTTCACTCTTTGAATGAATTACAAGTGTACCTCTCTTGGCTTCTTAAGCAGCAAATTTAAAAATTTGAACCATGCAACCATTGTTAGAGCTCTCTTGATTGACCCTCTGAAAGATTGCAAGTGATTGCAGCTTTCCTTTTCTTCTTAGTCAGCCCAGAGAAACAGATTATTCCCTGATTTCCATTTGCAATGCATCTTCACCAAGCAATTGACTTTTCTTCTTCAGTTAATATCCTTGATCAGAACATTTAAGTGTTTATCCATTAAATCAGCATCAGTGTTTGAGTCTCTTGTGAAAAAATTCCAATGCCATTGTCTCTTAAGAGCTTATCTTGAAGGCTAATCTTACTGGCCTTTAAATGGCCTATGTTTTTATATTGATAACATATTCTGATAATACACTCTTCATACCAGGCAGGAAGAACTTCCTCTTATCACTCCAATGCAGTTAGAAAAGGAGATGATTTTTCTAATATAGAAAAACACAATATATTTCTGGATTTTTATCGATAGAAAGGTTTCTTACTTTTACTTTCAATGCTGAAGATGGCACTCTAACAATGAATAGTTTTTAGTTCTCATGCTAAAGATGAAGGAAGAAAGCTAAATGTAAAGTTGTTAGAAACATTAAGAAAAGCTGGCATGTTCAGTCAGTGTATGTATAAAATAGTGTAGGGTTGAGAGTTTGCTGTCAATGAAGAATAGTCTAATAACATTTTGTTTTCCATACACTTCATAGTGTCCTTCTTATTCAATGGTTTCTAGATGGGTTTTATCACTTCTGCTGTGTCTCCTGCTTCACGGTTTCCTACTTTTATGGCATTGAAGTGAGTTTGAGGTTTTAAATTTCCAAAATCTGTTGCTAAAAATGGTTTGATTGCACAGTGTAGTCACTTTTGCAAGATGTCCAACTTGTCTCCTTCCTGCCTATTCTAAACAAATCCTTATTTGTTCTGCGTGGCCATTTGGTTGCATGCTCTTTATTCAAATGAAGAGATGAGGATAATGACTGACTGGTCTTCCACAAGTGTTTGTCCACCTATGACGGTTAATTTTTTCCAGCTTCATGCTTGTGTCTGTTGAACAAATGTGCCCCAGTAGGGCTGTGTTCATTTGTACAGTTTCTGTACTCTGTGTGGGAGCTAGAGTGCCACATTTTCAGCCTTTATTCATACGAGCCATGGGATCTGTGTGCTGCTCCCGCAAATGTTGCTCCTTCCATGGGCAGGGTCAGTGCAGACTCTAGTCAAGCCCTGCAGGGACTAAGCCATCGCTGAATCTGTTTTATCTGAGTAGAAATGGTCGGAACAGTTGCATACTCAAATATCCTCTGGCCGCATGTGCATCTACCAAAAGCGCAGCTATCAGTAGCTGAGTCAGCATTTACAATAGATACTTCAGTAAAGTACAGGCAAAGATGACTGTCACAGTGACATGAAAACATGTTAGCACCAAACACTGGAAATCATATTGTTACAGTGAATGCAATTATTGAAATGAAAACTTTGAAAAGCAATGACTAATCTGAAGTGCCTTATTGAGAAACCTTTAAGGAACTTTGTTTCAGAAAGTGAAACATCCTTGGCCTTGAAATACTGTCAGACAAAATGTCTCATTTGGGACACAGAAATACCTAGACATGTTCTCAGAATCACTGGTCTACACCTCTTGCATAAGTTCATGAATTTTAAGTTCCCTCTATTTATATCAGCTGAAACCTACCTGAACCTATGTATCTAC
>KZ505673.1:1418827-1457222 GCA_002844005.1 Limosa lapponica baueri
CCTCTTGTCCTGTCCCTGGGCACCACTGAAAAAAGACCGGCCCCATCCTGCTGACACCCATGCTTTAAGTATTTATAAGCATTGATCAGATCCCCCCTCAGCCTTCTCTTCTCTAAAGACCCAAGTCCCTCAGCCTTTTGGATTCTGTAAATTGTACCATACATCTAATAAAATAGATGGCATTGTTTAAAAACAATGCAAAAAACACATTATCAATTTGCACATTACTGCAAAAAACACATTATCAATAACACAGAGTGTGTGACTCTGCTTACATTTCGTCACAAAGTCCCATGCTTCAATGTCTTTCTTCAGTATCTTTTTAGAAAGCAGTATGTAAAAAGCGTTCCATATCTCATCTGTGGGATGAGAGCAAAAACACCACTCTAACCTATTTTTGGAATCAGCTTTTTTTCCTAAGGGTGGGATTTGTTTTGATTTTTCTCCCTTTTCCTTGATATTTACATGACTAGAAAATTACACTTGAGATATACACGGTCCCTTAGGAGTTTCTGAAATCACTAGGACTGCTGGTATGTGTATATTTTTGACTTTGTGGTAATGAGTATGCTCAGAGAATCCATGCTACAACTTTTAAAAGTGGAGCAAATTTGTTTCAGTAAGATCAGACTTATTCTCAGAGCTTCACACAAGCTATTTGTAAGTTATTCTTTTGGTAAGATACTCATCCATCATAATTTTATTGGCCATAAAGTAGAATCCCATCAGGTGTCCAGTCCAAGGCTGGTGAGGCCAATGTTAGGACTCAGTGGTACCTTTGATTAAGATAGGTAGCAGCACTTAATAGTCTATTTTGTGGCTTTGGAGCATCAACAAAATACCTCAGTAAATGGCTTGCAGACACAGCCGTGATTTCCCCCAGCTGGTTGGAATCTGCACGGTATGAGAGATCCTCGTGGCTAATAGGTGATGGGGGCTCATCAGAACCATCCCAGTGCTCATATAGCAGAAGGACTGGAGTCCTAATGGGTGCTGCCAGGAGCTTCCCAGTGCTTATGGGATAGTCATGCCTTGGTTCTGCATCAGGTCAGCATCAGAGCATACAGCACAAAACCCCAAGGGCTTCTAGATTCAGCCACAACATGCTCATTGTAAGAGCAAGGTCCTCATTTGTAGGTGAGCTCAGGCATGTCCCCTGTTGGCATCACAACAACAAGCAGAGCAGTCATCAATATATAGTGGCAGCTGAAGTGAAAGATTACAGTGCAAGGCATGATGTCTTGCCTCAGTTCTCTTGCTAACAGGCCAGCAAGAAAAATAAAGCTCTTGTGATTTATACTTGCGGAGTAATCTCCACAGTAATGTGATATATGATAGTTCAAATGGGTAAGAACAATGACAGCTGTTACCATTTTTGACAGGCAATGGGTTTGGAGCTTGGTGATGAATTGCATGCTGTCTGGGGTTTGTTCAGCCCACTTATCTTCAGGATGTCATTTTGTTTTTTTGTTTTTGTTTTTTCTTTTAAAGAAAAACATCTTTTAAGTCCTTTGGTTTGATGTCGGAGACTTAACAGTTTCTGTTTGGTAAAGAATTTTGCTTTCTTGTGATCTTTTCTTGGAAAATGGCTCTGCACAGATTCCTAAGAAAAAGTTTTGAATGTTTATCCTGCTTTGATAAGGTAGAATAATATTCTCTCTTTTATCTTTAATTTTATTTCAATTGGACCTGCAACAAAGATACCTAATTATATGAGGAATTTTAGTTTTGACACATTTCAAGCTAAAAGATCACTAAAACACATAAATATGTCTGAATCTCAGGCTTGCAGTTACATTTAGTGAAGGGTAAACCATATTTTATGTCAGATAACACCAGACCCTGAGATATGAAAGACGTGGAATTATACCCTAATCCCTTGACCTCGCTCTGTGAAATTTGTGGTGAAGAGTTTTTCATAAGAAAGCTGGAAATTCTAGGCTTTTCAAGAAGGAGGGTGGCTGTCAGAGCTTTGTTTGTTCCCCTTCACTAACAATTACTCTCGAGCCTCGGTGTAGGTTTCTCTCGTAATGGGGCAAGGTAAAATGTGTACAGGGTGAAGCAAAAACCAGCGCATGCCTGGGAAAACTCCTTTTGGAAGGAGGGCTGTGCTTACCCAGTTGCAACAGATGAGCTCAAGGAGAAGCAGCAGCGACTGGTGTTAACAACCAAGATCTTAAGATATGGCTGAAAGTGGAAAGCGAAGTCTCAAACTAGCAGAAGATAGCGTGATTTTAATTATGTTTGCATAGTCCTCTATGCAGTCATAGTGCACTCTTAGTTTTGCAAATGCTTTTCTAGAGCTAAACTGCTCCACTAGACCAAACCTGCTTCTTTCTCCCACCTTGGTCACAACACCGCTTGAAAATCAGCATAACGGGATCTTGCTGGACTTAAGTTTTGCTCCCTTTTAAACCAGGGATGTTGCTTCTTTGCTACTTATTTCCATGGGAACTAGAGCCAAGCTTAAAGTCCTTACAATTTCCTCCGCTTCTAATTTCACTGGCGTCAAGTTCTGACCAGTTAATCAAATGTCTTTTGTGTTGCAGGTGCCTTAATGTTTATTTTGATTAGTGTACCAGTTGCTATTTTTAGCTCTTTGGTCTTTGGGTTGAATGAATACCAGCACAGACCTTAAAGCATAATAAACATGTGTTTTTAACCTTGCCATTTATTTTTATGTCTCTGTATCCAAATAATCAGGATGTGGTTACCTGTGAAGGTAATAGACTGCTACTTAAATTTCAATGCACACCCACATACAAAAATATACATTGTAGAGGGTTACAGCTTTAAAAACACCCAGACAGACCCTTGTCTGACTTTAATGGCTGTTGCCATCGGAACGAGAGACAGTGGTACCACCTGGCTTACTGCTTTGTCTTTGTCCTTTGATTCCAGTGCACTATGTCTGCTTCACCCCTGCAGAATAACCAGCAGCTTTCTTCCTCACTGTTGATCCCTCATGGACAGCATAAGGAAAAAAAAAAAAAAGATGTATAGTGGAGTAACCAAATAACAGAAGTACATGTAAAATATATTGAAAAAGCCAAGCAAGAAACAGACTTTCAAGAAACAACATTACAAATGTCATATCTTTACTTTTTAAAACTGGACTCCAAACACTTCTCCTTTGTAGCGTGGGAAAAAATACAAATTCAAGTGTTTTTTAGCATGTATTTTCTGCCTGATCTAATGGGAAATTTTCTATGCAGAGGATAGAACAACTATCATACATCACAGAAACGTATTTAATGTATTTATACATCCTTTCCATTTCTGCTTTTGCCAAGCAAAGAGTCAGCAAAGAATGGCACAGTCAGGCTTGAGTTATACTCTGGGGCAGGACCTGGAGACGGAGTAATCAGCAAATTAGCAGATACCTTTGGTACTAGAGGCCCCTGTCTAGTTTTTATTAACATCAGCTGAAATATTCCCACCTGGGTGAGCTGGAAGCATGTCAGGTTTTAAGAGCTAGATCCAAATAAGAGCTTAAACAATGCAGTCTAAACCCCTAGCCGAAGAAACCCCTGATCCTGAGCCTCCCAAAACATGCCTCCCTGTGTTACTTAAAGGCTCTGTAGGTATCTGCAATTCTACAGCTGTGGCACGTGGTCCAAACACCCCCAGTCTGAGCAATGGATTCCTCTGTCAGCTTTTCCCAGGTGTGAGAGCTGGATAACTTTATTCCAGTATCCCAAGAAAATCCTGGAAGTTGTTACTACCATCATGTTGGGAACTGGTGAAATGTAACCTTGCTTTCAAAATGTTGCTGGGGAGGTATGTGATTTCTGTAATAGCTTTACGCACCTGTCCAGCATGCGAGGAGGTCAGGGTCAACCTGGGTGGCTACGAGCCAAAGTCTCTGACCTTACAAATGAGTGTCTAGTTCATCTGGTTTTAATGCAAGTTTGCATTCGTTACTCCTGCCACTGCAGGGACTGGGCCATTGTGCAGAAAGGATGGAAAAGATTTGCAAGGCTGTAAAGGAGCAAAGAGGAGGGAGCTGATTCTGCACCCAGAGGTGAAGGGCACTCAACTGGCACTATCTGGGGTTTAGGCAGTGGCTCTGTAAGATAAAACAGATTAACAGCCACGGAAACAGAATCTCCCTTTGCTTTCACATCTTAAAGAACTTTGGAGTGAGGTTCCTCTGTGAACTTGGCAATGCATCTGTGAAGCCGTTAATAGGTTGTTCTCCTTTGCAGATGCTGCAGTTCCAGCTTGTTGTGGTGCATTTGGCCCTTGTGATTACCCTGCTGCGGTGGCACTCTAGCTCAGTGCTCCTCGCAGAGGCAGCGCCAGAGGTAGGTGAATGTTTCTGGTGGTTGTCACATAACCCTTTTCTTCCTTCAGTTGTTCTTGGCCACAGAGTGTGGAAGACACCATGGTCTTCAAACTGTGTTGGAAGGTGAACGGTCAGTATTGACTCTGAGATAGCAAAGCAGGCTCAGGACAACTTCCACAGGGAAGAGAGGGATGCAAATTGCATATCTGTGGGAGGACAGACAGAAGGAAGTCTCACTCGCATTCATGCAACCTCTTCTGAAGCACCATGTGGTTTTCTGTGTGTTAAAACATTGTCCAGTGACTTTGGGTAGAAAACTTCCTGAAGAGGGGAAGGAGGTGATGGAAGGGGGGAAGCAAACTCTAACACTGAAGGGAAGGTTTCATTCTTCTTCTTAATGACAAATAATAGCATAAGAAGTCTGCATCTTTCAGAAGCCACGAGAAGATCCCTGAAAGAAGACCATCTGCACAAAAGTTCCAAATTAAAGGAGGCAGAAGAGACCAGGAGAGGGAAGGAGCAAAGTAACTTGCCTAAGCTTGCAAAGGAAAGCAGCAGATGAAATGGGAGAACTGTCTCATGTTTCATCCAGTACGATATGCAGAGGTTGCACCTGAAAATACTTCTACTGCATTTTCTTTTTTCATGTCATCTTGACATAAAACAGATCTGGCAGGAAAGGTTGTAATGGTTTCATGTTATAAAAATATCAAGGATCTAAAAGTTTTATCAAAGTAGCACTGTTTGGCTGTAGGGTCTTTACATAGGTTTTTAAGATAGGCTTAGAAGTTAGATGCATACTGAAGAATACTGATGGATCCTCCTACCTTGCTCTCTGTCTTCAAGTGAGCATGCCGTGATTATACAAAATAATATTTGCTATAGAAAATAGGGCTTGGAGGAACCACTCCCCACATTAGTGCTGTAGCAGCTGCTGTTCTGATGCGACAGGGGTCTGGTATCCTGCCTCTGTCAATGACAGGTTTTTGTGAAAAGAATGTCAGAACAGAACATCGTCAGAGACTTCCTGCTCCAGAGATGTGCACTGGACCAGGGCATGTTGTAGTTGCTGATGGGCCTGAATTTGTCTTTGAAATGGTCTAAAATCTTGGTATCCATGACATCCTTTGGCAATACCTTCCATTTCATCTATGTGCTGTATTTCAATGAAGCTCCTTATATTTATTTTAAATCCACCATCTGGTGACTTCACTGGGTGGACTGGGAAGCTCTCTTTCTTGAGGAAAAAGTTACTAGTCTTTATTCACCTCTTTGTTGTTCGTAAGTTTATAAACCCTTCACTGTACCCACTGTACCCCATTGTCATCTCTTTGCTTATCTGTGAAGTTCCGTGGTTCACCATAAGAAAACTGTTGTCTACTTCTGGTTATCATTTTGCCTATCTCTTTACATTTCTATTATATCCTTTTTAAGACAAAGTAAGTGGGACTGCACAAAGGACTCAAGAACAGAGGTTATTTTTTACCTTATAGTTTCAAACATTATTGTAGATATTTATCCCCACTAACCAGAGAGGAGAGTTCAACCTTTTTTAAAGGCATAATTTTGTTGCAAACCTCTCTGAAAGTTTTATAACCCTGAAAGGGAACAGAAAGGATTGCTCAGTGCACTTGAGGCTCATAAAAAGTAAAGTCAGAGGACAATATGAGATCCTGTACAAAAGAATTAACAGTGCTACATCATTTGTGTGATCATTGTGTCCATGTGCTCCTCCTTATGTAAGGATCACAGTTTTATACACTCCATCACCAGTTATGCCACCCAGGAGTAGTGGGAACTGTTATCACCACAACTATGGTGTGGACCCCAGTAGATACAGGCATATTACATCATCTGTGTGATGGCTTTCTTTACATTTGTACTAAAGCCACTGTGTATGAATAAGAAAAGGTAGTTGTGTCCTTCTAAAGGTAGAGGAAAACCTGCTTCAAGGCATATAATAGAAGTTTTGGTTAGAAATTATTATTTATTTCTATGAAGATTAAGCAGAGCAAGTCAGCAAACATTTAATCTGAAGAGAGAATGATTTGAGTTTATAGAATTATAGAATCATAGAATGGTCCAGGCGGGAAGGGACCTCCAAAGGTCATCTAGTCCAACCTTCACACAGTCAGCAGGGATACCCCCAACTAGACCAGGTTGCCCAGGGCCTCGTCGAGCCTCACCTTGAATATCTCCAGGGAAGGGGCCTCAACTACCTCCCTGGGCAACCTGTTCCAGTATTCCACCACCCTCGTAGTAAAGAACTTTTTCCTAACATCCAATCTAAATCTGCTTTTCTCCAACTTAAAGCCATTGCCCCTCCTCCTGTCACTGCAGGCCTTTGTAAACAGAATCTCCTCATCCTTCCTGTAGGCCCCCCTCAGGTACTGGAAGGCCGCTATTAGGTCTCCCCAGAGACTCCTCTTCTCCAGGCTGAACAACCCCAGCTCCCTCTGCCTGCCCTCGTAGCAGAGGTGCTCCAACACCCTGATCATTTTAGTGGCCCTCTTCTGGACCCGCTTCATCAGGTCCATGTCCTTCCTGTATTGAGGGCTCCAGACCTGCACACAGTACTCCAGGTGAGGTCTCACCAGAGCAGAGTAAAGTGGCAGAATCACCTCTCTGGATCTGCTAGCAACACTTCTTTTGATGCATCCCAGGATACGATTGGCCTTCTGGGCTTCAAGTGCACACTGCCTGCTCATGTCCAGCTTCTCATCCATCAGCACCCCCAAGTCCCTTTCCTCAGGGCTGCAACAGAGCTTGACACTTGCTTTCGTAGACTAGATGCTGCCCTATATTTTTCTGTTATTTGCAGAGCAAATGTTTCACTTTGATTTGTTTCATTTCTCTCTTGATAGACCCCAATATTGTCAGCTATTCTGGATAGTGAAGTATAGTTTGGTTTTGAAAAGGTGCTAAGCCTAATGTCATAACGAAGCTTCAAAATTCTGTGGCAAGTCAACATAGTGTTCTGTTCTTTCCTTTCCTCCTCCCCACATAGTGTTACTGCATAAATTCTTTAAATGTCAGTGCTGAGCAAGTTTATCTTGGGATATTTTTTGCATAACAATGCATTAATTTGTCAGCTTTGTATGGAAAGTTCTGTGTAAGTTTTCATTACTATTTATTAGCATTCATTTAAGAAAGGAAAATCAGTTTTCTGAAAAATATCAGGACGGATATTGGAGTCTGGTAATGGTGACTGCATTTTTTAAAAGGATTAAATTACTCAGCTCATGCTATAACTGATACTAATCACACTGCTGAGACAGGGATAGTGGGCTGACCTACAAAACCAAGTTTTGTGAAGTAATAAATTTTCATAATTCTTGCAATAATAATGAAGATGAGTTCAATTCTATCAAAAAAAACCCCACAACTCAACCTTTTATGTCAAACTCCTGCAGGTAGAAAATGGCCACATTTCACAGAAGGAACTTTGTTTTAAAGCATCGGCCCAGGTTTAGTATCCTAGTGATTATGTATTTATGGGACTGCTGCTGTGACACTCGTTCAAATGGTTTTTCTGGAACTTGAGCAGCAAGCAAATGCCCCTGCTTTCTTTTGCAGCCTTTGGAGCCTTCTGCTGCTCTGGGCATTGGGGCACATCCCACTGCCAGCGAAGAGAAGTCAGCCACCAACCTGGCAGCCAAACTGTTCCTTCTTGATGAGCTGGTGTCTCTGGAGAATGACGTGACCGAGACCAAGAAGAAAAGAAGTTTCCCAGGATTTGGCTCCCCGATCGACAGGATTTCTTCAACATCTGTGGATGCTAAAGGCAAACAGAGGTAAATTCTTAGATACTCCTACCAGTGATAAAGTTGAAAGAAGGCTGTTGGTAGATGTCCTGGATACAGATGGGTTAGCTTTAGCCACCAGCAGGTTTACTGTTGTTGTGAGATGCCTCTGATGAGGGTACCAGAATTTCTACAGAAACCATTCTGGTTGCAGGATGTGTAATGCTTCAGCTCTGATGAATAATGCATGTACTAGTTCATTTATCCCCACAGTGCCGTACAGCTGACAAAGAACATTCAAACATATGCATTTTTTTAGTACATTTTTTTCCAGTGATGTGAACTAACATTCAATTTAAAACTGCCTTTTTGATAATGAGATTTTTTCAAGCAAAAATATGCCTGAGGTTCAAAAGCAGAGGGGAAGGGCTAGGTGTTCCCGAGGCTGGTGTGAAGAGCAAGTACGGTGTGCGCGTCTTGAATAGCAAGATGAAGAACACATTGTGAAAATGGGCAGACAGTTAATAGAATGGGCTTCAAGACCTTGATCAACTTACGATAAGCCAGGGTTTAATAAGTACAACAGAACAGCAATACCGACACAGTGCACGCTTGAAGATAAGCGTGTTTATAACAGGGCTAAGCAATGACGCTTGATAGGGCTGAGGAGAGCCAGTGAGTTTGGGGCAAAGCTCAAGTGGCTGTTCGCTATGTCTGAAAGAGCTTAACTGTCTTGTTCCCTTCTTCTGGTAACTGTCTTCTTTTGGATGGAATCCCCAATGCCACAAAGTATTTAATAACATGCTTAAAGCTTAATCTGGAAGTGGAAAGTATTCACGAGAGCCAGTCACCGTTACAAGTATTTTTTTCAAACGGAGTTTTGCAATATTTTCTTGTTGTTTTTCCATTTATCCATCCAGTCTGCTACTAGGACTTTTTGACTGCAGCCAAAAGTGATAAAACACAAAATTCTTAAAACCTTGAGTAGAACTATTCTGTTCTGTATATCTCTTCAAGAGATCAGAATCAGCTCGTTCTCTGTTTGCTTTTTAGGATGTTTTCCCTTTTCAGGGGAAGAAATGCAAGGTCATTTTTGAAGCTGCAGTGCCTTTTTTGCAAAAGTACATGGTATTCCCACTTTATGTCATGCTTTTTAGGTGGAGATCTTGTTTCATTCTGTATGCTGTACAAGAAAAAAAAAAACATGAAAAAGGGAAATTGTGGTGAAAATTGTCTAAGTTTTCTAACAGCTTGTCTCTGAACAATAAGCTCATGCAAATGAGTGACACACTGCACAAAATTCCTCCTTTCCCAGCCTCATCAGCACAGTTGAGATTATCACTTTGGGGCAGCTAATTAAGTTTTGAATTTAGGATTGGGTCATCTATTAGAACCATCTGAGCTGCCTTGAACACTGCATTGATAAGTCAGATACTACCATCAACACAGACTGCAGATCAGCTGAGTGCCACCAAGCAGCAGAAAGGCTGGGCCTTTGGGTGGAAACAGGCAGAGGCTGCTGCACTTAGAGGAGTAAAGCAGAGGACTGAGCACCCTGTCACTGTCGTGCACACAGTATATAACAACCTATTCCTGTACCAGCTGAGAGGGTTACCTTTAGAGACCAGAAAATGTCTTTTGAAACGTGAAAGCTGTTAAATAGATTCAGCCCCATGAATTAATACAATGTGTGTGGTGTCTAGCAACACAGCAGAAACTTTTGGAAAAGAGCAGTTCAAATGTAAATTCACTTAACATTGTTGTGGCGCCCAGCAGTTGCAGGAAGACTCAGATCCTATTCTTGCTCATTCTCATCAATTTATAAATCTTTGAAGGCATGGGAAAAGCATGCAAAAAGACATGAGTCTTCAGAAGATGTAGAAAGATCTGTAGATGGAGAAAAAGAGATTCTGGGAATCTTAGAAAAGGCTGTTTTAAATAGAAAACATTGCTTTGTCCCCAGTAAGTGCTGAAATAGGCACAGTCTGGTTTGGAAGATGGGAGGGAGCAGTGACTGTCCTGTTGTGGCTCTGGATGGCCGCAAGAGGGGAAGCTCTGCCGTACAACCTGCCTGCCCTGCTAGCCCTGCCTGCCTGCTCAGCCTTTCCCTTTGGCAGGAGGTGACAATTTCCTTCTCTGTTTAACTACAGAGCATGACGATGTTACAACTAAGGATGTGGAACCCACTCCCAATCCAATCTGGGAAATTAACTCCCCTTTTTATCAACTCAGGCTCAGCATGACTCCAGCAGCCTGTCCCCACCTGCCCTCCCACCAGTTTGTGCCTACACCTTGGAGGGTGAGGGGGCAGAAAGAGTGATGCCCTTGAGGACAGACTGAGGACCAGCCCTTTGCTTTCTTTCCCTTTGCTTTCCCTACGGCTTAGTGGATCAGTGCTGGATACATAAGTGTTTGAGGAAGGGACAGCGAGGGCTATACAAACGGTTCCCCTTCGTTTGTGATGTTCTGCAGCTGCTCCAGCGTGACCCATGTGGTGCTCCCTACATACGTGCTACACTGTCAACTCCTGTTTCTTCACCTCATCTGGAAGGAGCTAGGAAAGAGGCAGTGTGAAATGGGCTGCTGATGCTGGAATGATGCTTCTGTGCCCTTGCCCAAGAGACGTGAGGAAAGGAGACTGCTCAGAGGACACCATGGACTATACACATAGTCCTGGGTGGGGTGTGCAGATCCTCCAAAGACACAGGCTGAGTGAGCACGAGAGTGCTAGCAAATAAAGTTGAACTCAAGTGCACCATAACATGCTCTCCTGGTAGTTACTTTGCAGTTGCAAACTTAAAGAACAAAATTTCTTATTTATTTTCCTTGACAAGGACTGATAGAGAACAGAGTTCATTTTCCAGGGTTTCTCTTGGAAAGTATTTTTCTGGCAAGTATTTCCAAGGGCAAAAGTTGAGGTTGTTCTCAGCTGCAGAAAATCTCATTTTCACAATTAATTAAAGTAAAACTTCTGCTGCTGGAAAAAATGCTCAGAAATCCTGAATTAAGATGGGAAAACTTCTTCTTTATGTTAAAAAAAAAATCATAATAAAATATTTCTGAATAGAATTTCTTCCACGCTTTCCTCATGCCCTCATTCATTGAATCATCAGGAAATGCACCATATGGAGGAAAAAAACAAACCCAAACCCTCCCATTTTCAATCTCATCAAAGGGTTGCTACTATACAATTTTGAGAACAGCACGTTGCAGGATGCCCCATAGGAAAATCCTTCTAGGGCTCCTCTGACTTGTCCCCTCTGTTGCTGTGCAACACTTTCTACCTCCTTGCTTACCTTTCCCTCAGTTGGCCCTGGAGATTTCAAAGATCCAGGCTAATGGGTCACCTGAACTACATGATACTAAGTATGAAACAGTTCCTCTGTATACGTGCAGTGCATCTCCTTTCCTTTATGAATAGCAGTTAGCTTGAGAATTTTGCTGCCAAATAAAAACAGGGGTAGTTGATCAACGTCAGCCAGCCTGTAAAACAGGTGCAACTCTTGCCTATTCTTTTATAAGACAAGTGAAGCATCTTATTTTTAAACACTTGCAGCTTTGGCTGCTCCTACACAGCTGTTCTGCCCCAACAATAAAATTGTTAGTGGGTGAACAGAGGAATTACAGATGTAGCAACATTTTGATTATTCCTATGATGTCTTTCCTCAATTCTTTCCCCCCTTCTCTTCTTTTTTAACCCGTGCAGGAAAGCGGTTGAGCTGCCTAAGAGACGGTTTGGAGTTCCTCTTGACCGAATCGGAGTGAGTCGTCTCGGCAACACCAAGGGTTAGCAGTTCCTGCAAGTAAGCCAAAGCACTCCCGGTGTGGGCAGGCTCAGAGAACCCCCCCTGTTCTCAGTTACATGGAGGTACTCAAGTAATGCCAGTCAGCTTGGAAAGGGTGGCTTGGGAAATGATGGCTTCTTATAACATGGATTGTGACTGTCAATCTAGCTTGAATGCCCAAAATTAGAACTTAGTAACCCCCCTACAAGAAAACAAGTATTTCTAATGTTTTCCATCTCCTTTAGATCACCTTACAGTGTGTTTGTCCAAGCCTTGCATTTCTGACATGGGAAAATGTAATGTTTACTGCTTTTCTGCCTACAGGTGCTTCTGTTCTGAATGATTGATGCTGTATTGGAAACATTTCAGGAATACAGAAGATGCATCACAGCATGTCTTGTCATTGACTAATGATTCAACGTGCAAGGAATTGACGTCCTGCAAAATCTGTTTCACATTGCATTTTACAAATGTTGCATTTACAAATAATAACAAATTCAATTTATCAGGTCAGAACGCTCTCACAGTTGTGCACAGTGCCACTGATAGGAGGGAACAGAAAATATGTATATAGTTTAATTGCATGGCATTTATTTCTTAAACTTGCAGAAGTTCATTATCCTAGCAAGGACTGTTAGATTTTTTGGATTGAAAATAAAACTTCCAGCAATGCCAACAGCAGTCCATGAAAAGCAGACAGTTTGGTTTGCACGTTTCTTTCAAGAAGGTGTTTGTTTGGTAGCTGAAGGGAGGATTTAACAGTTACAGGACAAACCTAGAATTTATTTGAACTGCTGTTTGGGAGAAGATGTCTACTGACTTCACTAGGAATTAGTCTGAATAAGAACTATGACAATACCTTAATATTTGTCCTGATGTTTTTAGCAGTCTTTCTCTTATCTCTTCACCATATTTAGACATGTTTTCATCATATGGCAGATCCTGAAATGTGGTGAGACTTCTAGTTTCCTCCTCTAAACTGATGAATACATTTCACTCCTCCCTATGCATAACATAGGATAGCATCCAAATATGATGTCATCTGCTTCCTAAGCCATCTGCATCATATGCCTTATTTTAGACTCTTGATGAGTGCATGGGGCATAACCAGACATCCAACTCTTAAAGTTCAAGAATTTCTCACTCTGGTAAAATGTAAACATGTCCTCTCCACTTCATTTCAGAGTAAAACAGGTTATCTTAAATCCTGTTTCATGCTTTTCACTTCTTTCCAGATTATAAAATATAGCTGAAAAGAGCTGTTTGCTGACATCTCAATGCTCAGATTCCTAGCTGACGTTTTCTAAACGTCACATGCTCCGTCTTGGACTTTCATCCATGTCAGCTAAATTCCTTGGATTGCTATTCTTGGGTATAAATCAACCTGAGAATTACCAAAGAAGATACATTGAGAAAGGGATTATGCAGGACTTAAAAAAAAAAGAAAGATTCTTGCCAAGCACCCTGTGTTAGGCAGAGTGTAAGGTTGGAGAGAGGAAATAAGAGTTAATTTCCTGATCTCATGTGAAGCCCAAAGCACCTGGCCATCAGCTAGCAAAATGGAGAAAAATACAGTCAGCTTTTCAGTCAGATACAGGAAAAGAGAAGTCAATGTGTCTTTGAAATTAAAGCTGCTCTGAGGATTGTGACTTTGGAACAATTGCCCCAGTTCAGGCCATGGTGGGACATGAGGCTCCCACTCAGAAGGGCAGGTAGCATCCAATACATGTCTGAAAAGAGGAGTGCTCAGCCATAGCAGGAGCCTTTCCCATTTACCTTCTTGCTTACAGCCCTGCCCTGAGACCAGGACTGGACCAGACAGAGAAACTTTGCAAGAAACTTTGCTTTTCTTGACATCTTTGATATAGGCTAATGCTGCTGAGAGCAGCTGCACAAACCAGTGAATCCATTAGGAGGTGCCCCCATCTCTGCCATCAAGCAGAGCACTCTCTAGTTGAGTTAGGTGATAATTTCTACTTCAGTGGGTGAGTTATCAGTGCTTGTGTGTGAGGTGATGAAGCACTGCAGGTGCTTTCCAGACCAAGATCTTGAAAGTCATAGAAAGAAAGAAGAGCTATAAGTCCATGGTTATCTTGGTTTTATACTCCCTGCTTTCTCCCTGGTCCTACTGCTCACTTTCTGCCTTTAAGCTTGCAGGTGAAGGCTCTGAGAGCTGGATTGAGTGGATGTGTGTAGACTGGCTGACCCGAGACAGGATTTTCTGTCCACGCTAGAAGCAAATCTGCAAATGCAGACAAGCCCAGACTCTGTCTTCTGCAGTGCATTGCCACCACCTATCCTGAGCCCGCCCTGTGGTTTAGGGAACAGTTATCTTATTGTGCTGAGCTCATCCAGACAGTCTGAAGATAATCTGCTTGCAAGGCAGCCATATGTATGGGGCAAGGGCAGATTATGGAAGTGATGTACTCCTGGCCGCTCATACAGCTGTCTATCAAAAGCATCATGGACAGATTCATTGCCTGATGTATTTTAAGAGACTCAGACCGAGGAATCCACAGCAGCCTTGCAAAAACACTGCTGGATCATGAAAGTATTGTAACAGTTGGCAGGTATTAGCCTGGGCTTCCAAATAAAGATGGGCTTTAAAGCCTGTAGTTGTGTGCAGAAATGCCCTCCATCTGAAGGGTGATGTGAAATTAAAGCAGGACAGAGGTATCTGTGGTGGTATTGCTTGGACCTGGGAGCTAGAAGCTTCAATCTTGCTCTTGGCTCCCACCTCACTGCATAGATTACTTGGGAGAAAGCAGCAGCCTTTCTGCTCCTGTACTCCATTCGCTGCAGAGCACATTGACACCTCCTGTGGCTCAAAAAGCTCTCTTTAAAATCCATAAATTGTCAGGTGCTTTTTAAAATATGATGATGTCTGAAAGGCTGAAACCCACAATTTGTGTTCATAGATGATATTGGATAGCTTCAGTCAGCGTGCATATCATGAAAGTCAACAAATGTGAAATGAGGATATGCTACAGCATCCGTTGCACATTAGATTTGCCCTGTGCTGCCTGCTTGCAAATCCATTCAGATGCCCATGAGGATTTTCTGCTAATAAATCAACATGGTCTACTAGAATGTCTCAGGGAAATCCCTTTAATTATTGCCTGTGGGTCATTAACTTTAGCACCAGTGACTGCCCAAGCATGGGTAAGGTGTGAGCAGCCATGATGTGGAGGTGGCACTTGAGGAAGAGAAGAGTTTCTCTTCTGTGTGTTTAGAAGAAAGGACAGGACATCCACAGTGACACGCTGAAAGTGAGCCTAGGGAGAGCATCACCGCCTTTGCTCTCAATTAATAAATGAATTGCATTCAACATTTATTCATGACTCGAGCAGAAGCAGCTGACACAGCAGCATATAGTGCCTGTGAGGAAACAGTGGGGTAGTTTGGGTACCATAAGCACTTAAATAACTCCTGATAGGATATAGCACACCATGTGGGCTAAAAATTACTGCTAAGCAGCATGGTGCATTGCACTCCAGGGAATTCCTGTGTTTAGGACCAGAGCAAGCTGTTAAATAGCCACAGACCCTGTATTCCTTTTCCTGACTCGCTGATGAGTTTTCACACCAGGTTGGGAAGGCATGGCTACAGCTAGCAGATGACAGATGGAGCCTGCTGCTCCAGCCTTTCATTGCGCTGGGATTTCCTGCAAGCTGAAAGAATCTGAGCTGAACACCAGCTTGGGGCACTCAGCATAGCTCTTGTAATACACCTCCCTTTCAGATGGAGCACCAAAATCTTAAAGAAAGAGGGACCCTTCTCTTGGCAGCAGACTATCATTTCTCCTGGATTTGGTGCTGTTGAGAGAGTATGTGAAGGTATGCTCCCACGTACCTTTTCACTTGCAAAAGCAAGTGCACTTTTGCGCACTTGCACAAAAGCAAAGGAAAAAGAGAAATGTGCTCTGAATCACCACCACAGAAATAACAAAGAATTAATGTTAACAGCAAACTGTATTTTGCCTGTCATTAGACCTCGCTGATATAATTAAACTGGTTTTATTCCATAGATGCCAGCTTTGGCCTGTAATAGAAAAAAACAGATCTCCTGTTAATGAAGTATATACAAGTGGTAAGTGTGCACATCTTGCCGGAACCCAAGGCAATGAGTGTAACATGGTATTTACAGCTTTGGGAGAGGTAAAGTTTTGAAGAATATGTAGTATGCAAGCTACAGTTAAATAGCATCGTTCAACAGAGCTGGAGAGACAGTTCAAATCTAGTCAAAATCAGTCCACACATTCACAGTGGCTACTAGATTCTGCTCTCATTTACATCACTGGAAGCCTCAAAGTTAACATCAATGGCCTTAAGGTTTATTCTGAATTTACACCTTTGAGAACACGGTCTGATGTTTTTGCAAATAAATGTAGGCAACATGACTGAAGATGAATATACGTAGGAAGCACTGATGGATTGTGATCTCTTCCTTTTGGACACATGCAGACATAATTCTGCAGTAGAAAAAGCCAGGTAGCATCTGCACTGAGCAGCCAGATAAACCAAAAAACTCTTCTCAAAATATCTCTTTGGGTGAGTAGGTAGAAATCCGTGGGTCTGTTCCAGTCCTACAAGGACAGCAGCCCACACATATCCATGAGGAAGGCCAAAGTCTTATTCCTAGTTCTGGTCAAAAGGAAGGGCTTCTTCCTCAGACATGTTAAAACAGGCCTGTGTTGTTATAGTTAGGTGTTTAATGGGAGCCTTTTTCCCATTGTGAAGTTCCCATGAACCATTAGGTAACAAAAGCCTACATCCAGGGAAATGTGCTGCCCCTTGGGCCTCTGCAAGAGGTGAGAAAGAAAACAGCACATGCTTCTGTGCAACAGAAAATCTTTATTGGAATGATATCCAAAGGATCCAGACTTCCGCGCCCATCCTCCCCCAAACCTACTGTGTACACTGACGGGACACGACGAGGAGCAGCTCTGGCTCAGCAAGCCGAGGCAGGCAGCCCTTCGCCCTTCGCATTACACCCAGTCTGCCTTCCTGTCCCAACAGCGGGCGTTAGGTCATCACAGACCTGCTCGTAGGAGGCGACAGGAAACCCAGACACCACCGTGAGCAACGTCTGCAGATGTGGGCAGAGGCCCAAGCTCAAGAGAACACTGAATTAATGTTTGGTGCCTGTGGGGGCCTGGTGAGAAGGGGAAGAATGTACACTGGCAGCAGACTGAATGGCACACACAGGGCAGCAAGGAGAGTTGGGAGGCATCTTCCAAGTAGAAGATCACGGCAGGTTAAACCTGGAAGGAAGGAACAGTGGAGAGTGGTAGTGGGCTACCAGCTCCTGTCATGTTCCCTGCTATACTTGGCTGTGGTGTGGTCGTGGAGGATGGCATCTGAGTTAGCAGCACGATGAGAGAACAGAACAAACTCTTAACACGTTAATACCCAGCAAGGCAGTTTGGGGAAGGGCTCATCTTCATCATCCAGTCCTGGCAAGCCTTCATATGCAGTATTTCCAAAAGCAGGCTGGGAAGGGATACAAGAGAAGGATGTTAGCACCCAAGGGACTTTTTCCAGCTTCCCACTCTAGCCCTGGAGCAGATTTCAAAAGCCCCATGTCTTGAGAGAGTTGGGGTGTGAAGCCAGCATTGTGGCTTCTGGGCACATCTCAATAACCAGCTTTGACTTCATATAAAACTTTTAGAAGGTATTTCTTTTAGCTTTTATAGTGTAAAGAAGGGGTTTAAAAGTTGTTTCCATGTTGCTTGATTTACAAGATTTGCTTTTCCTTTTGCTTTACTTCAGCAGTATCAGGAATCAGTTTTTTCTTTCCTGTCTACTGGCCAGCAGTTTTGCTGCCTCAGAGATGTGGGCAGGGTTTTTCACCCGTGGCTGACTGGAAGAGCAGGATACTGACTTGGAGAGACGGGATCTGGTGCTTACATTTTTTTTTTAAACCCAGTCACTCTATCACTCTGCTGGTAACTGTCCTCCAAACAACACTGATCCCTGAGGGATCTTCTAAGAAGAATAGATAAGGGAAAGATGCATGTTTTGGTGTTGGAAAAAATAGCTGTACCACCAGCATGCCAGGTTCTTTGAATCCTATGTGGGTCTCCTATTGTTAAGCGTGAGAAGAGATTTCTACTTGTTTTTTTGAAAGCAGGATCTTGGAAGAAAGCTTCTATTGAATGAGCGGTGCTCATGCCGAGACACAAGCTCCTCCCAGACTGGAAGGACTTTAGATAAAGGCAAAGATTCTCTGCTTTAATTTCTGGCAGAATCTGATTTAAACCTGGCAGGGGGAAGTAGTTTTATCTGCATTTGAACCTTCCAGGCTGGTGAGGGCATGAATTAGATTAGCCAAATTAATGACAGCCTCCAGGGCTGCTTATAAATTGCAGATTGTCTAAGGATCACCTAAGCACTTAAGCAAGCCTTGCACAAAGGGATTTTCTCTCAGCTGTCTGGCAGGTTGTCAGCTTGCACACGCACAGAGTGTGTGGAGCAGGGGCAGAACCAGCTCTTTTGTTTTTAGACAAGATCTGTCACCGGTGACTTCTGGTTTACAGCTGCCTCTGCTTCGTGGAGGAATCCACTGAAAGCCAGTGTGAACAGCATTGTCCATGTGCTTCTCAGGGGCAGCCTTGCAGGAGCACCAGTGCGATATGCTCCTGAGTCACTGGATACAGACTGGACAAAGCTTGGAGACCAACTAGGGGACCTAGCAGATCTTAGCATCCTGAATTCTTGGTTGATTTCCACATCCTTTTTAGCTGCTTTTCAGCAGCACAAACAAGTGCTCCTTTTTTCTCTGTAGGGAGGCAGTGACCTCGGCAGAGGGGAATGCATGCAGTCCACATGCCTCATTATGCCTTCAGGACTAGCTTTGTGCCCAGAGCAAAGCGAGGAGTGCACTGCAGGGACGTGTTCATACAGAACTCACCTCCTCCAGGACAGTCACTAATTGCCATATAACCCCATATTCCTCTGTGAAAATGGGGATGCAACACTGACTGCCTCCAGTGAGGTCCTTGGTGTGCAGACCCGGTGTGTCTGCCCTGACAGCAGACAGGGTTGGGTATACAGTCCTTCCCACCAGCTGCTAAACCAGCCAGCCGTTAATAAGAGAGGGCCAGGGCAACTAGAAAAGATGCCAACCTGTTTTTCAGCATATTTGGGGCATGTTTACTCTCACTGTCTTTGTTGCGCAAAGGAAGCCCTGGAGATGAGAGCTGGACAGGATGGCTGCAGGGCTCTAACCCAAAACCTACCGCGTTTTTTGGGCTGGGATGCGGAGAGACTTTCCAAGGCATAGGCCACCTCTGACCCTTCCTCAGTTGAGAGCTGATCCTTCAACTTCTCCAGCTGTTTAAAAGCAAACACAGCAGTAAACAAATGCCCCATCATGAGAAGCTTTGCAGCGTGCTGGCAAGCAAAGGGGGGCTCAGAGGCAGGAAGTACAGGCAGCCTGGCTGGCAGCAGCACTGGGAAGGATGGGGTTTTCCCTGGAGTTGGATCATTCCAGGAGGATCTGCCTTTGGAGCACTCATACCACCTCAAGTCCTCCTCCACTAAGTTGCTTGTTTTGTGACAGTGATGTAGGCACCTGCTGCTCTTTCCCTCCACCCCAGGGCACAAACCCCTGGGGAGAAAAGCCTGTATAAAAGGATATTGCATCACTAAGAGTCAAGTCAGTGCTGGGGCAGGAGGTCTCCAGGTGTCCACCCACTGCAGCACACAGCATTGCTTCTCTATTGCTCTGGGCAGTCCCTCCCCTCCCTTCCTCCAGCTCTTGCTAACCTCCACGGGTTATAATGTGGAAAGTCCACAGTATTTCTTCTCCACCCATAGCTACTCTTTTCTAGTAGACTGGGAACATCTATGGCCATCATCTAGCCTTCTGCTCTGGTAGTGTTGCCACCAAGAACCCAGAGTTTACTGTCCCTCAGCGCTGGAGCAAAGTGCTAGAGTAGGAGCTGGTAGCCTCCCATGTGGCATGACACGCTGTGGGTTTTCAGTTTGAAGTGAAAAGTGCCAACTGGAACCCAGCAGGACCTCCACGATCCATGCAAACAGCTGGACCTGGCCTGAGAAACAGGAAAAAGGGTTTCCACTGCCTGCAGGGTTTGGGGCACAGTGGGAGCCATGTCAGGGTTGCTGCACACCTTTCCCTCTTCCTGTGAACTCGGTGGGGCTTGCTCTTGCTCTGTGTGTGTGTGTGCAGACTGAGCAAAGCCCAGCAGGGCTCTGACCCTGGGCAGGGCCTCCCTTACTAGTAAAAAGCCCAAACAGAAATCAGTCTGGATTAGGTGCGCAGTGGCTGTCCCTCTAACTTCAGTCCATTATCAGATACAGCCAGCTGCTGCAGTGCCTGGGAAGGCAGAAAGACCTCCCCTTCTCCCTCCCTTTTCTTCCATGGAGATTTCTTTTGGCATCTCTCTTGTTTCCTTGCCTTTGCTTGCCTTTCACTGGTGGCAGAGGCAAGAGCTGCCTTTATTGCTCTAGTCTATAGCCTTTCTTGCTTTTTGTCTTTTCCAGCTTGTGCAACTATTTAGCCCAAGTTCTGCTTTTCCCTTTGTGTGATACGTACTTAGATTATAGGGGCAGAATGAAGAGTAGCAGGATGTAAAGATAGAATAATAGGGCATAAAGACAATATTTACAGTTGTTTAGCTATTCATGCAACAGTATGTATATATGTGTCTGTGCATTTGCTCCTCTCACCTGCTCAAGCTCTTCGAATTTCTTTGCCAGCTCCCAGTCTGCAAGAAGGGGGAGAGTAACATCAGTATCTGCATTGCTTCCCGAAGTTCAAATCCAAAAGTTTCTTTATTTAAGCTCTTCAGTCATTGAGAAAAAAAAAGACCTAGTTATAATTTATTTCCTGATAGTGATCTCCAAATCTATGGTAGCAGAAACAGTGACAGAAAAGCAGGCTTTGTCTGCTGAATTCCATGGGACTTTATTCTAATTCTCTATTATGAGGGAGGCTTCTTCATCATTGACCAGGCTGTAGGGGAGTTGACACAACAAGGTCGTATACTGTGTGATACCAGCTCAGGTGAAACTCACTGATGCTTTTTGATTTTCATCCTGATAACAGCAAATCTCTAACGCTGATTTTTCTGTCACTGGCCTTTTTTATGAACTCTCATTACTTCCTTTAAGACTTGTTTATCCTCACATCACCCATGCAGGCAGAAGTCAGAAGACACAGATTTAGCCTAGCATAACTTATTGCTTTATAAGTAAGCAAACATCAGGGTTGGAAGAGTGGAGGACCAGGAAAAGTAACATAGCGGTGAGTGCACCAATTCCACACTTCTGAATATCAGGGGAGCACAGGGACCCGGGGACCAGCTTCGTAGCTCAGACTTAGAGTTCTCAAGGCTGAGTGGTACCACACTAGACTGTCAAAAAACTACACAGATGGATGAATGAACTGCCCTGAGATATCCCATCCAGGACAAGGGGAGGGTTAGGTGCCTAGAATAGGGATCTAGACCCTCCAGCTGAATTGAGAAGGACCTGGACTAGCAATAGGGAAAGCTGCAGGAAGGGATGGGGTATTTCAATCTCACTCCTCTTGAGGACTGAGGTACCTTATTCCAGATTCAAACTGATGTCAAAACCACTTAGTTTTTTTTAATAAGATAAATGAAACAATGGAAAGCAACAAGACAAAATGAGCTCAGTCAAAGCTGAGTGACTGGACTACAGCAGTTTTCCTGGGAGGGGAATGCAAAGTGATCGGCTTGTTTTAAGTGCCAGTTTGGGAAAAAAATGCACTAAAATAAGCAGAAGAGCCAGGAAAGAGCTAAAGAATGTCTCTGCTGGGCCCCACAAGAAAGCCAAAACCCAGCCCTGGAGCTTCCTCCTTTGTCTGCTCCTAACGTGGCAGCAGGCGTTGGTCTGCATCTCCAGGGGGATTTAGGACATAATTCCCCTTGATTTCAGATAAGACTTCAGCACGCAGATACATTGCCAGACTAGGGCTTTTTTTTCAAATGTTTGAAACTGAGCAGGAGGGTGCCAAGAAAGAGCTGACTGCCTTCGCAGTTTCTCCTTCAAGAAGGAAACAGTTCAGTCGAAAAATCCTGAGTATTTTCTGACAGATATTAATCCAACAGAAAAAGTAGCAGTTCCTAAACAAATCCGTTGCATCAGGGCTCAGTTTGAGAGACGATCTGGGGATGGGGATGGGCTGGGAGTCAGGAGGTGGGGGCTCTGCTCCTGGCACTGCCAGCAATGACCTCAGGTAGATTCCTCTTAAGCATGTCTTTACATATCCATAAGATAGAGGCAGCCAAGCCTGCATATCTGCAAGTGAAGAGTGCTGCTTAAGAGATGATTATTGTTATTTTTCTACACATTTTTACCTCTCTCAGAATTTCAAGTGCCAATTTTGGCTCAACTTTCCTCAAGCCATAAGCTTGGCCAATGACTGCTATGAATAGAAAATTATCAGCGGTCGAAATTTGGAACAGATTATCTCAGGCAGGGGGAAGGAAGTTAATTTATGGATGAAGCCTTGAGAAACTGCCTGCTGTAAATCCTCTGCCTGTGCTCTGCTCAGAGATTCATTATATTCAATTGTCTGGCATAAAATGCAGCCTTTCCTCTAGGAGTAATAAGTGCAATAATCCATAAACCAATCATAAAAATGTTATTTCTTGAATGCATCCCCTTTGCAGGAAGAATGCCTTTGTTTATATAAGGGCTTGATTTATTTGTGTTTATTTATTTGTCCCAGGATTGTTTAACTACTGCCTCGCTGCATTAACAAGGGGCTGGGGAAGAGCACTGAGTGATTTTGATGAATGGATTTTCATAACAAAATTTTTCCTGAGCCCCATTCTTGGCTGTTTTCACAGGGAAGAGCAGTTTCTAGCTCTGAGACCACCACATACGGCCCAAACCCTCCCCTTGCTGTGGTGGCCGTGGGAATAGTTGACCCCTGTAATCCACATGGCGCTTGTGATGGCTATGCGTAGTGTCACGGAAAGCCCAAGTTTCTCTTTAGCGGGTCTGAGTTTAGCCACATGCGAGAGGCTTTAAATTTGGTGTCTGTTAACAGAGCACAGACAGGAAAAGCCTCCATGTGGTCCTTCTTTGGCCTCTTGGCTGTGTGGGAAAAGCACATTGTCTCAACCTCTTCCAGCAGTAGCAGGGGCTCTGGCTCAGACAGGAGCTCCCACTACCCTTGTCCCAACCTACACCTGACCCCAAGGGATCTCAGCTGTATGCTTTCTGCAAAATCTTGATGCCACCCCATTGCCCTGTGTGCTTACAAGATGCTGCTGGTTTTAGCATACCAGCAAAACACTGAGCTGTATCTCAAAGGCACATGGGGCTGTATTGGGTGTGGGTGGAGAGGTGACTCCCAAGGCTGACCCATGCTCCAGGCATAGTACACAACATCTCAGGAACAGCAGAGGCTGAGCAGCGTCCCTTCTTACTATTACTTATGTACACACACATGCTCCCTTCCCAGCTCAGTGCTGAGTGTCTGAGGATCTAGGGTGTGTGTTTTTGGGCAGTTTTACATGGCATTGCAAAAGCAGGTCCAGGATCCCCATGATGGAGAACATCTGACATTAATCATGTGGAGGCACCATACTGGGTGCTTCCACTTTCTGAGCAGCCGGTATTTCTGAGGAACCTGAGGAGCAGGTTCCTTGCATTCATGCAAACATAGATTCAAGAAGCTGAGATCTCTCACCCCCTTCACTTACCAATATTTTCCGGTCTCCGCCATGCGAGTTTCTTATTAAGAAGCAGAGTCAGCAGTGTGTCCTCATGATTTGTGTCTTCTCTCTCCGGAAGCACTCGGTTCTCTGCAGCACATAAAACACACATTTCTTGATCTCTAATGACAAAAAGGATGGACCCTCCAGCCCCCAACATTAAAACAATAATTAAGAAGGCTAAGAAGTGGAAGGAAAATGTCTCCTGTCAGCACTTTGTAAGGGTGGAAGGAGCTCAGGGGAAGAGGAAGATGTGTGAGCCCAGAATAAAATGTCCAGCCAGTGAAGGCTGTGCAGTGAAAGGGTGCAGGATGGGGGAGCCATCCCTGCCAGCTCCGGGCTGCTGGCCAGTCTCGCTGCAGCCGCATCAACATGGCTGGCTGCAGAGAGCCGGAGACATCACCTTGATTTAGACAGTCCTAACCTCTTCTGCAAGGCAAATGTAGCAGATGTCTCTGCAAAGCCAGACAACAACCCACGAGATCCTCTTCTCAAAACTGCAGAGGTTCCCCCTGCTCACACCATCCACCTTCCCAAAGCCGATAGAGATGGGAACTTGCTCCTCATGAGGGCTGAAAAGCCTGCAGCCCCACAGTCTATTCCTGTGCTCATTCATCCTTGGGGCTTCTCTGTCTGATTGCCAGTGGTATTAAAGGATTCTTCCTGAACAGAGCCAAAGTGTGGAGGAGTTTAAAGTGAGCGTCTTTATCCCTACAGAAGCCTCTTACAGTAACTGTAGGCCATGCAGAATTTTTCTGTTTTCCAGGAAAAGCTTCCCCAACTTGCTGTCCTAAAGCAACTTGGACCTCTCTATGAGGCCCCTTTAGGGAGCTTTCACAGTGGTTTTGCTTTAGTGGTTGTGGCTATGCCCTCAAATGAATGGTTATGAAGGTCAAGGGTTCAGCAGAAACCAACAGACACGAGGCATGGGACTAATCAGACTAAGGCTCTGAGACCCTCCCAGCTCTGCTGAACAGATTTCTAGAATCATCTGAAACCCGAGTGTTGCATTCATTTTTAAGAATGACAGAATGTGAGCCACACTCTACAGGGAGAACGGCTGTACCCCAAATCTTTGGTCTGAACGCTCCTACCCTACAAAGCCCTAGAATTCTGCTTACAGAATCCATGGAAAATACTAAGAAAATATGCAGAAAGGCTTATTTTCTCCCAGGATCTTTAGGACTTCTGCTCACTCCGTTCAAGGAGGTGAGAAAGGAGAAGATGGTCTGGTATAGACAGCCCTACGTAGCTGTGATGGGATGAATGCAATTACTTTTGATACACGAGACAAAACATTTTAACAGATGAGTTTTAAGGGTGCTCAAGAGTACGTGGGAATCAGCTAAAGTCACATAAATCTGCAGAAGCAGGGGGGCTCTGGCCAAAGTGATGCTCCAAGTATTTGCCCAGATTCAACCCTGCCTCATGCTGCAGCTGAAGCCGCCGGTCCTGATTGTGATCTCTAGAAATAAACCCGAGGGAGTTCGCAGTGCTACACGCTGTGTAAAACTTGCAGTTAGCGTGGAGTGCTGTAAACCTCATTCCTAAGTCTGGAAGACAGTTATGATTTTAAAATAGCTACTTTTAGTCATTTAGGGGATTTGCTAGAGGAAAAAAAAAAACAACCTATAAACACTCTAGTAAAAAACTAAACAGAAGCAGTATTTAGATAGAGTGGCCTCAGGAATGTTTTGGTTGTCATTACAAAAATAAATAGGTGATATAAGAGGAAAAATCATTTGAAAAGCAATGTTATTTTCAAGACTATATTTAGCTGCTCTTGTTTTTTGTACTGCCAAGTCTCTTTAAGAAAGAAGATTAATGATTGACATTTCCCTGCAGAATAAGTTCGAGCTAAGATTAATTTAAATTATGGAAGAAGAGCATATAAAAAGAAGTTTTGTGAATAAAAAAAGTTCAGCAGCACCCTACAATGACATTTACGAGCTGTCAAATCTCATATGGTGCATACTGGAATTGCTACTCTCTGATATTTTAATGTTTTTCCTTGGAAATTTTCTTTTGGGAGAGAAAGAGCTACCCTTACCAGATTTCACCAGATCTGATATTTTTACTGATTAGCAGAATGTGTCATACAACCAGCCGCAGACCAGAAGGACAGCTTTAGCTCATGCTAATATGAACCAGTTTCTGGGGAGTACCAATGTTAATTGATTGTTTAGTATAGCTCAAGGTTAATCTTATTTTCTTTCACGGATAAGCAAACGTTGCATGGCCACGACAAGCAGCAAAGCAAAGCAAAAAGATAACCACCTACCTGTGTCATCTGGTCTGTGTTCCAGCTTACCTTGTAGTAAAAACGGCTCTCCATGTGTAGATGGGACATATGCAGTCATGGTCAAGATGGTTAGCACTCCAAGGGACAGCTGGACAGACCACATCTTCTCCATGTTCCCACCACCCAAAAGCATTCTTCCTTCAGGCACCGTGGAGGACTTCAATGCAACCCAGTGCCAGATGAGCTCACTTTTAAGAGGCAGTGGATGTGCCGTGATTGCAAATGGCCTTTGGAGGAGGGGAGAAAAATATCTCTTGAGATATAATTCAACCTGTCAATATGATTCACTCCTTTGGGAGTGGACAGAACAACCCAGTAACAGACGTCAGATGGAACCTGTTCAATATATCTCATATCAGACTGATTTAATGAATTCTGATGTTCCCACAGGCATGCACTGTCCACGCACACCGATATACATTCCATACGTACATACATTAAAAATATTTTTTCAGGGCTGCTGCTTTAACAGAGTTCAGACATGAGGACTCCCACATTAGCAAGGAAGATTTGTCTAACGTACAAGTTGCCATATGTCACCAGTTTGGACAGAATCAGGTTAATGGGTTTTTGTAATATATCATCTCACTTCCTAGTGCCTATATTAATTAATGTGAGATATAATGAGTGCTGAAGTGGTGGGAAACAGAGGGGGAGAGCTCTTTTCATTTAACTGATTGGAGGATGTTGAGTGTGTCTCGCTCACCATGACTTATGGCTTTGTCAACGGAAAAGGCATCACACCCTATTTTGGGATTGTGTCTGAGAGGGGGAGTGCACATTTGGCAGCAGATATGAAATACATCAAGGATGGGCAACTGTCTTCAGTTTTTTTCTGGGGAAAAAAAAAGTGGAAGGTCAGCTGCTGGTTCTGGCTGCACAGCCATATTTCATTAGTTCAGAGCAAAGTTTTGAGGGACATTGCACATATTCCATGTCTTCTCAGGTCGTGACTACATCTTGGTTTGGCTTCTACTTGTTGTCTGCCCATCAGTATTGATCAGAGACTCGCTACTAGTTTTCCATTACAACCGTACCAAGAAAAATGTTGTAATAGTAACAGCGCTAAACTTTGTTCTTCACTTCTGCTTTTTCTGCAGAACTGAATCATCTGTACCACACTTTGGCCAAGCTCTGACTTGTACATACACTCCTAGTGACTCACTTTGTGTGCTTTTTTTGACACCACATCATGTCAGATTATCCAACATAGCTTCATCTGATGATACCCGCACTTCATCTTAACTAAAAGACAATATAATTTCCATGTTTGGGCTTTTGGCTTCTGGTCCCCAGCTCTCCCTACAACTTGCTGTGCACCTTGGATAGCTATAGAAAGACTAGCCTTTTAATATCCCTTTTAATATTTATTTTTTACTAAAAAATGGAGGTGGGGAGTCTCAGATTTTTTGCAAGAAGTGCCTGTGAAAAGGAATGTGATGCTTCCGTTAAGGAATACTTCTTTGTGAGGAAATACTCCAGAATTTTCCCTGCAGATATAATATGTAGAAATAGACCAAACTTGTCTTTTCTCTCAGTCTTGTGAACCAGTGGTCAGCCATCTGAAGTACTTGCCTTTCCTTCTTCACAAAGTTCTGTTTGGACTGGAGGGCACCTATGTCTAACTGGGAACACTTTTCCAGCCACCTCTCTCTCCCTAAGCGGCCTGTTTAAAACTGGTTGATAGCAAGCACCCCCCATGAAGCAGAGGCCATAACTTGATGAGCATCACCTTGCACAGGAGTCCAGGGTGGACAATAGTATCTCTGACTCAAAACCGTATTCTTAAGGGAAGGTCAGGTCCATTTTTAATTGGTATCAAATGGCTTTCCATGTCCCTACCAGTATGTCTTGATATCTGTTGTGAAATTGGCTTTGCATTGGTATAGAAGGTGGGTCTTCCCATCTCCTCTAAGTTTATGCATAATCCGCAGATCTCTCACTGTTTTTTTCCTACCCTTGGCTATGAGACATCATGGGCTATTGGCAAGCTTTTTCAGGAAGATGAGCTTTTCCCAGGGATTTCCTCTTTCACTGCAGAGAAACTTCTGTTCTGGGTCACTGCAACTGTTCAGCCCCCAAAGCAACTCACGTATAGAATGTGCCAGTCCTTTCAAGTGAAGGCCCTGGTGAAGGTGAGGGACTGCTGTTCTACATTTACATACTAGAAGGGAGATTACTGGATGCTGTGAGCGGGTGGATGCTCTCAGGAGGTGGGTGGATAGATGCCTGCCAGACGCTGCCAGACACTAGTGGACTTTTTGCATTTGTTGCAGTTATGAGATGGTTGATTTGCAGTACTGGGCTTCTGTAAGACTCCCACCTGGAAAATTCCTGTGCTTTTAACCCATTTGTCCAAGTGCTGGAAATACTATTACATTTTATTGTTCTTACGTACTTTATTCTCCATAGAAAAACAACATAGTCTCCATATTCTTCATATTACTTCACTCAGCGATAATGTCTTCTACCTCACCCACTGAGCATTTGTGCCTAGAGCTCAAAGATGGTGAGGACACTTAGATGCAAGCTCTATCTCTACCTGCCATGGTCCTAGCCTGTAGACTCTTTATGTAGAAGTTCCTCTTTTCATAAAGCTATGCAGACTTCAGGTAATCAAACACAATCAAACTGGAAATTTGACAAGGATGGACAAAGCCAACCAGTCCAAGAGAGCAGGCCTGAGAAGGCTTGTCCCAAGCAGCTGAGATACCACTAACCTCAGCTGCACCAGCTCTGAGTGTGAGAGAGATTACATAGGTCAGGCTCTTGAGGGTGTTAACAGTCCAAAGCAGTCTCACCTGGAGCCTCCATCCACCCTCTCTGCTCATAGGCCAATCTCTGTTTCTGCCTGAGATATGTTGGAGGGATGCTAGTGTGCAGCTCAGCTGTGTCTTTGTCTGGCTATGGCCCTTACTGATCTGGACCCAGACCTGCAAGTTGACTTCCTGGCTTGACCTCAGACATGTTCCATCAGTGTAGACCTGTCTGGTTCACTGGCCTGTGTTTGACTGTGATTGCTATCATCAGGCCTGATTCTGACTTGTGGATTGATTTCCAGCTTGACCCTGGGTATGCTTCATCATTGTGAGCTTCCCTGATCATTGGGACTCTTGACTGAACCCATCTGCTCTTTCTGAGCCTGCCCTGCTTGCACCTCTGGGGATGGGTCCCTGTCCTGCTGGTACCATCGCTGCACTTGGATCCCTGTTCCCTAGGAAGTTGTGGGCCCTCACTGCTCTTAGACATCGTCTTCCTCAAAGCGCTTAGCTTCTTTCTGTGCACTGACTCCCTCTTTTCTGCCAAGTAGACTACTAGATCTTGGAATAGCAAAGGCTTTCAGGTATGCTACATAAAATCCTGATTTATCTGAAGTCACTTTGTGCATTGCTGTTAGCTCTAATGAAGCCAAGACTGCCTCTAGAAGATATGCAGTCCCCAAATAACCTAACCTTAGATTAAGCCCAAAGCAGTAACCCTTGCTGTTTCAGAGTAAGCCTCAGACAAGGGGCACTCATTGTGGGCTTTGGGTGACTTGTAAGATGCAGGAGGCAGTGTTGAGCTGCTGAAAGCAGAACATGAAAGGGCTACTTTCCAGAGCCAGCTTGGAGTGGCAGGCTTCCAGACCACTTTGTATACTGTACATTTGGGGTTTGGAGAGAGGGAGGATATTTTTTCTTTTCCAGAGCTTCCTGAGAACACATGAAAATTTATATGCATCATGTATTTCAGGTGAGCCTCAACAGCATGCATGGGCTTTGCTGTGGTCTCTTGGTCTCCATTTAACCAGTTGCTTGGTCGCAAAGCAAACAACCTGCTGTGAGAGGATCTGCCAGGAAAGAGCCTTTACTTAATGTTGGGAGAAAGGGCATATGAACTGACCTGCAACCTCTGCACCAAGAATGGGACTTGGCTGTGACCGGGTAGTCTCAGATGGGAGGAACAGGATTTTTATAATGTCTGGAATGTAGAAGGAGACTTCTGTCTCACTGTTTTTTTGCCTAGAGTATTTCTAAGAATAAGATGAAGGTGGGCCATGATAAACAAATTTGGCAATGAGGAGGTGACATACCTTGTAGAAGATAAGGCAGAGCAGGGGCCTAATAGACCTAACAAAATGGGAAGCTTTTAACATGCAAGAAAGAGGATATATATATAATGTCAGAAAGGCAGGAGTTATCTTGCTCCCCTATCCTGGGCAGTGACCTGCAATGTAATCCCCCATGCCACCATGTGCCTCTATCCCCTCTGTCAACTTGTGTGCCCAACAAACTGCTTCCATCTCCTGTAGCCAAGTCCCTTCTCTCTTCCATAGTGCCTGTCTTTCTTGCCTGGATCACCATTGTAGACCTGGTGCTATTTGTCTCTTCTGTCTGCATTCCTTTTGCATCTGTTTGCTCCTCTGTCTCTCCAACTGTGCCTTACCTGTTAGGAATCAAAGTAGCAGGTACTGAAAACCACCCTGTTTTCTTCACCTTCCATCCCTTACACATTTAATATCTGATTTCTCCTCTGCCTGTGTCACTCATACCCTGGGTAAACTTGAGAACAAAACCCACAGGTCCTGTTACTTAAAGTACCACTGGAAGGCACTCAGATCCTCTGCTGATGTGTGGTGCAAAGTCCCTGACAGAGCAGCTTGGCTGCAGAAAGGAATTAAAATAATGTGCACATAAGCCAGGAGAGCAGCCCCTGTCACAGCTCCCTGAGAGGAGGGAGTGCATAATGAGGAGGGAGATGTAGTTATAAAATGAGATTCTCTGTTCCTTAGGGGACTGTTAAAACCAGTCAATATTTATTAAGCTTTTAGTCTGACTCATGCAATTTGTTCCCCCTCTACGTGCTTCTCTTTTGGACTCAGCTGTTGCTTGGTCTGCTACTGCCACAAAATTAGATGCTATGGTTTAACTGTATCCTTGCTTAGAGAAAGAAAAAGGAAAGGTCCAAGGCAGAGTGTAAAGCAGTTCAGGTTGTCACCTTACTGCAAGCAACGAAGGGAGCACACAAAAGCATCACTAGCTCCCATCAGATGGGCATTGCACTAAAGAGAAGCAGTTCCTCGTGGTTAAAGCAGCAGAGGGCAAGAGGTGCAGCTGGGATGCCTGCCTGGCTTTCACATCCACTCTGGGGGCTGTCAGAAAACCACTCAGCTTCTTGGAGAACAAGCCAGCTCCAAAGTATCCTGTAGTGAGGGGCTGAAAGTGTAATTCAGGGATGTGAAAGCATGGAATGTGGGAGGAGGCAGCCCATGGAGAGAAAGGAGGGAGCAGAGGCAGTTGTACCATTCTCACCTCTGCCTCTTAAATCTTGAGCTGGAGCACCTCCTCCAGACACAGACCCTACTGATTCGTGTTACTTGGCTGAGGTTTCTGGTGAGGAGATGAAGGCAGTATAGAAACCTTTTCTGCTTTGAAATGTGCTGTGATCTGCTGGTCTCAAAGTAATTTCCAGTGATGCTCCTGAATGGCAAATATTGGTGTGGCTGTGTAGGGACTAATCTGACCCCTGTGCCAGGACAGTGACCTGAAGAGGCATGATCTGGAATGACCTGTTTATACCATCAGATTTACCCTGAGCTTGATCCTTCTCTGTTCTGACTCACCTTCTGCAAGCCCTGAGTCCATCCTGGATGATGAGTGTGAACAGTGCCCCTGCACTTGGCAGGGACACTGCGTACTAAGTGATGCTGTGAGGTGTCTTTGCAAGAGCAACATCACCCTACAGAAGTTAGTCCCCCAGTAAAGGCAGTGGAAGTAGGAAGGCTGAGAGTCACTTGGAGCAGAAGCCTGCCTGGTTTTCTGGAGAACCTCTGCCCTCTCCATCATTTACAGGACATTAGAGAACAGCCACATGGGGAAATGGTAACTGAGGTAATAAAGCAGTACATAGCCAACAAGAGGTAAATTCTAGAGCTGGGACTTGCCCTCCACAAATGTGGTTACAAGCCCATCACACTGCCAATAGTTGCAGAAATTGGCTCATTCCTTCTAGAGAATGGATATCGGTGGTCATTATCACTTATGCTGTGAGCACACAGAGCCAGGAAGATCTGAAGTGGTGTTCTGGCATGTGGCTTTTGGTGGAACTTGCCACTGTCTTCATGGAGAGGGCAGATGAGGAAAACCAAGCGTGAGATGTGTTATCTCTACTGAGTAGCAGCAGGCTGTGCTAGGCTGCCTGAGTGTGTCCCCGATGAGCTGAATCATCCTCCCAGTGGAGTGGAGACCCTAGCTTGGCTACCAAAAAGCCATATGTGCTGGTTAGTGTGGCACTTGGATGGGTTAATTAGGTTTCTGGGTGAAATTGCCGAGGTAGCGTGCTGAGGTAGCTGTGCTGGTTCTGGAGTAGCTTCTGTAGAGCTAGGCACAGAGCTTCTAGAGAGCTTCTGTAGATCTCCACAGGGTACTGCCTGCCTGCATGGAGTTGTCTTCTGAAAGCCCTAGTTCCCCAGTGCTTCCAAGGCTGCTGTCAGTGAAGCACTATGTCCTCCAGGCCATGCTGCAGCCACCAATTGCTGGCTGCTGTACAGGCTGATGTGGACTTCGTAGCTCCCAGTGTAACTGCAGAGGAATGAGCTGCCTTTTGATTTTTTGTTGCAGATGTTGGGCGGAAGATGCTCAATGCTACTTGCATCAAGGACCTCTGCAAGAATCCTTTGGTGTGGTCAGCAACCATTGTATGGGAACGAGCGTGTGCATCCATCTGTCTCTGAATGCTTCCCCTAAATTTTACACACTTCCTTCTACTTCAGTCAGCTGTTCTCAGTAAGTCTAAACTGAATGTACACATACTACTTTGGGTAACATGGCTGTATAGACAAGGCTGGGTGATTTCCTGCTAAAAATGCTGTTTGGGGCACTTTTAGGGTTGTGGAGGTCAACACTGCCTGCTCTCAGTGCCAACTTTCATCCTATTGTTCCCCTTTCTTCTTCATTGTCCTCTCAGTTCTCATCATCTGGCCTTTGGGTTTATCTACAAATGTTACCCGTTTTATTGAAAACTCTCACTACAGGTCACCCAAGGAATGGCTTAGAGGGTACACAGATCTGTTTTGTTCTGAGGAAACTTGCACAGACAAGGATAATCCTTGCATTTCTGAGAGCCTGTCTTCTTACCTAGCTTTTTGTTTGCACCCAGGGCTGCTGAGACTGATAGTTTCTGCACATGCAAAATAGTGTTTTGTTGAGTGAACACCAATGCTTTGTGGATGTAAGTTTGCATGTAAAAAATCATGACTAGAAATGAGGGATCCAACAGAGAGACTGTAGAACATATCTATCCTTCAGCTTTTGGCCTGCTTGCCACCCTGCAGCTTGGTAAACAAGGCTGGCAGAAGTGATAACACAGGATTATTATTTTTTTTTTAACCAGAAAAGGATGGGCAGGTAGAAATCAAAAGATGTGGGTTTTATGTAGACTTAGTAATTTTTCAGAGTGGAATGTGGTAAACTCACTGCTAGGTGAGAAATGCACTGACTTCAGCCCCCCACCTAACTGCTTCCGACAACATCAATGTGCTGAAATTTCATCCAGGCAATAGTGACTGTGAATAGCTGAGAGCCAACCAAGGTGCTTCACCACTACCTGCTACTTTTATTAGGCTTCTTATGCCCCCATTGTGCGGGCTTGCAGGCAGCTTTCTGTGGAGCACTAAATGAATAACAAATATCTGTTCTGAGGGTCTTTGTTCTTCTGACCTGTACGGAAAGATGCATGGTGGATAAGGGAAGAGGAAAGTGGCAAATTTTTAGTGTTGCTTTTCACTTTCAGTGGAAAAAGAGATTTTTTTGGAAGGCATTTGGTCTCTTTTGCTGATGTGAAACTTAACATGGTTTCACTTGCGGATAAAAACATCACCAAAACTACAACCTCTGCAAATGTGTATGTAAAATTGTGGGTAGAGATGCAGAGCTAATTTGCACCTTGCAGTTTCCAGGGTAGCCCATACAAACAACTGATCTGTGCATGTAACCGAGCTGTGAGCAGCATCATACCTGACTTCAGATTACATGGGTTCTCTCTCCTACTTGAAAGTCAATAAAAGTCCTTGTTCTGTAAATGCACAGCTCATGATTTTCCTAGTGCCTCTCATTATGTTACATGTAAGCACAAGTTCAGTTTCCTCTTTGTTCATTCTTTGCAGTCACCCCATTCATTACTCCTGTGTGCTTTATAATACCTTAGTCCTTGCAGGCTCCCGCTCTCCTTGTCCTTCAGGGAGCCTGAATTCCCACAGGCACCATTCAGCTACCTACGGAAATTGCACACCTGCTTCTTGGTGCTCCTTGCCAATGCTGTGATGTTTGCTTCCTCTCATTGGCCCCTTTTGGCACAGGACTTCAAACCTCTCTTAAAGTGCAACTTAGCTTAGAAATGTGGAGAGGTTAATGACTGAAGTGGGTCAAAGAGGAGAAAAACAAAAGCGTGTGTCCCCAGCTCAGGTGAGAAGGAAGGTCAGTCCCCTGGCATCAGTCACCACTACCCACAGGTTTTGGACATGGGTTTGTGTGGCACTTGATATCATGAGACACCTAGAATGACTTTTTCCATCCCTTTGCATTGACCATTAACTGACGCGCACATTCCTGCCTGTAGGGTCATTATCCTCTGTGTCTATTCCCACAGCAGGCTCCTCAGTTGGAAGTTAGCCTTGCTGTCATTAAGGAAACTTTAACAAAGACTGTGCTGTTGAGAGTGAACATCTTGATGAGGCCTAATTTATTTCACAGTTGTTGTTATCCTGTTGACCTGAAATGACAGCAGGACACTTGGAGTGGTGCCCAGTTTATTTAAGAAGGAAGCACAAAATTGTCTCTCCCTGACTGCAGGAAATGCTTAGCAGCATAAGGTACTCCTAGCTCCTGGTCCCAGTGCTCTGCCTGGCAACTCCTGCTCCAAAAGCTCATTGTGGCTTTTTTCTGGGGGCCAGTCCAGATTGTGTTGCTTTTATCTTTTTTTAACAGTTCCAGCCTCTGCTTTGCACACCCCCTCAGGAATGTTTTCAGTGCTGTGAGAGGTGGGAAAGGGGTGTGTAGTGCACCAGGGTGACAATCTGAGTACACCCCAGGAGTGACATGTTTGGGGGCAGGATTAGATGCCTGGGTGCAGGCAGGGAAAGTGCCCAGTCCTGGGGCTCCCTGGGGTTTAAGACTTGTCTGGTGACACAGTCCCAGCTCTACTCCCGTAACTGATACCCTGCCCACAGCTGTCTGCTGGAACACGCTCCTCACTGATCATGGTGTGCCTGGTGCATGGGGTCTGCCATGGAGAGTGGCTGCTGGAAAGCACAGAGCCAAAGAGGACACATGGTGAAAGGACAAGGGTCCAGGGTCACCGGTTGCAGCAAGGGGAAGTCCATCCAGATATAAGGAGAAAAATCACAAGGAGCAAAGAATGGAACAGGAGCTCAGAGATGGTGTGTGATCTCCAGCCTTGGAGATTTTCGAATCTCACCTGGGCAAGGCACTGAGCAACCTCATCAGGTTCTGAAGCTAGATTTGATTTGAGCAGGAGGTTGGACTAGAGCCCTGCAAATTCCCTCCTGAGTGGAGCTACTCAGTGAGAGAAGAGTGAAAGGTGTGTACTGGGCACTTCAGCTCAAGTTCTGCATCAGCTTCCTGGTTGCTTTTATTCAGGTTTTGCTCAGTTGGTTTTATTAAAGATTGAAATATCATCTTATCTTAAATAAAAGAAAGTGGTTAATCTTCCCAGCTTTGTTTGGATTTATCTACCCACTGCAACATACACCATTTGTCAAGCTAGATCCTGTACAATTTGCACAGGAAAAGCTGATGTCAGTCTAGCAGAACAAACACATTCTGCTGCTCCTAGGCAAAAAACATAGCTTTTAGATACAAGTGAGAGTTGAGAGAGTGATTTGAGATCCACCACAATGAGGATCCCTTTGGGAGTATAGGATGCGATGCTGCTGCGGTGATAGCATTACATCAGTAACTTGTTCCCTGGATCCTGTTTAATTCCCTCTCATCCTCAGTCTCCCTGCAGTCTTCTTAGTGTTTTGGGTTTTTTTAACTGCCTCTGAAACCTTCTATAATCTTCAAGTGATCAATGCCGTCTTCCAATCTCAGAGATTTAATCTGAATACATCTCTCAAAAATTAAGTTGAGAGGGAAGTCTAGTATCAAGAATGCAAAGAAAATTCTTTGGTGTGTAGGACCCTGCCTTAGGGAACAGTGTTGACAAATCCTGTTTGCTGTTTTTACTTGTGTTACTCCTCCCAGGAGCCTGTTCCAGCCTTTCTCTGCTCTGACAGAGATGTTCCCCTCATTTCCAGCACCAAGAGAATAATGTCACTTGCGCTGCCTGCCTGAAGTTTTCTTGGGTCCTGGCAGAGCTCACTATCCAACTGATATCACTGAGCTTCAGCAGATCTTGCAAGAACAAATATATTTGCATGATTAAGGGAGCCACAAGAAGGCACATAATTTGTGTAGTAGAAACCTGAACCCAGGAACTACTCTGCTGTGACTCTGAGCATCAGGTAATAGATCCTGCTTTAGTGAAACTACACATAGCAAGGCACACAGCGCTCTCTTAAAGCAGCCAAAATAACATCAATACAACATGGTATCTCTTGAGTGCAGTGCAGATTATGACTAATTTATGTTGCTGGTTTTGACCCTAGCCAGACAACTTAATATGATTCAAATTCATTACTGAAGACCAGAGCAAAGAGCTGTGTGCATTAATGCACACAATTACTGGGATGGACAGCTTCAAAGTTGTGTTCTTAAATGTAGGGTTCCTGACCCTTTGTGACCTAGTTGTCTCTGTTGCATTAAAGCTATACGTGTATAAATGTGAATACGTCAGGCTTTCAGATTCTACTTTGTATTGAATACCTTATTCTGAGAGAAGGGAAGGAGAAAACAATATTCCAGTTTTGGAAAGCTGTGACCTATGTGAGGTCAGTACGTTCTGCGCCACTTCTCTTGTATCTTCCTGGTTGCTTGGCCTCTTCTTCCACCCTCACTTTTGACCAATAATAAGTGCTTGTTCAGCGATCAAAAACCTTGATTAGTAAAGGGTGAGGGATTTCCAGAGGGATATACTGACTTCAGGAAAGCCCAAATTTAGGAGAAACTGGAAATTGATTTTTAGACCCTTCCTAGGTGTAACCGCTGGGATTATTTGTGAGCAGTCTAGTTTTTTATGCTGGAGTGAATGGCAAGGGAATTAGAGGGAGAAGCTGGGCAGAGCTGGGACTGCGACAGGAGATAATCTGTATGAGCTGCCCCTTTGGGGGACAAAACCCTGTGACTAATCCCCATCTGTATGAGCCTATGGAATACCTGTGTAGCTGGTCATCCTCTGCACTACTCACCTCAGTAAAAGGGTACAACAGCTCTCAGCATGTGTTAGCACACAGGAGAGGTGTGTTAGATGTGTGTAAGTGAGAAGGGATCACAAATACAGGCAACTTGGGGGCTCTTTATGTGGAAATGGCTGTGTGGTTGAAGGAAAGGTAAAGGCAGTTATGGTTATGCACAGATTAAAGACAAAGCATATACATACCTCAGTGGGGATGATGAAGCATGATTTGAAAGGGGCAGGATTAAGGACAGATAGTTCCTGAGTCTCAGAGAACGGACTGGAAAATTCTGGAATAGCACATGGCTAACACTCTGGAAATCACTTCTTTTCACAGTCAGTTTCTTTAATGTTTTTACTTTTTAATAAAATTGAGATATAATTCCCTTTGCTGTTTTTTTTTCTGAGATCTGACACCGCACTGTGTTTCCCGCTGAGCTCCCGTCTCAGTTGCCCACAGCACAGAGCTCCTCAGAACCTGTGGGAGAAGGGGAGCAGGAGATGGGCTCTGTCCCCCTTTCACCCCTGATTCCATGTACACACCAGTGGCACAGGGACCATGGGGCATTAGAATAGAAGCTGGAGGCCACTCAGTTCAAATGTGGCAATACTGACTATCCTCTGCTTGCGTGCTCCTGAGATAGATGCGTATTTACGATCAAAACACTAAACAGTCAACATGAGTGACTGGCTGCCCAAAGAAGCTCAGACATCCCTAAACTCCAAATCCTCTTCCTCTTATCTCCTCCCCTTTACCCAGAGGACATCATCTCATGCTGTTTCTTTGCTGCTGGAAAACAAAGGTGGACTGAAGCTGTAAGTCCTCCCCACGTCTGTCAAAGGCTGCCTCTAACCCATAAGCAGCAGAGTGCTACTGGGGTTCAAAGGCCTCCTAAGGTGCTCCTTGGCCAGAAATCTTTTGTCTGCATCCTCAATGTGTGCCCGTCTCAACAGACAAACTCATCGCACCTCCCCTTGCTTCCCGCCTCGAAGGACAAGGTGCACCGTGCTGTGGCTGTGACAACTGGCTCCTTTGAGGCTCAGCCCGGGCACGGCGGGATACGTGGAGGCGCTGGGGTGGGGATGGGGAAGAAGGGGCAGGGGCACTGGGATCCGGCTGTGGGCAGCCGAGCTCTGCGGGCGCTTTGAAAAGCCGGGGCAGCAGGGGATTCTCCCCTCCCCCCCCAAGTAAAATTAACGATAAACAAACGCGCCCGAAGGCTGCCCGCC
>KZ505673.1:1465745-1494784 GCA_002844005.1 Limosa lapponica baueri
AGGAGTTTTGAAATGAAGCAGAGCATCCTCAGTTGGTTGGGTGGAGGGAGGCTTTTCTCACGGAGCAGATTTGCAGCGCTGGCAGCAGCTGAACGGGTGGCAGACAGGAGTCCTTGCAGCCACCTTTCTAGGAAAAAGGAGGCTGATAGGAATCTGTGCAAGAATCAGAGCCGATTGCAGGATCAGTTCAGACATCTCCAGCTTCGAACGCAGCAGCTGGCCAGGTTTTCGGCAAGCCTGGGAGGCTGCCCTGAGGCCCATCCTGCTGGAGCTTTGCTTCTCTTGGTATATGATCCAGATGAATAGAATCTGACTTGTCTGCCTGTGCGCTGATGCTTCAGTCCGTCCTCCCAGCTCCAGCTCTGGTTTAGCTACAAGCCTCAGAGCAGTCTCAGGCTTGGCTCTAGTCACCCAAAGGCTGAAAAGAACGTAGCATCTCTGAGGGAGTCTTTCTGCTACTTGTTCTCTCCAGAGATGCTCGTTCCTCCATATGACTGTGGGTCCCTGTGGTGTAAAACCGCACCTTGGGGTTTTGACAGGAACTAGAACCTTTTTTTGGCACTTGGCACCTTCTGCGTGGGCGTCAGCTGTCAGCCTTGCGTAAACAGTCACCAAACAGAGTCACTGCATGAGCACTGAGAGCTCCCTTTCTGAATCCTGTCTCTCTTGTATTTTGCTACATTATTTTTTAGGATTAAGCTGGAGGAGAAGCCTGGGAGAGCTGACACTTTGAATTATCTCCGCTCCCGGCTGCCTGCCTGCCTCTCTGAGCTGCTGTGTGAGCTTATTCACCACAGCCTGAAACTGAGGGCTTAGAAATGCCAGTGAAGGATCTGAGATCCAGGGTGCCATGGCTCCTGAAAGGCACCCCAAATCACAAAGTGGACCTGCCAGCTCTCTGCTGAGGAACTACTGAACTGAGCAAGGGATTTAGGCTTGCATTTAGCAGAGAACAGAAGTTTTGCTTATCTGGGAAATTCAGCGAGTCCTTCCAAGAGTTTTGCGTAGTATAAAATTGCCTAAAATGCTGAAGTAAAAGCTGTATTAAACTGATCAAAATATGGTGATCACCATTGAGATGGGTGTGGGGGAAGGGAGCATATATAGTGCAAATCTCTTGAGATGCAAACTCTGTGCCTGGGTAGTTTTCTGAGTGGGTGGCTGTTTTGAGTTGTGCATGAAAGGAGACTGTTTTTCTTTTCCTTCTCCCTTACACTAGTTTAAATGAGTAGTGTTGGGCATAAAACTAAAACTGCCATGACATCCTGTCTGCAAAAGAAACAACAACAAAAAAAAACCCTCCAGAAAAGGGCAGCATCATATGATCCATGGGACACTGCTGAAGGCATGTTTTACAGCTACCGGTAGTGCTTGTGGAGACATCTGTGTGAGCCAGGGATTTTGACCTCTCCTGGTGAAGGTAATTCCTGCTCTGCTCTCCACTGACCTGTGTGGTGGTTTGCCCTTGGGTGAAGTTCAGGGTAAAACACAACTGTTGGAGACAGTGTTGTTTGTTTTGCTGTGATGCATGGTTTGCAGGCAGTGGTGAAAGTTGACTGCCAGGAAGACTTCTCCTTGTCTTGTTGGTTGTTCATTTTGCACATGTGGTGTTAGCTGAGTCAACTGAAGCTGTGTCAGATGCTGGAGAGGATGACTACAGAAGCAACTTTTGCTCTCATTGATGATTAACTTCCTCCACACACAGTTATGTCTCAAATATTGTGAGTGAAGTGTGTGTTTGACTGCCTGGGTCTACTACTTGGTTGTGGTGTCAAACCAGCCAAGCCATGCCTGACGAATATATCTACCTTGAGGTTTTTATACCTGTCCACCTGGATGTTACTGGTGGGTCCACAGTGCGGTGGCTGAACTCGCTGGTGACCTTTTGGGTCTAGGCATTCCTGTATAGGCTGACAGACACTGTGGCATACAAGAAGAAGCTATGAAGGTGATAGTGTTCTGATCCTGGAAGGTAATGACTTGCATATCATGGCTTCATATATCTGTACTCTGCTTTAGAGTAGCAAAATACTGTATGCATTCATCTGCTCAATGCATAGAAGTTTCTGGAATAGGAGGCAGCAGCTGTAGCAGCAATGTTGACTATAGGACTGAGAGGTTTTGGACAGTTCTTGTGACTTAGTGTACTTCATATCTGGGGACCCAGCTGGACCTGGCTGAAAAGGCTGAATTTTCAAAGCATGGCTGCCAGTACTCCTTGAGGCTCAATGCTATTTTCAGGTATGTCTGTATGTCCAACCTTGAAGTACTTCAGCAAGTCAGTTTCTTCTGCAAGTCAAAGACATGGTCTTTAACTCTTGACCTGTGGATTGTGTTTTAAGCTTGGGGGATAAGAAGAGTTGTTCTTATTCAGAAAGATTGCAGATGATGTGATGTAGGGTGTAATTATCCAATGATGAAAAAGATGGCAGCCTTCTGTAATAAAGGCAGAATGATAAGTTTTATCAAATTTTGTGCCTGGGACATGCTCTAGGATTACCTTTCGAGCCCCCTTGTGGTGCTGGGGGTTTTTTTTGGTGATTTTTGGGTATCTCCAGCTTCCTGTTTATACTGTGCAAGCACATCACCTTCTGCTTTGGATTGTTCGGCAGATGCTCTCTCAGCTTGAGGACTGCTGTATGGTACAGTTTGCAGGCATGTTAAACAGAAGTGAGAGCACCAAACTAGTAGCCTGTAAGAGGGAATTTTGTGAATGCTGCTGATCTGTCTTTCAAGGCAGGTTAAAAAACAGACTCTTGTTCTGAGGATCTGGTTCCAAAATACATATAGTCTTCCTTTTTAAAGCATTGTTGGGCAGGTGAGGGCTTCTTGTTGGAGAACAGTGCAGAGCTCAACCTGTCATGGCCTTGACCTCAAGGCATTAGCTTAGAGCAGAGAAGGTAACCTTTTTCCCAAATCACAAGCTATTCTTAGCTTCCAGGCCAAGACTGCCAGTAAAAAAAAACCCACATGGTTCTTTGGCAATATTTTTTTTTTTTTTATTTTTCATGTTTATGCTTTTAAGAATTAGGCTGAAACCCCTCAGTTTGGTTCCCTGTGGGGCCACCCAGTCTCCTTGTGCTGCCTCATAGCTCCCAGCTACATGAGATGTTCTGGTGCTGTGGCTAAGAAGCAGAAATTGTTCCCTTCCCCAGGCTGCCCAGCCCTGCCCTCTGCCTGGGAGCCACCTTCTCCCTGTGTGAGTTTTCTGATGTCCTTGGCGCTGACGGTGCCTGGTGAACAAGGTCCTAGGAATGCTGTCTGTGTAACTGCAGCTGCAGCAGCTGAGACGTGTCCTGGCCAGCCTTCATTGGTGCCTCTATGTGGTAGCGGGAGCTCAGGAATCTCCTGGTGCGGTGGGAGAGGCAGGACAGGAGTGAGAGGTGCTGAGGTCAGGCCATGTAGCTCGCACAGCAGCTTTGCTGGGGTTGAGAAGGAAATGTCCCAGTTGCACATTTCCTTGGGAAACTGCCCTCAGGGTAGCCTCTCACCTCCAGTTGGGTTGTTGCTTGGTCATGTTGGCTTCAATTCAACAAAACAATCTGCAGATTTTGGAGGATTTACCTGGCCTGGAGTGGCCTGACCAGTCCCTCCAGAGACTCTGGTAAGAATCACAGAATTCTGTGATTCTCTATGAGTCTTCTGAGTTTCTATGAGTTCCCAGTTTGCTTTCTAATCTGCAGGGATCTCCATAACTCCCTTCTTGAGACTGCTGGCTTGTAACAGGCTGCATTTGCTGCCTGCCACTTAATTTGTCAGCTCTGTAGGCCCTAAAAAGTGATTTTTAGCTGATGAAACTGTTTTTCCCTGTGTTCCTTCTGTCTTTGCTCTCCCTCCTGTCCTTCACTTCAGGATTCAAAAACTGCAGATGCTCTAAACTAAGCATGACTCACACCTTCTAGTTTATTTTGTGAATTATCCAGCACATGATGCTGATGGGAAAATGTTGGGAGCGGAGGGGGTGGGGAGCAAGAGATAAATTTTAAGACTCAGAAGGAAATGCTTGGAATTGGAACACGCATGTGTGGTCCCTGGGTCATTGAACTGGCTGATATCCCAGAGCACGTCATTCCGGCCACGTGAACCAAGGGGCCCCTTGGGCCCTTCAGCGGATGTCAAAACATGGTCTGAGACTTCAGGCAGAAGTGTGTGGGGTGTTTTAGCTCTAAGCCTTGCTTGAGAAGCCAGTGGGATTTGGCCTCTTCTAGAGCCAGTGCACAGTCACGCTGCCCGTTTCTGGATGTTAACTACCTTTTTGTCACACACCTAAGTATTGCCAGCAACATCTAAGGCTGCCTTTGCTCCTCTGTTGTGGTTGCCTCACTCTCTTTGAAGCAGTTTGGTGTTAGAAATGCTGAGCTATGAAGCTGAGGTAATGCTGGAGAAAGCTAGTGAGGCAGATGGCAGAATATAAAAAGGAAAAGGTTATTTCATGAAGTTTTGCCAAGCTGTTGTACCTAGAGACATTCTTATCTTGGCCATAAAGGCAGGGCTCGCGACCATGCTTGCAAGGGCCTCAGATGCGCTGATGCTTGGAAAGGCGTATTTTTGGAGTGAACTTCTACCAGTGAAGACCTGTGCTTGGAGCTTGCAGAGAGGCTCTTCAGGATCCCTCAAGCAAGCGAGCTCCCTTTTTCATGCTGCTGCACGGATTTTGCAGCCCATCACTACTGCAAAAGATGATGTTTCCAGCTGTACTTCTGCCCTTGTCCTCTCTTGCTGGCACCTCTGCTGGCTGTGGCAGTGGCTGGCATTCCTGGGCTGGCATTTTTTTCTTTCACAATTGTGCCAGAAGTGCATATCCCAGGCCTGTTCCCTGCTGTGCCAAGGCAGATTGGCTTAATCAGACTATGGTAAATCTCTTGTTAATGTTTCACGCTTCACTGGACTTGCCAATTGTAGCTGCTGTGATTGCACCCCTGCTGCTTACTTGACTGTCTGATGGCTCTTAGCCAGGTCCATGAGGTGGGAAGTCAAGTTAATTTGTAGCCGTGAACGTAACATTAATCTTACCTTTCATTTTTTGGGGTATACAGTTAGGGAATAAGGAAATAGATTTCTTTCCCCCTTAAATACGAAGCCCCTTGGCGAGGAGGAATTGTGAGTCTGTCATTGGGGCCATCCTACTTCTCAGCACAAACCCAGTTCACATAATACCTAGTAATGAGTGTGCTGGCGCCATGCTGAGACTGGGCAGGGGATGAGGACTAGCACCGATGAAGCTTCATTTCAGACCATGCCTGACTGGTCCGCATCTCCAGTTATTTCTTAGTTGCCTCACTGTTGGATGTGTGTCTTCAAGGACGGAGGGTTGCTTTCCTTGGCCTCACTTGCAACTGCGGTCATGTTTGACTTGGTGCCATGGGCGCTGGGTCTAGTTTTGAGGGAGTGCTCTGGACTTGCTAGGGAGTTGCAGGTGTCTCTATCTCTTGCCACCTGGCTGGCTGACAGCACTTCATTGTTTTCGTAATGGGATGTTCTCATCTTCCTTTGCATGTTGTTCTCAGGCTGATGGGACTTGGGAATAATGTGCTCCGATGAGCTGGAGATGGCCAGCCCAGCCAAGTTTCTGACAGTGACGAAAGGTCTTCTTGCACTGTCTGCCCTGCCAGCAGCTTCAGCAGCACAGAGCGAGGGCTGTGTGCTCCAGCCGGCCATTTGCGGGTTTGTAAGAGCAGCTTAACGGGAGTGTATACGTAGCCAAGTGGCTTCTTCAGCAGTGCATGAATGAATCCAAACGTGTGAGCAAACCCAAGGCTTGCTGCTGCCTCACCAGCCTGCTCCGTGCTGTCTCCTCTGTGAGATGGGGACACCGCGGAGCCCAGACATTTGGGAGGTTCCAGCGGGCATATCATAAATAACCATCCAGCTTCCCTCTCTCTGTACTGGATCTTGATGAGATAATATCACTGTTTTAAGCCCCAGCCCCTGTATTCATGTCTAGGCCCTGCGACTTGGTGACTTGTCGCAGAGCTTTGTCCCTGTGTGCAGAGCCGGGTGCAGCCTCAGGTCTGGTGCTATGTGGCCATGTTAGGGGTGGCACTGGATCTGAGCTAGGCTACTTCTGGTCATGAGCCTGTGGGGGTACCCTGGACTGTGTGTGCTTCCTGGCCCAGGCACTGAGCTTCAAGTGGCACAGACCTGTCCTGAAAAGCCAAAACGAACCAGACAGGAGCCTTGGTCCCTGCTTTAGATCTCTGTCATCCAGAAGCTTTCAGCTGTGGCCCATGAAAAAGTGAGGACCAGAGGAGTTCGCTTTGTTTTCCTTATTTTTTGTTTGACTTTGAAGACCCGTGGACTACTTCCAATAGATCTATGGAGAAGCAGCTGGAAGAAGCAGGCCTATCTATACAATGCAGCACGTGGCCTTTGTATTTTGAGTCTTGGCTTTCTTGAGAAAGTTTTTGGTGGTCCGTCAATCCAAAAGGGTTAAAACAATCATTGCTTAATTGTAGGAAGTAAGTTCACCAGAGGAGATGGGACTTTTTTGGGGTTGGTGCAAGACTGTCAAGAGAAGAGCAGCAGTGTTCTACCACGGCCCTCCCACTTTCTCGCCTGTATGCCAGGCGTGTTTCCGTCAGCCTGTTTTTTCCCAAACAAACAGAGAAGTGTGTCTGGGTGTGGGTAGAATGGAGTAAAAAACCTTGAAGTTCTCCTCTGCACGTGTGCCTCTCTGGGGAGGATGGAGCAAAGGTCTGCCACCACCATCAGCACCATGACCGACAAGGCAGAGCTCTGGAATACGACAGGGATCAGAGCAGTGTATGAGCCTGTGCAGAAATGAGTTGGGAAGGGCTGGGATGCGGTTTCATAAGCATTTCTTACAGCAGCAATCTTTAAGCAAAAAAAATACACAGCTCTGAAACGTTCATCTTTGCTCCTGTGCTGCCCGCCTTGTCTTGCTAGTACAGCTGTTCGGGCAGCTGTGCAGTGGACTTGCTCAGAGACCTATTGCAGTTAAAAATAACACTTCCCTCCCTTTTTTTTTTTTTTTTTAACTGTCAGGAGCAAGTGCTGCTTCTTGAAGAAGTGCTGGTAAAAGCACAGCTCTAGATTTGGATAAGCTGTTTGGGGCTCTGTGTTGAGGTGTCTTTGCTTAGATCTGAACTGATAGTAGGGCTCAAACCTCTGAGTTGGCGGTGCTCTTCCAGCAGGCCAGATGGTGCTTGTTGTAGGTAGAAGGTGGATGTTCCATCATCATGCTGAAAAACTGAATAGTATTAGGGACCACTGAAATAAAGTTTCTCTGGGCAAGATCCCCATGCCCTGTCCCATAAAAACGTGTTCCTGGCCACCAGGCACCCTGGGTATGTCACCTGTGAGTAGCAGCACTGCCTGCTGCTCCGATGTGGTTTTCCCAGTTCTGTAGCTAAAGGCAGTGTTTCTTTATTTATACACAAATGCCCATTGGATATGTTTCAGTGCTATTTAGTGTTTTGTATCCTCTTTCCTTTTTTTAAAAGAAGTTGCAATAAAAAAAACAAAGCCATGATAAAACCTTAATTGCACCATCCAGAATTGTACATGCTTCAAGTGAGTCATTATGGGATCGTATAACCATAATCTTTGTCCTCATCTCCACCCTGCTGCTTGTCACTCTCCTTCCCTGAAGCGCTGCTGTAGCTTCTAGGAGCATTTGTCATCTGTAGAACACTCTCCAATGCAGAAAGATTCAACCAAAAATTCTGTTGAATATGATAAACACTTTATCCTTTATCTGATCTCTTAGTACGTTCAACTAGAAACTCTTCTAGATATTTTGTGAAGATAACCTGGGTTCAGAGGAACATCTTGATGCTTCTCTATTGGAGCATGTGCGTGAATGTGAGAAGAGGGAAGGCTTGTGCGACTGTGGCTCAGGAAGACATGGCCGCCTTCTGCTTTTCTTGTAGTATTTTCCACCCTTTGCGATGATGGAAATGTTTTATTTTCCCTGACTCTGAAACTTTCATAAACAGGTTCCTCATAAATTCCCCTTGTAGTTTTGGTATGTTCTTGGGGATTTGGGGTTATTTTCACTTTCTCTTCTAGGCTGTTGCTGTGCTCTGCTAAAGAGAAACTGTGGTCTTCCCCAGAGGTTTCCCCCATTGAGCACAGCAGCCATGGCTTGTACCTCCCTCTGCAGCATCAAAGAACCTTGTAGTTCTCCTCTTTGTGCTGTATGTTTCAAATGGGAGGGATCCCCTCTCGGGTCCTGTTAAGCTGCTTAGCTTGCCACATTCAGGAGAAACAAGTGACAGACCTCCCTAGTCTCAATTTTTCAGTGCCCCTGCCTTAAAATCCCCTTGAAGCAGATGGGGACCCTGTGTACAGCAGATGTGCAGAGCAGGACTCTGTACCCCCTACTGCAGTTTGGGAGCACAGGTCAGCTTGTCCTTGGTTCACCGGGAAGCTGATGTGTAGCTACCACCAAAAGACTGAACCTGATGCTGTGTGTAGGTTCCTGTCCCAATATGTATGTGGCTTGTGTTTTGTTGTCCTGCTGCCTATCATAACAAGTTAAAAATAAACCTTGGTGTTTTTCTACAGTGTGGGGAGAGCATTCCTTTGAAAGTTCAAGTGCGAAAGTGATAGGCATTGGCAAAAATCTGCTGCTTTCAGACTGGTGCTAAAAGGAGCTCATCCCCTTCTCATTTAGCCTGTCTCCAGGTTGTTTTCAGTGTCTTTTTGGGAAGCTGTGCTTATCCCTGCTGGTAATGCTGTAGTTGATCCAGTGTCGGGGTTCTAGGTACATAGCCAGCATCTGCACTTGAAAAAAATCAATGAAGCTTACAGGAGACAACTCTAAAATGATTCCTGAGCCAGTAGAAATGCCTTGGAGCCAGAGCTGCGAAGCTCAGTCTGCTCAGCTCTGTGGAGGTCACAGTGTGTATGTGTCTTTGTGGGGAGAAAATACTACCCTGAGTCTTTAACTTGGCAGAGAGAGTCATAGTAAGCACAAACGCTTGACCTTGGTTTTAGTTTAACACACTCAGCATGGGCGTTGGTATAAATCTGGGTGGAATACAGGGTTTTGTACGCAAAGTCTGATCCAGTGGTGGCGTGGGCAATTCTGGTCTTAAACTAAAGAAGCGGAGGTGGAGAGGAGAGTGGAGAAAGCTTGTTATGCAAACAGGGACAAAGAAGTGTGTGCTTGCAGAAATAGCCACAGGTGCAGGAGGCAGAGAAAAACCGCAAGTCCAGACCTTGACTGGTAGAAAGCAGATGTATCAGAAGTCTTTGTATATGTATTCTCCCCCAACCTCCATATCTCTTTTGATGCTTTTTTTTTAATTCTCCTAATGCTAATTCTTTTGGCTTTGTTTCCTTGTCCAGTGTGTCGAGACTTTGCCGTTCTGGAAGATCATACCTTGGCCCATAACTTGCAGGAGCAAGAGAGTAAGTAGCAATGATCTTTGGAACAAACTGAAGCAAATTTTTCCCAACAGATATCTGGCTTTGGTTTTGCTAAGAAAAACCTTCCCTGCTTTTATTTCATTTTTATTCTTTTTAATGGAACACAGATTATTATTACTGTCTTCACTGTCCTGTAACACTCCTCTGCGTTCTGCCCCAGCTCAGGTTGTACCCTAGAGATAGTTGCATTTCATGTTTCAATTTCGTGCTCTCTTTCAGAGTTGAGTTTATGCTGTTTATGATAAAATTGCATGTGGGAGTGCACTTGAGGTTTTGTTGCTGTGCAAGGTTTTTAGAAATGACTAGCAATTTTAGAAGCTTCAAGTTTTATAGGCTGACCTGAGGTGCAACTAGAAGAGGTCTGTTTATTTACTTATTTCAGAACTGCCAGTGCCTGCCTTTTGAAAGGAGGCTTCCTTTTAAAACATTTTGAGGTAGGCCAGCTGTACACTACATTTGAAAAGGAGAAAAAAAGTACAGCCAGGAACTTCAGAGTGACTGGTCATTTTTTAAAATTTTTTTTTTACATGCTTATCTGTTACTTGGGGTATGTTTGCATTGCAGTTTCAGGTGTGGTGGCTGTCTCTGATCTGCTCTGTTGGGTGCCAAGACCATTGGTATCTACCAGTACTAGGTGCTAATACTGTTCCAGCTATTCCACCAAGCGTGCAGCTTGTGCTGAAATTGTGCCCTTGCTGCTGGAATCTGAGACCACCCAACTGAAGCTGGCTCTCAGCTACAGCTCGTGTAGCCATTTTTTCTTGCAGGCAGTATCCATGTATGGTAAAGGACTCGCTGTAGTATTTAGTTGCTAATTATAAAGGTAGTGAGATTTTGGAACCGATTATGTTGAGAGTGAGAGGAGTTTCCTCCTCTGGAGGTTCTTGAGAACAGTTTAGGGAAGCATCCATCAGAAGTGGTTTAGATTCAACTCATCCTCACTGATCTCTGGTGGTCCCTTTCAGGCCTTTATTAATCTAGGGTAATTTCCTGTGGCCAGACTGAAATTCAAAGCCCAAAAAGCATTCCTGATAAATCTTGATGCGATTAAGATATGCAGATCTTGTTTTGGTAACAGACACATGTATACAGCCCCCTCAGTGCTGAAACGAGGCAATCTCAAGCTGCTAGCATAATTTCAGTTCAGGACTTCCCCACCTTTAGAGATATTACATGATGTTTCTCTGCCAAGAGCTGTCTTCCTTCCTGGCCCAGAATCTCCCTCCCACTTGCTTTGTCTTGTTCACATAGTAAAGTTCTGCAGGCTGATTTGGGGGTTCTTGTCTGTGTTTATTTCCAGTTGAGCATCATTTGGCAACAAATGTTCAGCGTAATCGTCTGGTGAAACATGACTTGCAGGTGGCCAAGCAACTGCAAGAAGAGGAGGATCTGAAAGCACGTGCTCAAATCCAGAAACACCGAAAAGACTTGTGAGTTTGGGATGGAGCTGTTGAAATGCTAGTCCCATTTGGTCAGGGCACTGAAATCAGCTGCTTTGTTTTGAGTTGATTGACAGTACACGGGATTCAAGTTGATCAGCCTTTTGCAGTTTGTTTCTGTTTTCCTTTGGCTATCTATTGCCATAGGAGTATTGATACTAGGCTCTGGCACAGAGTAAGAGAACAGTCTGGGGCCCATCCTGGCTTAGATTCTGTTGCCTGACCATGAGAAGGAGCTTTCCTGTTCTGCTGCCTGTTGGCAAAGTGGGGTGACTTGGCTACTTGCGTTGACCTTGTCTCTAGCTAAAGTCTGAGAAAGAAGAAACCACACCACAGAAATACATAGTGTTATAGTGAATTCTCTCTCTTGTGGAAACTGCAGATATTGGCATGTTTATATTGTGCCTGATGAGTGATTTTGAGAAGCTGGTGCTTTTTGGTGTCGTGCTGCACTGAACCAGCTGAAAGCCCTTGCTTGTGCTTGTAGATACTCCAGTGTAAAGTGACCTGGGAAGAGGAGCTGCTGCCCCAGGGTCACTTGGTGGAGATGGGTGTTGGGGGACAGGTCTTCCCTTGCAGTCACTTAACTTCTGCAGCAGCTGTGGGAGGATGTTTAATGACGGATCCAGTTCGATCTGCAGGTTTGCTCAGGCCCCACGTGGCAGACCTAACCCTGTGTAGCCTGTGACTTGGCTTTCTGTGTGCCATGGCTCTTAAGCTGTGAGCTGGTGTAGAAATGAAATGTGGCAGTTCAGGACAAACCAAACTGTCCTTTTCAATCCAGGGTTGACTTTGGTGCTTTGTACTGTTTGTTTTTTTTTATTGTTTACTTCCCACTTAGTCTCTTGCAATGTGTGAGATGAAACAAATGGGTTGCGTGAGAGGGCTCAGTCAGATCCTGATGATGAGAGACAGGAGCTTGGCTTCTGATGGGGCTCCCTGAAAATGCAGGGTCTGCAGGGCAGGGCACATCTCCCAGTGGCTTCGCAGCCTCCCAGCTTGTGTCTTGCTCCGTGATGCCACCCACCAGGTACGGTTGGTGGTGCAGATCACAGATCCTTGGTGGCTCATCTGGCAGAGACAGCGATGGAATAGAAGAGCTCTGTGTTGCAGATGTGAGATATAGGACAAACTTCAAAGGAGCTGCTCGTAAAAGATTTGAAGCTGGGCTGTGACAAACCATCCACTGTTTTCAATGTTCCCAGCATACTTGGGCAGCACTGGGTAGAGACATGTGTATCTCAAGTCTGTGCTTTCTTTCAATAGTTTTGCCTTCATTACCAATTAGAGATGTGAGCATGACATGTAAATGACAACATAAAAATTAATTTTGAATGTCAGAGATTATTCAGTTTTGTTACTTGCTGGGAACTGCAAACAATTTTCTTGTTGTAGGACTCTGTAAAATGGGATTTACAAACTTTGTGAGCCAAGTTACAGGCAGAACTGCTGATGCAAAATGTTGTGTCAGCAGCAGTTCTGCTCCTGAAAGCTTGAGCACTTCTGCAAGAATAGTAAAAAAGTTGGAGGCATCCTTTTGTAATTGGATCTTTTTCTTCTTTAATTCTTTGTATGTTCCTACTGTCTCTTCCTTGTGCAAGATCAGCGTGTTCTGGCAACGAAATCATCCTCACTGTTGTTGCTTTCTGTATCGTGTAGGACAGTTTGACACTGCAGGGTGATGGGAGGGAGTGAAGGGGCAGAACTGGATGCTCTTTAGAAACAGGGAATATAAGAAAGCTCTTGGAATTTAAGGGCTTTCTTCTGTCTTTCAAATCCTAGATTCTTTCAGAAAGACTTTGTGGCAATAAATGAGAGGATAGAAGTAACTTTTCTTCTCTCTTTAAGAATTCAGGGAAGCATCAAACCTTATTTTCATGCTTCTTTAAAAGCATCTCTCACATCTAGCTGAGCAGCTTGCACGCTGCCAAGCATAGTAGCAAGTTTTCTAAGATAACTGTCGTAAATACCGTGAAAATATGCTCTTTGCTCGTTTTGCACCCAGTGCCATGATGGTTCTGTTACACTAATGTGAACAGTTCCTTTGAATGGTTCCCTTAATTTTTTTTTTTTTTCCCCTCTCCTAATCTGGCAACAATTAGTTGCTGCAGCCATCGTGAATGGGAGCTTTCTGATTACACTGACTTTCCCCCCGCCTCCTCTTTTTCCTAAACTGATGTTAGTTTCCCTGACACACTTAACACTCCTGGCTGCCCGGGAACGGAGGACAGTTAGGTGTGATGTTCAGGGATGGGGAGGTTTATGTTGTTCTGGCTGATTTCTGGGGACTGATGGGAAGAAACTGAAGGACAAGAAGGGCTGTTAAAATTCTTTAACCTATTTTCTTATGCTCAGTCAAGTTGAAACACTAGCTTACATTAATTAACTAATAAAGTCTCAGTATTTAATTACTGCTGAGCAATAAAACCAAACATCTAATCCTCCGTTGCTGTTCAGTGGTTCTTAGAGATTGCTATGGTGTGTTCCTAGATGCGTGTCATCGGGAACAAGAAAACGCTTCTGCTTTTGCATTATTTCTAGTGTTCTTTGCTGTGAATGGAGAGGCGATGACCTTGTTGCCTTGGCTCTGAAAGACGATTAGCTGTTTCTGTCTCCTGTTTGTCTGCAATAAGATGTATTTTAAGCATTTAGCTAGTCAGTTGGTGCTGGTGAACTTGGCACCTTAGCTCTGTTCACAGGTGCCAGGGGAACTGGAGACGTGCAATGCCTTGATATGTCTGACCTTTCTAACTTATTTTCTACCTGGACTCACGTCCTCAGAGACTGGGGTCATGAGGGATCCACTGTCTTAGGCCCACTGACAGCCTGCTCCCCAGGATTTGCATATTCAGCTATGGTTTTGCTGGGGACTGGTTCCCTGCTGGTACCAGGCTTGCCAAGGTCCCTTTTTATATGGCAGGTTCAAGAACTAGATTTGCTGCCGTGTGAGTTTTTGTGCCTTTGAACAGGTCTCTCCCTGGAGTTGAGTGAAGTACATACAGGCACACACACAAAATGCCAGGTTTTATTACCTGGATGAAAGAAACTGATGCCTGAAGGTGTTTGAGCTATTGATAACTCCAGCCCTACACACACTGAAATACATGAGTGCCTGCCAGGGTATTTCTAGATGTGGGTCAGTTTATGGATATACACAAGTGTTTGCAAGTGTGGTGGTCTGGGAAAGGGAAGGAAATGTCATGTTGTGACAACAACTTGGGGTTCATGTGTGTTTGGGGAAGGGGATATAAATAACATGCAGTACCCAATTGCAGGTTTGCTTCCAAGGAGCAGTTGACAGAAATAAAGAAGCTTCTTTTTCCTCCTGCTGCATTTTCCTTTTCATTTCCTGTGACAGATGAGTTGTTTCTTGGTGGCATTTGTCTTCTAAGCCCTCTTTTTGTTGTAGTGTCCTTCCTCCCCTCCCTATGCCACATATCAACTCTGTCTGTTTCTCTCATTCTTCACTTTCTATAAAAGCAGGCTCTGCGGTGCCACTGACTGCTCTGGCCATGCCACTTTTCTCTCTACCAAAAGTGCGTGTCTGCGCTTACTATTTTAATTTCCTCCGCTCACATCCTGGACTCTCCTCCAGTCCTTTGCCTCCAAGTTTGCTAAGTCATTTATGCCCTGATCCTTGCTCAAGCCTAGAACTAGTTGCTCCAGCCCACATAGCACAACTTTGACACAGCTGAATCTGCTTCTCTTGAAATATTTGCTTGACTTCCGTAATAACGCACTTGGTAGTCCTCCCATCACCTATCTGATCTTTGCCAGCGTATCCTTCAAAAGATTGGATTCTAATAAAGCAAGCTCTGCCTGTTGCTGTTCCCATTCTCATCTCCTCCTATGCCTTGCCTTTCAGTAGTCTCAATTGCAGAGATAACTTAGATTGATTTTTGTTGGTTTTTTTTTTTCTGACCCGCTCAGAGCTAATCTTTGGCTCAATTTCAACAGTACTCAAAGAGAGATCTCCTAATCTTTCTTCTCAAATCCCCCAGCTCTTTTCTGGGTTGCCCTAAGGAACCCTTGGCCATCATTCCAGCCTGTTTGTGGAGCATCAGAGCGTGACGCCGAGTATGGCAGAATTCTTGCAGATGCTTTCAGTGTGATGTCCCTGAAATACAGCCTTCCTGATCTGTCCGCACAGACGAAACTCTCATTTCATGTCTCAATTACTCTGGTATCTCTGTCCCCATTTAATGCAATCTCGTGTGGTTCCCACATCCACACTGGCACTGTGACGATGGCTCCCTCACCCCTCGTTTTGACGCATGTTGTTCTCTTGGCACCGGTTTTGCTTTTGTGTATCATCCCACCTCAGCAGCATTTCTCATGCATTACTGAACTGCCACCTCCAGCCTCTGTTCGGCCTACTTACTGTATTTTACTATCATCATTTCTGCACTTTCTCCTTCTTGGCTTTCATGTGAAAACCACTTCCCAGAAATGCCTGCATTAACCAGACCCCTAAACCCCTCCTTTGGCATCACATTTACAAAAATTCCTCAGCAGAATTGCACTGTTGGCAGACTTCAACATGCTACCTTGGCCTGCCTGATCCTGTGGTACCTACCTCCTTTCTTAGCAAACTGCCTATGAATCTGTTTTTTCTTGCTTTATTCTCTGATTGTGAATGGTTTGGGACCTATTTTCTAAATTTGGCCAGCAGTAAGTACAGGGAGGCTTGATCCCTGGTGAGAATTCATAGGCTCTGCACTAATACTGAGTAATAATTCTTCTGTGTACATCAGATGGGTTCTTTAGCTCTTTTATCCCTTTCTCCAGGCTGACTGATGTCTGTGGCTTTAGCTGCTTATAATCCTTGTCTCCTTGCCTTCTAGAGAACGCCAGGACTGTGAGATTGCTCAGGAAATCCAAGTGAAGCTGGTATTTGAAGCAGAGCAGCGCCGCAGGCAAGAGGAGAAAGACGAGGTAACCTTTAAAGCTGCAGGGATACAGGGCTATTTGTAGCAGCCCTTTCACTGCAGGAATTTCTCAGTCCTTAGCCACAGGAGTTGGCTTGCATGGTGTCAGTCCTGCAAGATCCTCACAGATCTCGGTATGCACAGAGATTTTGGGGAGTCCTGTTACAGGAATAAAATACAGTCATAGTCCTCACACTCAAGGGTCACAAGGGTTGTTGATGCCAGTAGCCTTGCTAATGAAGAGGGCAAGTAATAGGTGGGTCTTGCTGAGGTGTTCGCTGCCCTGGTGTAGGAAGTTGTAATTGTTTATGCACTTTGAAATCTGCTTGCTTTCTCAAATGCAAGATGACAAGTGCTATTTCTGTGAGAGTCCTGGGTTGTGATTCTTCATCTTTGGTGCAAAGACTTCAGCAGAACCCTCAGCCCAGTCAATCATCTCTGGCTTCTCCATTACCTTCTTTCATCTTCACGTCCTGAACACTCTGATGCAGTTTCTTTCTAGCAGATTACTTTTGTTATTGCAAAATATTGTTCTGCTGCTGTTTGCTTGAGAGTGGGCAGTGTGATCTGTCCATGGCTTTCAAGTCAAGAAGACTTGGCTTGTTGATTACTTTGTGTCAGCCTGTCAGATTGGATGTTCAAGAAAGCCACAGAGTGGAGAAACACTTGTGTGAACCTGGAGTGCGGCCCCATTTTTCGCTCCTTGTGGCGCTTTCTCTGCAGGAAGAGCTTAAACACAAGGCTGTGTTTCCTGGAAGAGCCTGAAAAAAGAATCTGTCCTTACCTGACAGATGCATCAGTTTGCTTGTGCAATACTTCATTTTCTTCTTATACCATTAAGTCCAAGCAAGTACTAAAAGGCTGTCCAGGCAGATATGGAAGGGCTTCCAAGAGGAACACTGGCTAAAGGATTTGTGCTATAAACGTGACTATCTACCTTATTTTTTTGGGAAGGTGAAGGGGTGCAATACCACTCATGCTGGCTGTGGGAATTGCACCTTTCCTTCCTGCTTTCTGTAGAGAGCTGCCTGGATTGCAGCAATCTGACAACAGCTCCCTGCAATCTGTCAAACTTGCCTGTTGACTATCTTGTGCTGTCAGGAGCAATCTTCAAATGAACATGGCTCAAAGCAATGAGGAGAAGTCATAAATACTCTTTCTCTTCCTGCTGGTACGTAGGAACCATATACCAACTGTGGCTGAAATGTAGCTGTGGGCTGTTAGGCTGAAGCTGGTACCAGGGTGAGGTGCTGCTGCCTCTCCTTGCAACAAGATTTCTGGAGAGCTTGAGTTAATACTGCTTTTCTTCCAAGGTCCCCACCAGTGTTATTTTATTTGGGTAAACTCCTCTGGTGGTGAAGAGCCTGAGAGAGGCTGTGCAATGCCCCAAGGGGTTATCAGCTAGCAGAGTGACAAACACGTAGCTCTCGGCACAGTATCTATACACATACCTTGCAGGATGTTCTGTATTACACCAGTACTGTCCTCAGGCCGGGCTGGTCATATATTTGCCACACATGAGGGTGTAGTAGGTGCCCAGCATACACAATAGCTCCCTGGTATCAGTAGTGGCAACCAGTGTGATGCCAGTGCTCTGCTTGAGGCAGATCCAGTCTGGTGCACAGGGTATCTAAATGAATTGCTAAGCCTGCCTGCTTACAAGTCCAGTTTGGAAGAGATGGTTTGTGTGGATTTGCAAGTCTTGAGCTGTCTCAGTCCTGGAGATAATGTGCTTAAGCCCGTATATTTATAGACTTACTGTACTTGCTAGAAGAGGTTAACCTTGTCAGGAGAGAGGAAGAGGGGTTTTTTTTGGTGGGGTGGATTTTTTTTGGTGGATTTTTTTGTGTCTGGTTTTTTTTTTTTTGGTAAAGAGCCTGTGGAATCCCCAGGTCCTCCACAAAGCTTGTTACTGAGCAAATCCAATCTGAATCCAGAAGAGGTTAACCTTGTCAGGAGAGAGGAAGAGGGGTTTTTTTTGGTGGGGTGGATTTTTTTTGGTGGATTTTTTTGTGTCTGGTTTTTTTTTTTTGGTAAAGAGCCTGTGGAATCCCCAGGTCCTCCACAAAGCTTGTTACTGAGCAAATCCAATCTGAATCCAGAACTAATAGTTTGTACTTGAAGACCCATCCAGTGTCCTCCAGTGCTGGCTCTGGAGGGTGCTGGCTCTTAGTTTGCATTTCAGTGATGCTTTTCTTGCCTGCAATGCACACTTTACATGCATGGTTTTATAAAGGTCCTGAGGATTAGGGAGGCTTAAATATAGCATCCAAAGAGCTAGCCTGCCCTGCTGGTATCTTCCAGCTGCTCTTCCAGGCTTCAGACTACCTCCACTAACTTATAAGCTTCTGGGCCCCAAATGAGCAAGCCCCAGGTAGCTGTTTGCTGTTGCTGGGCCTTGTTGATCCATTAGTCAATCTTGAAGGAAAACCAATTAGAAAAATGGAGTGCTGTTGTCTTTGATGGCATATCTACCAAAACTGTGACAGAAGATAAACGGCTGCAGTCCCTGCAGTGCTCCTGCTTGTGCCTAGTCCTCTCTTCCTCACGTCCCTTTCGATTTTCTTTTCCTTCAGCCTCTGTCTGTCAAATTGATGCATTTCCCTGCCTGGCATCCTACAGTCCCCGTAAATTACCACTAGTTTGAAGCAAGCTCATGAGTTGCTCTGGGAACTCCTTGCAGTCCAAAGTGCCTTCAGCTGGAGACAGCATTTGCCTTTGTTTTTTTCTTTCCCTGGTGGAATTCAGGGTGGAGGTCCAGCCCACTTGTGTGAGTGGGTGTGTGCTTTTGCGACTTCCAAACCCTTGCTGAAAGTCCGAAGTTGCACATGCAGTCCCCTCTGCCACGCTATGGCTGGTAGGGCTTTGCAGGCTTGTGTGCAGGTGGAACAGCAACCTGCGAGTCCGCCATGATCTGGAGATACGTTTTTGGGGGGAAAGGTAATGCCTATTTTCTTCCATCTCTGCAGGACATTGCCCGACTCCTACAACAAAGAGAACTGCAGGAAGAAAAAAGGCGCAAGAAGCACTACCCAGAATCCCAGGGACACGCAGTCTATGAAGATAGCTATTATGCAGAAAATGGAGGTATGTTTCTGATAGGTAAGGGATTAAGATCATGGCAGTCTAGGTGAACCTGTTGATCTGGCAACTCTGTTTACCTACAGTCCTGCTTTCAGCACTGTAGGATTGCAACAGTTTCCAGGGTCAGGATCAGACATTATTCTAAAATCAGGAAATATTTGGGGGAAAAAAAAAAAAGTGGAGTAGACAATTTTATAGTTTTTGATGTTTTAGAAGATGGCCTAAAGGACAGTGATAGGGTGTGTGGTGTGTGTACGTGCAAGCACGCCTATGTTTTGAAAGGGCTTGTGGAAAAAGACAGTAGCTGATAGTACTGATAAGCCACAGTTACTTCTGTGTAACACTGCAAGCATGTGGGGGGGAAAAGTAGATGTAATTCCATGCTTGCATTCGAAGAGCAACAGTTCCATGTTCTCATCTGCGATGCTGGCACAGCTACGTGCATAGAGGAATAAATGCTGGTTCATAGAACAGCCTTTCAAAAATAACTCCTTGCAGGTAAGTATCCAAGCATTAAAATTAGCAGAACTGCTTTGAATGACTTACTGAATAACAAGGTCATCTCCACAGAATGCCTCTGCTGTGATTGTCATCTGAGACTGTACGTTGTGGGAAAGATATGACCCACAGCGCTGTATTGCTTTCTCTTGGTTGGCTTTTATGATTGAATACAGACCTTCTTTAAATTAGGAGGAGACAATCAGGGTGTGTTTAATTATGGAGCAATCTGGGAATGGCTTTGCTCTGCCTTGGTGGTGGGTCTTGTGTTCTTTCTTCAAAAAAGAAATGTGTTGGGGAAGAGATGGGCTGCTTTTGATTAACAGATTGTGAAGATGAAGATCAAACCTTTTATTTCTCATTGTAATATCAATGGCATTGGCAATTTTAAATGTCTTTATTTGAACTTACACAAAGTGTTTTAGTTTCAATTGGGAAGAAGTTCAAGGATGAACCAAGGATGGCCAAGAAAACACACAACACAAAGTGCAAAACAGTAAACAAGTGGAAACTTCATGACCACAAGTCCTGCTACATGTACAAACCTGGGAAAGACTTTGATCTTGGAGTCTTATGGCCAACCCACGCTTCAGTTTTTCAGAATTAAATGGGACAAGTCCCTGAAAAAATCTAATATAGGGTAATAGTGTTGTCATGCAGAGATGGTAGGACAGGATGGATTTCTATGACAGAAATCAGCTGACAAAAGCCTGTGACTCTGAACTGAGACTGTGGTGTGGATTTGGAGAGCAGGTTATCTTGTAGGTGTAATTTTTCTTCCTGCAATAATCCGTAGTCTCAGAGGTGAGGAGGGTGTTTTGCCTGACCATTCATAGTGCTGCTCTTCATCCTCATTCCTTAAAAGCTAGAAAGACTGGAGTGGATTGTGATGTCTGGATCATCTAGACCATTGATCTGGAACCTCTTAAATACTTGGGCGCCATGTATTTAGCATGTACTTAGCACCACACTTTAGCATCCTCAGTTTGCATCGTCCTCATTACTTGTGAACTTAAAAAAAAGCCCTTTGTTTGGGTTTGAGTCTGTCTTGAGACTGAATAAAAATTTAGCCACATCCAGGAGGAGTGTGGATTAGGGCTATTGCTCCAGAGCAATTTGAGCTCTTAAAAAGCGGAAAAAAAAAAACAACATGAAAAAACACAGTTCCTTCGCGAAGTGTCTGTGCCATGAAAAACATTTCTGTATTCGCTCAGTCCCTTGCTGCTTGAGAGAGTAACACCAGGACCTAAAGAGTGTTTACACAGCCCCTGCGGAAGGTGCAGCAGGAACCAATGCCTGCTGAGGAGTTAATCACCCTGAGATAGCCCAAAAGCAAACCTTCTGCTCGGTCTGTCTGGCATAACTGTGTTACCTGCACCGATCCTGTTCCAACATGGCTATGCTTTACTCTTTCGTGATCTACTGCTCTCTGCTGCTGTATTCATTGAGCTTTCCTTAATAAGAAAATTGAATTAATTCTTAGACCCTTGTTGTTATAGTTCAAAAACTTTGCTTTCTGGTTCTGGTCTCCGTTGTTCAGTAAGTCATGTAGATTGTTTCACTGGATACTTGTTTTCTGTAAATCATGTGAATGGTCTAAAACTGAATAGAAAAACCCACCAGTTAACAGGAACTGCTGTGGTTACTGTTACGGTTCTTGGATTTTTAAAAATATACCTGTTCTGAATAAGTCACATGGATTTATTTCCAAGGTAGATTTTCTGTAGGCTGTGTTTTTGCTGGCTCTGAAAAGGTTTTTTTTGAATAGAATGACTTGCAGGGAACACTCAGTTTTGGTGCGTGGTTCCCCCCATCTTCCCCCGCCCCGAAATCTAGATGATTGTAAGGAAAGTCGAGCTATTTATTAAAACAGAATGCAGTTTGTGTGCAATCAAATCTATTTTAAATATTATTAGATACTGTAAAAAAAACTCTCAACAGTGAAGGAAAGAAGGAAAGTCTTACATTGGTGTTCTGGGTTGGTTTTTTTTTTGTATAGTTCTGTTTCAAAGCAGCCTCTGCTTCAAGGAATTTTTTTTTTTCTTCAGAAATGCACTTTCATTCTGAAAAGCTGTTGTAGAGATAATAGTTTACTCAGTGCAATGTTTCAATGATTTTTCTTAGCAAATAGGTTGATTGGAAAATAAGTCGATCAGCAGATTGTGGGCAGACTGCTGCATCCTCATAGCTGTGTCAGGCTTATTACTGAAACTAAAAGCAAAGAAAATTTCCACCTGCTTTTTGGAAAGCACGGAGGAAACAACCCTGCCAAGCTGCCGAGTAAGCGGCTTTTCCAGCTACATTGCTGAGGTCAGGAGCCTACATTTTGTGAAGTCTTATCCTGCCCTTAAATTTCTGTAGCCCTCTCTGCAGTCAGGGCCTAAAATTTAATTTAGGCAATGAATAAGTGCAGGCTCTGAAACTTCTGGGTCTGCAAGAGAAACCTGACAGTCTGTGGTGGAACATATTTGGATGCTGCAGCTATCCATCATCTCATTCTTGCTTTTTTTAAAAAAAAAAAAAAAAGAAAAAAAAATCCCATCCCACTCGTCTCTTTCTCTTCTGCTTTATGTGGGTCTTCTCCCCCATTAGGTAAGGCTGTTTTCTAATGAAAAACCTTGTGCCAGAAGCTAGGGCAAGGCACTGGTGCTCATAAACCAGTATCCAATCTGAGGCTCTGCTTGGCCCCTCCTGACCCCCTGTTGCCTCCCAGCCTCACCTGCATCTTGCGCTCTCCTTTGCAACCCTTTCTCTGGTGGTTTCAGTATCCTGCAGCAGTGACGTGTCACCAGGAGATGAGCTGCTCTGCTGGCTGTTTTTCAGACCCAATGGCATCATTAAAAGCCCTTTATTCCACAGATTTGTCCTTGTCTCAGGAGGTGCTGGGACACACTTTGGACCTGTGCTTTCTGCTCCAACCCCATTGCCTCCCATGCTGCCCTGCTGCTGGTCCAGCTGCTGTTTCACTGTCCCACGTTATATCCCACAAGCATTATATCCCTGTTATTTTTCCTTCTGATCCCGCCATGCTTCCCTGGCATTTCCAGCTTCTCCTTGCCTCAAGCTCCCTCCTCTGCATGCTGTGAGTCTGGCCTCGCTGAACTGCCATTAACCCCTGCACCACTAACCCGCTCCTTATTTGTCCCCCTGTTGCTCAGAGCACCCCTGGGATGACCCCAGAGAGAGGGTTTCTGAGCCTCGCAGGGCACGCAGTGGTGACAGGCGCACACACCGGCGGAGAGAGCACCAAGAAGCGCCCTCACCTTTGTCCAACGGCGCCTCTGAACGCAGGCATTCCCCCTCGGAGCATCATCGGAGGTCTCCTCGACCAAGCAAGGCCAGCAATGGCCATCAGCAGGAGTGGAAATCAGCCAGCCAGGGAAGGTCCAGGAGATCTCCTAGCCTTGACCTGGAAAGACAGGCTGAGCATGGTGCCTATGACCACAGCAATAGCTGGGAGCCACGGGAGAGGAGAGCAGCCAGCAGGGAGAAGGCTTGGAGACCTCTCAGTCTTGACCTGGAGTCAGAGCACGGACTCACAGACCAGGCACGGTGCAGCAGAAAGCCAAGAAGGCAAGACAGAGAAAAGCACCTTCCTCTTCTTGAGGTGGAACTGGAGGCTGAGCAGGAGACCTGGCATCGGGGCAGCAGCCAGGTGATGCGCCCTGAAAAGCACAAATCTCGTCACCAGGGCCGCTCGTCACACAGGACAGTGCATGACGAGAAGCTCCATGATACTGAATCTAGAGATGATCATAGGAAAGGTGAGGAGAGAGACTGCAAAAGGGCAGGACACAGAAGACCTTCCCCCTCCCAACACGCTGTGACACAGGGGAAGGTTGGAGACTGCCAGCGACACTCAGGTAACCAAGTGATGGGGAAGGCTTACGTACATGTGGGGATGGACCTTTGTGTTGCCCCATCCTGGTGTCTGAAATCTGTCTTGTTTCCTTTGAAGATGCTTATCTCCAGTATTCACCTGCAATGTGTACATGGTGAATCCTGCCCGAGTTTCTCCCTTATTTAGTGAGATTCTTCTTACCCATTAATGTTCTTGCTTTGTTTATTTCCTGACATGTTCCATGGCATCAGAGAAGATGAGTAAGAAAGGTATTGTAGGAAATGGTGCCCTTGGAATCCTGTGTTTAAGAAATAAAACACACATGAAAAAACCCAATCAAACAACGGCCAGCTTTTATTTTCATGATACATTTTATGCTGTAGTCTCCTTGCACAGGAGAAAAAAAAGAAACCTAAGAAAAAATTAAATGTTACGATTACACTCATCTTTTGTTGATTTGGGATGCAGGTCTGTGAGTGAGGGCAGTTTGCTTAAATGCTAACAAGCCAGCAATTTCTGTCTGCTTTCACTGAAAAGCCTGCTGGCAACATAATCAATTCACTTCAGGGAAAATTCAGTAGTGGCACTAGGTGTCCAGCTGGGCTCTATTTGTAAGATGGGGTTCTTCTCAAATTCTGTACAAGTGGATTTTTCTAGGAAATGGGTACCTGTGTGGTGCTTGTTGTTCGATAATACTTGTGACTGGTGGGCTTTAAAAATCCAGATCCATCTTTCTGCTTTTAAAACCACACTGCGGGTGGTGTGTGACATGTCTCTTAGTAAAGAGAAGGCTCTGGGGAGACCTTATAGTGGTCTCCCAGTACTTAAAGGAGGCCTACAGGAAAGATGGGGAGGGACTCTTTATTGGGGAGTGTGGTGATAGGATGAGGGGTCACAGTTATAAATGGAAAGAGGGTAAATTTAGATTAGATATTAGGAAGAAATTCTTTACTGTCAGAGTGGTGAAACAACTGGAACAGGCTGCCTAGAGAAGCTGTGGATGCCCCATCCTTGGAGGTGTTCAAGGCCAGGTTAGATGGGGCTTTGGGTAACCTGGTCTAGGGAGAGGTGTCCCTGCCTGGGGCGGGGGGTTGGAACGAGGTGATCTTTAACATCCCTTCCAACTCAAACCATTCTATGAAAGTAGGAGTTCAGAAACTTGAATCTACGTCTGTCAGTGTGGGAAACTCATGCATTGAACTGTTTTTCACTTGGATAAGGTGGGGATGATAATGCGTGTCCGTCTCTGGAGATGCTGGGAGAGTTATTCTTTGTCTTCATTGTGCAAAGGTTTTCTTTGGGAAAGTGGAAGATGTTAATCCTGTCTTCGTATAATCTGTAGATTGTGATTTACCCTGATACAATGTGGATCTGAGTGACTCAGTATCCTATCACATTGAGTCAAAATAGCCAGAAGCTCACATCCTCTTCCTGTGGGCCATGGTCGTTGTGGGCTTTGTGCTTCCCTGAGTGTGAGCAGAAGTGATGTGAAAGTAATGTTTATTGTTTTCTGAGCAAATGAAGCCTGGCACCGATCAGTGTGTGAAGAAAGCTCAGCCTCAGGCTGGCCAGCAAACAATTCCTGGAAACTTAATTTTATTCTTCGCAGAGGCAATGGTGTACAGGAGCCTATCGCCCACACTGTTGTTCATTCCAGCATGGTAAAACTCTGTTTACCATGGCCTTGGAAGCACTGGGAATAAGTTAACTCTGACAAAACTGGTGCTTTTTGCCGGCACTTCTGTGCAGGCTGGAGATTGCAGCTCTTCACAGCTTGGATTGATAACACCGTGCGGGGAAAGACCAGGTCATACATTTAACAACAACATGCCAGAGCTGAAGTTTTCTCTTTTTATGCTAAGATAGTTTGTAAGAGGGGTGTTAATTGATTAAGATCATTGAACAGTTGACTCAAAACAAAAAGCAAAAGAACGCATACACCTCCTTCGTTACCTGAAGAGAAGATGGTTTCTTATTCCACAGTTTTATTCTGGGTTGACACATGAGGTCTCTGGCCCGCTGCAGTTTGAAGTCTTCAGGACAATTGGTGGAGCATGATGGAAGTTTGTGATCAGATTCATAGAAACGTTTTTTTGAGGTCAGTTTATTACTTCCTTTTTTTTCCCCTTTGGCCTTACCTGATGGGAAGGAAACTGATACGTGGCCCAGTAAGATGTAACAGGTATTTATAATAATGTGTAAACAGTGTAGCTGGAGGCATGAAAGTTTTGAGCGAAACTTACTTTTTCCACTTGGTGTGGAGGACAGACAGGCATTTAGAACATTTGTGTACTTCAGACATAAAGCAGAAAGCTCATTTTGATGTCTGAGATGTCTGAACAATACAGTTCAGACTGCAGATGAGAGGAGAAGCCATTCATTGTATGTGAGTGAAGTCATGCATCTTGTAACAGGGATACAGTGAGACTCCTTTGATGGCCTGGTGCAAATAGATTATGGAGAGACTTGCAAAATGCAACATTTTAAATCACTTGGAGATGGTTTAACTTTAAAATAAACAAACAAATAAAACTCTGTACTCAAAGCAAAAACTGAACCTTGTATGAACTTCAGAAATGTTTACTTGGCTCTTTTCTTACTGTAAATTGTAAAGATCATGGTTCAGCCCAAGGAATAAATTGTCTGAAACCTCATGTGAGTCTGTCCCAGGCAACTTTTGCAGCCCGTGCTGCCCCAGCTGTGTGTTCACAGACTCTGCTGCGCTGCTGACAGATGTTGGGCTGCTCTCTGCTGCCCAGTTTTGCCAGTATTACTGTATCAACGCAGAGTGTGGAAAAATTATGATTCCTTTGCTAGCACTGCTGTATCAGCAAAGATTGCTTCAAGGGATGTGGCCTTTTCGGCCGTATAGTTGCATTTGCCATGTAAGACGTGGTCTATCAGACATTTCTACATGCAAAACAGAACCTCCCTAAGGTGTGTGCTGCACCTCAGCTAAAGGTACTCTCAAACCAGTTGTCTGCCTGGTACGCTGTCATGGTCTCTGCTCACCCTGAGTGAGGCTTTTGCAGGTGGCTGAGGAGATAGTGGAGATATCCTTACCAGAGCATTTGGGAAATGGGCGAGTTGATTGTTTTCTCTCAATTCTCTAGGCACTAAGTTGAGGGGGATGCATCAAGCCATGTATGACACACCCCGAAGTGAACAGGAGTTGTCTGATGCAGAGATTGCTCGGAAGCTGCAGGAGGAAGAGCTTCTGGTAAGTAGAGAAGGTGCATTAGTCAGCTTGAAGGAGCTAAGGTAGCTAGTGATGACAACTTTAACTTGCAAAGCTTTTATGTATGATAGTGACTGAGACCTGAGGTCTTGCTACTGTGCATTCTGATAGTTAGCTTTGTCTCCCATACATACACATATGGAGTGACAGCTGGCATGTAGCCAGTAGAACCCTGTTTTCTGAAATAAACGCAATTTAATGACAAACAAAAATTAAATTATGAAACCAGACTGATATTTAATGAACATTTCCAGGCAGGTAAATATAGCCTATAGTCAGTGTGGTCAGCCCAGAAGTGAGACTGGCCAGTGCCCATCTTTGAGAGAGAGGGCAGCAGGGTGGGCAATGCATTGTGGTGTGGCCTAGCAGATAGGTGAGGGAAAAACTCAGCTGAAAAGTTGAAATGACGGTTTGGTGCTGTGTTGTGAGGTAACTATTGAGCTAGCGAAGTATATTTGGAGAGGATGGTAGCGTATTTATACGGGCATCTACTTGCCCTGCTCTGTAGGTTAATGGGTATGAATAATTCAGAAGTGTTACTCTTTTCTCTCTGTTTTTATTGACCCCTGCCTTTTCTTTTTTTTTTTTTTTTCAGGCTAATGAGGAAGACCAGAAGGCAGCTCAAGTAGCCCAAGATGAGGTGAGCAAGAAGTCAGATGTTTGCAGCTAAACCTCACTTGTCCTCTCTGACCCTCTGGTTGTTCGTTTCCCTCCTTGTAGGAAAGCTTAGGGCTCCAGTGGGGTTTGCTCCTTGCTGATTTTTCAGGTATATGGTCAGGCTGGCCAAGCTGGGAGTTGTGCTGCCTCTTGCAACCGTGGCAGGGGAAGAAAGTTCATGGCTGTCTAAGAGCATATCATGTAACTGAGCCCCAAGGGAGACGTAGCAAAGATGCTGCAAGATGAACCCCCCCATTGAAAGAGAAGGCATGAAAGGCTCTGGCAGTTCTGGCACGTCAGGCATGCTTCATGTAGTCAGTCTTAATTCTGCTCTGTCACTTGATTTCTGATCGCAGATGGGTGAAATCCTGGCTTTGTACCCTTCCCATTCAGCAGCTGTCCATAGGAAAGGATTTAAATAACTCAAATCCACAAAAGTAGTAACACGTCTGTATTTTCCCTTCTAGGAAATCGCCCGACTCTTGATGGCTGAGGAGAAAAAGGCTTTCAAGAAAGGGAGGGAGAGAGAAAAGTCTTCCTTTGAAAGGAGGAGGCATGATCCAGACTGGAAGGTATGTCGAGCTTCAGGAGGTACCACAAATGAAGTTCTATGTTAATCCCATTTCTAGAAGGAGGTTAGGGTGTGTGGTGAGCGCAAATGGAACGATGCAGACTATTGCATCCAAAGGGTTTTGCCTCTTCCCAAGCCTTTTGGAGCCACCTGCTTGGGTAGATGCTCTTTGTCTTCAGCCTCAAACAAGGTAAGTCTTGGGCTTTTGCCTTGGAGGTTGTCACTGGATATCACAGCACCTTGTGGCCTCCCTCAAGAACTGCAAGTCCTCCTGGTGCAGGACCTTTCCTCTGCTGAAATGCTGACTGTAGCAATAAAAGCAGTAGTTGGTTCAGTTCTGTTTGTGCATTGCAGGTATAAGGACAACACAGCTGCTCCTGTTGTCACTCTGCTTCATAATAGAATTGACCCTATAATGAACGCATTGAGTGTATCAAGTCTAGGTTTTTGTACGAGTAATACTACAGAGGCTTGGCTAGCTGATGTAGAAGGTGACAGGAAACAGATTTCGTGGTCTGTGCTGGTAAGGTGCTAAAGGGGGTGTTGTGTTAATCTTGGGGCCAGTTGGAGATAGCTCCGATGTTTTCAGTGTCCTTACTGTGTTTGAGTGGTTGCAGGGGCACAGCTGCACGCAGCTGGACCCTCGTGCTCAGCCCAGCCAAGCGCACAGTCATCACACTAACTATTTTTGACCCCAGCTTCGGGACAAGTCCACCAGCACTGCCTCATGGAAACATGGTGGGATGAATTGAATGACTGGAGTGCTGCAATGGAAGGCTACAAGCCCTTCAGAAGGGACAGGCAAGGAAGGAGAGGAGGAGGGGTGGCCCTGTATGTTAGGGAGGGTTATGAATGTGTAGAACTAACTGAGAGTAATGGTAGAGTGCCTATGGGTGAGAATCGGGGGGGGCCAGCAAGGCTGATGTCATGGTGGGAGTCTGTTACAGACCACCCAACCAGGATGTAGAGGTTGACAAAATGTTCTATAAGCAGCTAGCAGAGGTCTCAAGATCGCTTGCCCTTGTCCTGGTGGGAGACTTCAACCTACTAGATACCAGCTGGGCACACAATACAGCTGAGAGGGAACAGTCTAGAAGGTTCCTGGAGTGTGTTGGGGATAACTTCCTGACACAGCTGGTGAGGGAGCCAACTAGGGAAGGAGCACTACTAGATATGCTGTTTGTAAACAGAGAAGGACTTGTGGGGGATGTAACGGTCGGAGGCCGTCTGGGGTACAGCGATCATGAAATGATAGAGTTTTTGATTCTCAGGGAGAATCAAAAGAGAAGGAGAGTCAGCAGGACTGCCATCATGGACTTCTGGAGGGCAGACTTTGGTCTTCTCAAGAGTCTGCTTGACAGAGTCCCTTGGGAGGCAGCCCTGAAGG
>KZ505673.1:1496621-1533783 GCA_002844005.1 Limosa lapponica baueri
TAGGAAAAATTTCTTCACTGAAAGGGTTATCAGGCATTGGAATGGGCTGCCCAGGGAAGTGGTTGAGGCACCATCCCTGGAGATATTCAAAAGACGAATTGACATGGTGCTTGGGAATATGGTTTAGTGTTGGTGTGTGTGTTTTGTTTGGTGTTTTTGTTGTTGTTGTTGTTGTTTTGGTTTTTTTTATGGTTGGACTAGATGATCTTAAAGATCCCTTCCAACCTAGGTGATTCTGTGATTCTGTCTTATATTTTGAGCAAAAAATGAGTTTGGCTCAGCAAAGCTGAGTTTCGTTTGCTGGAAAGTAGTCCTGATATTACCATTTGCATGTGTCTGGCTGTAGCTAGTTGTGTGTATAAAGTGATGCACAAACGGACTGCATGAAGCTGTGGCAGCCTCAATGCACTGGCTGGTGTCTTGCAAGGCACACAGATGAACTGCTTTCCTTTCTTCTTCCCATCAGCATGATGCAAGTGAGTCCACGCGCTCAAGGTCAAAAGAAGGGTCTGAAACTCAGCGACACAGAGGTGACAGGCCTTCAAGGTGAGCTTGAACCGGCTAGTAAACATGGGGAAATGCAGTCAGGAAGCTGCTCAGATGCTGAGTCCTAAGGAGGAGTTGTGGGGCGACCACAACTGGCCCACCCACAAGGGGCTTGGTAGACAGCAGAGGTTTTAGCACTGAAAAGAGACCGAGGGCAGAGAGCTTGTGAGGTGTTCGGCAACATGCGTCACTTGCTATGCTCGTGGCATTTGTCCATATTGGTCTCTGTGGCTGGTGCTGACGGAGATTGATGAGCTTGTGCAGTGACATTTGTTAAATGGCAGAGAAGCATTGAGAGGGTTAAAGAGCTTCTGGGGATGTGAAACCAAATGTCATCTCTGGGCAGGAAGGAACAATTTTAATGCATTTGCACAGCTGCTCCCTTGGGTTCTTGTTCCCCAGTTAAGCCCTGTACGCTGTTCCTGCTGCTGTGTGTGGTCACCTACCTTCAAACAAGTATGTTGTGCTTTGGGGTACCTCATCCCGGAGCTGATGGGAAGGTGCTGTAGCTCAGTCTTTCTGAATCACTTGGTACCCTTGTCTGATGCTCCTCATGAGGGAGTGAACCCTGGAAGTGACCCTGGTGCCTTTGATTTCTAATCCAGATACAAGCCTAGAAATTTTTGTTGAATTTGCGAAAGAAACAACAAAAGAGGTGCAGGTGTAGGCTGAGAAAAGTCTTATTAACATGGTCTGGGGTTAAAATTGGGCAAGCATTAAACACTTCAAAATGTTGCTCTCTTCAGTGAGGTTTGAATCAAACTTCATAATGGAAATTCGTTGTTTCCTGACAACTTGAAACCATTATTAAATTTCTCACCACAGAAACAGTAACGGGCTGTGCTCAAAAGAGCTGGTTTGCAGGTGGAAAGTCTGGGCCAGACAGTTTGCATCAAACTTACAGGGACAGACCAGGCAGCTGAGATGTTGCTTTTGCCACGTTGTTATACTTTTGAGGTTTTTTTTTTCCCCAATGCTTTTTTTTCCACTGTGCTTGGCAGGTCACAGCCTCACCTTGATGACTTTGAACACACTCGATATTACACAAGCCAGCCCAGCCCCTTGCGCCAGACCCCCAAACCTGAGCACTCTCCTAAAGGTAGGATCAAGCCCATGGCTGCCCCCGCACTTGGGTTATTGGGAGCTGTTTTCCTTGAATAACCAGCCTGCAGGACAGGTTGTTTGAAAGAGGGGTGTTAATAGAGAGGAGGAATGGATAATATTGCCCGAGCAGGCAGGTGATGCTATTCAGTGTTCCAGTTGTACCGGCTGAGCACATTGCAGGCTGAGAGACTAAAAAGCTGAATGAGTTTGCCTTGAGTCTGTCAAGCTCCTCTCTGCTTGTCCTCTGTGATCTCTTAATGATGAATGACTGTAAATCCAGGCAGCAGATGAAGGAGAAATAACGCAAAGACAATGACATGATGGATTTTAGGTGACTCACTAGTATCAAGCAATCCAATACAAGACAAAACCTCACAGTATCACCTGTCTGGCGGGCAAATGGGATGATCAGGCAGAAGCTTGTGCTGAGAACAGGCTTGTTTTGTTCCTGTGGCATCCTAGCACTGCTTTGTTGGCTCATTTCCTGAAATCATCAGACACAAGAGCTATATGGTTAGGGTCACTGTAGCCTGGTTTTTTTTAAATCCAAACACTAATTGTCTAGAGCCTCTGGGGGGAAGAAGGGGGCAGCCAGAGTTTGACTCAGTTGCTTGGATTTCTTCCAGCTCCACTGATTGTGACTTAAATTTTGGGAAGTAAACTGTCTACATTTAAAGTTTGAGAAGCTTTTGCATTCTGTCTTCGTCAAACAAGCTGGAAAGTTGATGGCACTTCATATAGTCTCTAAACCCAGTGTTTGTTTCATTTTATTTAGTGAGACTGTGAAATGTGGCTGCAGTACTGTTCACAGCCTATAATAAATGCAAATGTCTGCCCGTCTTGTGGATCTGTCCTTTTGTTTGCATACTTTTGTCCTTTTGTTTTGATACTACGGGTGGTTCCCATTTTACCATTTGACTTTACCAGTGCCCTGAAAGTCACGGACATCCAAGATGGCAGGGCAAGTAAAAGATGATTGTAGGTAGTATTTTCTTCACCAGGATTTATCCTTACAGACTTTTTTCTTTCTGTTTTGCTTTCCAGGTTCCCGTAGGAAGCAGTAAGCTGTGCTAGCCTTTGCTTTGGTACTGACTCTTCTGTAGCAAACATTACTGGAATTGCCAGGCAACTTTATTGATTCCTTACCCGATGGGAGGTACACCCTCCACTCCCAGGATCTCCTCTTTGTCATCATATTAATAAGGAACACTTGTTTGTTTCAATTTCTTACTCATATGTGATCATTTAAGCAGTGCAGTATAATCTAGCCGCCACAGAACTGTGTGAATCAACTAGCTGACTTAACAGCTCCCTCTTACATTGTTTTCAGGCTTTTCTCTTATTTTTAAGCTTTGGCTGGAGCTTTGACAAATAGACATGCACATACAACAGGGAGAAAAATCCAAGAAATAAGTTGGGTTATGGCAATGCAGGAGAACGTCAGAAGTACAAGTCCTTTCCGTATTAGGGTGACTTAGCAAAGAGTTATAAGAGTAAACGTGTTTCTTCCTGTGCTGGGTAAGACAGCTGAGCCAACCTGGCAGGGTCATGATAGCTTGCAGAAAGGAGAGAGTGTCTTCATAACGTACATCACCAAAAGCCAGAACCTGGGACTAGTGAGGAAGTAATTTGCCTGCAGAACAAAATTTCTTAACTGTTCTATTTCTTTTTAAGGTTTCCAGCAATTTGGGTAGAGTGTGTAACCAGGCATTTAGCTCCAGGATACAGTTAAGAGGAAATACAATTTCAACTGAAATTATACCTTGTGTGCATGACTTTTAAGACGTGCCAGGGAGTTGATGAAGCTGTGAGTTGTGGATTGGGAAGAATCACACAAACAGATTTAAATGCCCGAAGGGACCTCTGTGGTCACCTGCTTTGAGCTTCGGTGTGGTAGAAGGTAAGGAATTTTTGCTGAAGCCAAGTAGGAGCTACTGTAACTCTTAGCTCAGTTGCTGATGCAGTTGAGTACAGTAACTTGTGTCTGAACCTGCATACGTCTTGGAAACATGGGACTAAAGGAGGGCCGTATGGACATTGAGCATTGCATCCAAAGTCTACAGGTACAGGCAACTTTGAGCTAGACACAGGATGCCGAACAGTGCACACAATATCTGTGCTGTCTCCCCTCTACACTGCTCCTGTCCAGCACCTCAGGCAGACTCCAGTCAGGATAAAACTGTTGATCTCTGGGGCATAGCTGGGTCTGCAAGAATAAGTTGTCTGTATAGATTTGCTCAGGCGGTGATTTTTTTTTTTTAATTTCTTTTTCTTTCAATGGCTTGATTTCCCTCCACTCTTTGAAAATAATTCTTCTCTTGTGCAAACAAGTAGTTTTTTCCCTTGGCCTCCTCTCATTTCAATTCTTTTGTCTTTTTAATCATTTTTTGCCATTTTTAAGTGCATTTTTAAACTGCCAGACCAAGCATTTGGACACTGGCTTGGAGTCTTGTTCATCCAGTACAGGCTAGTTATTCATTTGGCAGTCTAGTTCATGGCAGCAAAGCCTGGCTGCACTGCCCCTGCATCCCAGCTTCCTTATTGCCTGACATCAAGTCTGTCCTACCACGCTCTTCATCTGCTGGCAGCTGTAATTCTGCTGTTGGGTTTGCTGAGGGAGGGAGGCAGAGCCATGACTGTTCTCACCCTCATCACCATCTGCCTGGGAAAGGCCCCAGACAGCTCTGTAGAGCTTTGTGAAGAGCACGTGCTCGTGTGGAGCACTGGTAGGAAACTGGAAGAGATCATGACTCTGCTCTTGCACTAATGCACAGTTCAAGCTCCAAGGCAGCTGAAAGGCTTTACCCTTGGCTGTTGTCCTTGGTCAGGATAGTTACTGAGGCAAATCACTAGGAAGACAAGGCAACTCCTTCACATAAGCTGCAAGGGAATGTTTAATACCGCAGCATGAGCCCTTGCCTTGTCTTGACCAACAGCTCAAGAAACCCGTCTCCTATCCCTACTAGTGTGTTGGCAGCAGTTGTGCTGTGAAGAACCAGTTAACCCCAGTAGACCTCTGCTCCAGGCATACACTAACCAAAAATGTTGTAACGTAGGACTTCGTGTGTTGGCAGCATCCCATTAGCTGCATACCCTTGCTTCCAGACCATGAGCTTACTCACCTGCGTGAGCCCTTAAGTGACTCATGAGCTCTTGCTTGTTGCTGCTTCTCAGGAAATATCCCAGCCAGCGGCTAGATTGTACTGCCCTTGCCTTGTTCCCTCTTCTAGTTCCGTCTCTGTCCATTCAGAAGTGTTAATGTTGTTTTAAATGATCTGGAAAAAGAGCAACATAGACTGTACTTTTTTTTTTATTTTATTTGATAACTTGGGCCAATGTGGCAACCTCATCTGCAATTACTTTATTTTGTAAAAAATTATTTTTGTATTTCATGTAACAGTCAAAATTTCTACTGCTGAAAATGCCAATTTTTTTTTTTTCTTTTCTGTGAATTTTTCCCCTCCATTGCCATCAGAGTATTTATTGTTGTGAAGTGGATGCCTGATGGGGTTTTATGGACTAATACTTTCTACAAATACCCCAATCCAGGCCCTGCTACTTGTATCATCTGGTGCACTTGAAAACTGGATGGGGAAAAATCTTGCCAAATCAGAAAGTGGTTGTGCTTTTTACTCACTGTGCATGGGGAAAAATGGTGACCTTCTTTAGAGGGAAGGGGAAATCACCAACTAGGAATTCAGCCCTCCCTGGGCCTCTGTAGCTGGCTGTGATGGGCTTTCTTGCATTGCAGCTGGCTCATGTAACTTCTGTCTTCCCCTAATGTCATGAAGGCCCTGAGCCTGGTGACATTTGAAGAACCTGTTAATTCAGGAAGGATGCTTCAGTGGGAATGAGTGGAAATTATATGAGAGAAAACTCTGGTTGATTTTATTTGGAAGCTGGGTAAGTCTGAAGAAAACCTCAGTGCTTACTCTGGGGAGCTGCAGGATCTCCTTAATGGCCTCCTTGGGCCAGCCAACCTTTCTAGCCATGGAACCGAGAGACCTGAACGCAAAGGAAGGATCCCAGGAGCGTCTGCTGCTTCCTTGGATGCTTTCAGGAAGTGTTGAATGCTTTATGGGCTGCTTTGGTCTATATACTCCCTTAGTTCTTACCTTTTTATTCTTACTCCCTACGTTTATTCATTTGCACTCCCTTGTAAGTTTTCTCCTGTTTTATTTTACCATAGCCCTTGCGAAAAGAGGAGCCCTGAGGTTTTGTTAGAAGGGGCTGACATCTATTAAGAGAGAGAGAAATGCTAGGAACAGTAGCTGAGATAAGCATGTAATAAATAGGGTATAAATAGAACAATTAGCCATCTAATATACCTTGTGGGCTTCATGCAGGTTAGAGACTTCCTGAAGCAAAGGTTGCAACTGGATTTGCATGTTTAGTAACCACTTTTGAAAGGAGATTCCATGGTCCCATTGAAGTCAACCAGAGTTGAGTTATGATCATGGATGAACATAGAGCCAAGTCATCTTGGGGCTCAGCGGCCATGGTTCTGCTGAGACTCAAGAAAATGCAGCTTGTATAGGTGAGATGCAAAATCACCACCTTGTAGGTGGTTCCCTGGAAAGAGGCAAAATGCAGTTGATCTTTTTAAAAAACAATCAGAGCAATATTTCCTTTCTATGACAGAAAAATGTTTAAGTAACTTTATTTTTTCCTTGTCTTCCTTTGCCAAGTTTTAGTAGCTTTGCCTATGGTTTTGCTCTGGATTTAATAGCATGTCAGAGCCCTTGCTGGGACCCTTGCCCTGATCATTCAGGTCTTGCATCCCTTTCTGACTGTGCATTAACAAGGCAACAGGCACCATGAGGAAAATTCATCACCGTGAAATCCTGGCACTTCCTAATCTCCGTAGTAGGCACATCTCGCCAGCAAGAGCTCTTGCCACCTCCTCGCCTCCGTCCAAAGCACAATGGTCTGCAGAAGAGAGGTCGGGCGAACCCGAGTGATCGTGCCTTACATGCAGGGATACTCGATGTCTTCAGCAGTCTGAGCTGAGTCACCTTGCTACAAAACACTGTCTTAATGTGGACTGTACAGCAGCGAGAAGCGGTTGCCGTCACGTGGATAGATTCAACAGGTTAATCTCATCTCTTTTAAAGAACTTCATGGTTTTGAACTTTGTGGGGTAGGAAAATACCAGCTGTTGGGGAATAGATGAAGTCTCATCGTTGAATTTCTCCTCTTAAGGAGGAAGGACAGAAGTTACAAATGCTGCAGTTTGTTTCACTCTGTAAAAGGGATCTTGTATGTACAGTATTTTTATATCTCTGCATTCCCACCTGTCAGGATTTGAATCAGGATTAATAACATTCTCTTACTTAAGGGAAAAAAAAGGATTTTTATTTTTACAGTGCTGGACCTTTGTGCGGTGTTTTTTTTTGTGCCAAATTACAGCCACTGTTACATTCTAGTGTTTTCATTCAGTTTGTTGCTATTGATCAATGTGTATATTATATATTTTTATTATCAAGGTTTTTATTTTAATTCATATTAACATGTATGCAAACTAACTGTGGATTGCTAATTTATATATAAAGGGGAGCACTTAGAGACAGTGTGAGGATTCCCCTACTTAGTTTACACTCTTTTAATCTAGTGCAGCAAGTCCGTGAACTCATTGCTTCTTACACAGGATGATCTTTGGGGTGTCTGTCACCCCGAGCAGATTGCTCCTGCCGTTCCCCCAGGCACTGCAAGGCTGGGTGAGAGGCAATAGGAAATGAAGCACAGCTCATAGCATGGACTGATGGGTGACCGAGCTCTCTGCTGTCCTGCTCCTTGCAGTGATGCCAGGGAGGATGCTGCACAGAAATTCCCACCTGGGGTGACTTTAAGGGTTCCTCTGCCCTATGTCCGTTCCCAGCTGATGGACGGGTTTGGTCTTGCCCCACTCTCTCAAGATGCTCAAGTGAGTGCTTAGTTTTGCAGTTGCTCTGGGAGGTGAGTGTGGGATATAGTGCTGAGGCACAGCAGTGCCCCTCGTGTGGAGTGTACCACAGGCAGCTTGTCTTTTTTTTTTTAATGCTGAGGACAAGCATAAACCTACAGAGATCCATCCCAATTTACTGTACTATTTAAAGTACAAGCCTTAGCGCATTTCTGGCTGTGCAGCACTGCTGTGGGGGCTCTGGCTGTGCTGCACACAAGAGCCACTTGGACTGCTACACCCAGGACAAGCTGCGGGGCACAGGTTTTGTGTTGAGAAGCTGCACTGCCCTCAGTTTCTGGGCTGGAGAGACCATCGGCCACCTCCTCTCCGTGGGTGGCACAGGGCAAGGCTTAGCTGTGCAGTTTGGGCTCTTCCAGGAGAGTCCCAGAGAGAACAGTGGCACACATAAATGAGTATTTTCTACTTCACAGTAAACAAGTTCCACTGTATCAGTGTTCACTCTAAGTAGACTCCACGGTGTGTCTCCAGCTGCATCTCTGCACTGCAATATAGTTAATTGCCTCGGAGAAATAACTGCAGTTGTCTCATTTAGCTCTTCAGGGTAAACTTTCAGCCCGTTGAATCTAAATATTAGCCATGTGATGAAATGGATTAGTCAGCTTAAATTCTTCAGAGCTGCAAGTGTACCCTGTGTTGCAACAGCTAATCCTTAAATATAAATTGCGCACTGACAATAAGCCGTCTATGCAAGCCTAGGTTTATTTCTTACTTTTGACTGTTCACTCTATAATTTTATCAGGTTTGGCATAGAGCTTCTGAATGACATTTAGCCAAAGTATCATGTCCATGTGTGTATAGCATGTTTTGCTTCATACTCCTGAATTCTCATTGAATGTAAAGGGAACATTGCCTTGCCCCATTTTGTTCAATAAACCGCTGTATTTTGTTATCTACCACATCCTTCTGTCCCTCCGTGTGCTTTTCTGGGAACACTGAAGTGGGTGACACAAGAGCAGGAGAAAACAGCGCTTTGTTCCACCCTTGGCTGCTGGAGCTAAGCTGCTTCTACCAATAATTATGTTCTTCCAGTGTAATAGATGTAGCAAAACAACAAATTTGTATTTAATTTGATTTGTTTTGTGGCCAGAGAGATGGGGGAAAAAAAAAGCTGTGTAATATCTTGGAAAGGATCTGGACTGTTTCATTTCCTGAGACTGTGATACTGAAAAATAAAGCAGTGTAATTATTTGCAAGGGTAGGATACTTTTTTTTTTCTTTTTTGTTAACATAGCTTTTTGGTCTGCAAAAAGCCTGCTTGAAGCTTCCCAAGAACAACTTAGACCTGCAGTGATGGGAGTGAAGGCAAGAAGGAAAAGTGGCAAATGCCCTGTGACTGCCTGGTCTTCAAAGGCATCAGCTGAGGATGCAGCCACATGCAGCTCAAACATGAGCAGACGCAAAGCCATTTCCATGTCATAAATGCAGCTGGTGACTGAACATGCTCAAATAATGGGGAGCTTACTAAATATAAGCATTGGATTTTGAGTCCAAACTGTAAACTTTTCTTAAATATTTAGTTACTCATTTCGCCCCTAAGTATAACCATTGCACAGGGGAGCAGGGAGCCCTTTCATGCCCCACCGTAGGGTGCACCAGGCTGTCCCTGCGTGGGCCAGGGGCTGTCCTTCCCCAGGGGCTTGGGTCTGTGGGGGAGTGAGTGCTCGGACTCCAACCGAGCTCAGTTTGGGGCTTGATTCGTGGCTGTGTCACAGCACTACCCTAGTACTTTCAAATGGCTTTACATCATCTTTACCTCCTACCAACTCCATCTTGGAGTCCCTTAGGTATTAGCAGTGAGGGGAGGTAGGGACCAGCAAAATAGTTAGAAAATTAAATATACTAGGATGTTGGCTAGCAGTGGAAGAGCCTTGTTGTAAAAACAGGGCACTCGGAAGCGCCAAGAGCTCTGCCAACTTACAATTTATTGCAGCCTCTTGTCTGAAGTGACTGGGTTTGTCTGTTTTCTTTGAAAGGCTTCTTTCATGCCAGCCTTGGCACTTGGCTTTTGGCGGTGGTGGGAGGGGGGCCAGCTGGAGCCCTGGGTAGCATCTTTCACCTGCTGCAGGGATGTGCACACAAAGGACTGTATGTGGGAACCACAAAAGGAACATTGAAGAGCCCCCTGGGGACTTTTTTTTTCTTCTTTTTTTGCTGTATCAGAGGACTTGCTGATCTCTGGCTTGCCAAGTCTCGTGCAGCTCTCAAACTGTATGGACATGGGTGGTGATCCATTGTGCCACTGGTGATGAACCCAGGTTTCCCAGGTGTCTTCCAACTGTCAGAGCAGGTAAGCCAGCAGAGACTGCTTGAAGTCAGCATCGCGCAGTACCCAGCAGCTTCACTGCCCACTTGGCTGCTCCAGCCTGCACTGCAAGACAGGAGCTGCAGGTAGCAGCTGCCACATGTCCAGATGCTCACCTTTCCATCAGGTCCATGCTGTGTAACTGGGGCTCTCACCCAGAAAGACTTTGGTGTGTGTTACTCATGGCTTGGGAGGGCTGAGCCTTGTGAAAGGAACTGCCGGGCTGGGGGTGCTCACGTGCAGCCGATAAATGGCTTCTTATGTCCAGATGGACAGCCAGGGCTAAACTGAGCTGTTGTGTGTTGGCTTACACTTTGCATTGGAAACAGATGCTAGTGGAGAAACATGATTCTCTTACCTGGAACTGCTGGTGCTCTAGTTCACGAGGCAAACTGTGGCTGCAGAGTGACCTAAGCCTGAAGAAGCTGGGGGAGCTGAGATACAAATGGCTGGATGTACTACATGTGGTATGTATGTACCATTCTCAGTTTGTTTCCTGAAGACCTGGCGGGTTACAGTTTGCCTGGAGGTGGAGAGCATCCCTCTGCCATGTGACACCCTGGGTTATGCCTGAGACTATTCCTTCTCAATATTGAGCAAAACCAGGCCCTACATCCCGATGCTTTGTGCCATCCTGCTAGCAAGCGACAGCTCCTGGCACCAACCAGTTATCTCGGGTCAGAGGTACTTGTGTCCATCACCATGATTTGTTCTTTCAGAGACAGGGATCCTTGAGCAGCACCCTGAGTCCATCAGTTCTATCATGCTTCACCCTGGCCAGTTAATAGTAAAACAGATTTGGTATCAGGCTGCAAACCAAGTGCAAAGCAAGTACAGAACCTGAGTCTAGCAGCTGGGAATTTGTTGAATGTCTGTGCATCTCTGACCCCAGAGAGCCCCAGACAAGCACCCAAGCGGCTATGCCAAAACCTGCTCCTGTTTCATACTGGTGCTGGCGTGCAGCAGCTCTGAGCACTGACGCTTTGGTTTGCACAAAATCTCCTCTCCCCTGGTGCTGCTTTTGCCTTCGTAATTGTTGCCCTGTCCTGTCCTTTCCCCCAAAGCAGACATCCTAACTCCACCTCAGTGACTCACCTCATGGCCTTTTGAGGCCGGGTGTCAAACACAGACACAACTAGCCCCTAGCTGGTGCTGGGGGCTCCAGGACCACCACATGATTTCCATTTATGTATAAACAGCGTAATGCCGCATCACAGGACTGGCTATTTTAAATTTGGATGCTGTTTCATTTTCATTAAAACACGGTTGACATATGCAGTGCCTAATTATGAGCCAGAGGAACATGCCCATGTCTTGCTAATGGGGTTTATGCCCAGATGAGCACTGCAGGAGCACACCAGGTTCCCCTTCCCTGGACTGAGCATGGAGCTGGGAAGGTCACTTACCCAAAGCATGCTCCACACCATGGCCCTCCTTCCCTCTTCATCCTTCCCAGATACAGGCAGCGTCCAGAGGGTGATGACACGGCCATACATGTATGTGTCACCAGGGAGTACTTGGGGAGCGTGAGCTTTGTCCCAGTGAGGCTGGAAAAGAGCTGATTTGTAGTTTTAACAGTTACTGATACAGCAGTTGGAGGTTTACCAGGGGAAGGTGGTGTTTGGGGAGGGGATGAGATGTCCAGCTACACAAGGTTTATTCCCACCACTGGCTGCCATCTGCCACGCTGCACACTGTCCTGAGAAGTTGTGCTCAGCCTCTTAAGGGACACGCAAACCCCACTTGAGCACTTCACTTATGTATTTTTATTTACTTGTTAATTACTTACAACTGATGAACTACTGAAGGCCAGCCTGAGAGTGCATGTTAATGTCCAGGAACTTCCCTACTGTAAGCTGTGCAGGCAGGTCTGGAGGAAGAGATTGCTTGCAGTCTCCTCTGCAAAGGCAAAGGGAGGCATCAAGAACAAGGGTTTCTCAGTGAATTTTCTAGTCTGCTAGCAAACCCAGGCAGCTTGTGCTACTGGAAAAGTCCTCAACTGTGTCCTCAACTATGGAAACGTGTCCTGTGCACAGACAGGACTGCCCCTGTTGCCACAAAGAGCCTGGGAGGGTTGGTGCAGAACATCCCACAGGAGAAGGGGATGCATCATTGCAGCACCTGAGGGAGAGAGGACCTACAGCTGCTCCAAGTATGGCCATAATTGCAGATCTGACAGCAGCTGTGTCCCGTTGACAACCCCAGAGGATAAGAGGGACCAAGAGCAGCACTACAGGCAACTGGGATGGGCAGGTTTCTGTTTGCCAGGGAGAGCTGTAATATCCCAACAGCAGCAGAAGATGACTACGTCCTCCTGGTGTTTGCTTCTCTGGGAACCTAAGCCAGCTCTCCTGATGCCAGGGGCTGATTCAGCTGTGCAAAGGTGCAAGTTAAAGCCAGTTTGCTTCATCCCTAAGGACGCTGAAACAGCTGACCAAAGCTGATCCCTCCAAGCCCTGGTGCTCTCGGTCTTCTGCACTTTAAGCTGGGAAGAGACCAGTGCCCTTGTGGGTTCTGGCTGACAACAACAGCTCCCGTCAGAAGCAGGTAGGCTAAGAAGGGATGGCTTTTCCTCTCTGTGGGACAGGCACTGGTAGCTGATTTAAGGAAGATGGCTGCTTGAAATCAGGGTGTGCTGCTTGGGCCAGTCACTGCAATTTGGAAGTCACTTCCTGCTCAGCTAATAACATTTTGTTTTCTCTAAATATTCTTCCAATTTACTGAGTTGCAGGTGTGCAACTTGTCAGTCTGCCTCCTCCTTCTCCTCCCAACCTGTTCTCACTTGGGAAATGAAGAGCAAATTAAACATACAGGCTTGAAAACAAACTTGGATTAATAAAGATAAATTATAATAATCTTGAAGCAAAACCACAATGAAGGTAGAAAAATGCTTTATTTTCCTTTTAAGTGATTTTTCTTTTTGTACCGATGACAGTAGAAGCGCAGCGCCCAGGGACGCTCCAGAGCAGCACATTTTATACCATGGCTCTCTCTAGTGGCCAGACCACAGACAAGAAAAAGACTGTGCAGCTGCTCGGTGGCAGAGCTGCAGCTGCATCTCAAGACAGACACGTTTTATTGCACCAAGGGAGCTGGGTTTCGGGGTGCTGACACCCCACAGCAGAAAGCAGGGAAGCTGTAGGCTCCCCTCTTGCAGATGTGCCTCCTTCAGGGACTGCTCAGGCCACAGGAGCAACAGGCAAATGCAGCCCATAATCCTACATGCGAGGTGTGCCAATGGAGGAACCAATCTCAGACAGATGTATTGATGGTGCTTCAGTCCTGCAAAGCTCTCAGGGTGTAAAAGTCAAGTAGGCTGGGTTAGATGAAGCCATTTGAAGCCCTTCTCAAGTCAAAACACCTGGACTGGTGGACTGAGCATCACTTTACACTAGATGGGGCCAGTTATTCACCATACAGCTGTATCATACTGATTACAGACAGATCTGACACTTTGAGAGCTGTACCATTGCCTTGCTCCTTTCAGACATGGCAGCTGGGAACAGACTGCAGAGAGGATTCCTCCTCTGGGTTGGCCAGCGGTCTTTGAAGGCCTCTATTGTTTTTTTTTTATTTATTTCATTTGGCAGCATGGTTGGTAATAACCATTGGCACCTAAAGTATTGATTGCTTGCAGGGTAATATTTGGGCAATTTTCTTATTGACAGTATTGCACATTTTGTATTCATTTCATTATAGAAATTGTGTGCCAGAAACATGGATTTAAATGATGTCAATTATGTGGCAAAGCCAAACACTCAAAAATTTAGGAAATAGCAGAATTGAAATAGTAGAGATAATATCAATTTAGCCCCTTTGCCAGTACACAGCTTAAGCCAGATAAGATCAAGGTCGGTATTTTTCCCTGTAGTCTAGCCTCAGCCCCAGTGCAAGCTCTTTGGGTGATGAGCTGACTATTGCTGCTTACTGCCATCACCTCAAAATAAAGCCAAAGTTCCCCAAAGAACAGGGAGTTCTGCTTCTTGAAAAATAACACAACCACTCACCTACAGCTCCAGCCAGGAGCCAGAGTCTCCACCACCTTCTCTTATAAGCTCTTAATGCCCTGAAGCAAGCAGCTCTTCCCTTCTATAGCCAGTCTTTCCCAGCTCGCTCTGCTAGAACAGGCCCTTTAATGCATAGAAAGATGGTTTTTCCCATCCTTCTGATGGATTTAAACTTTTCTCTGCTTTTGTTGTATTTTAGTTTACCTTTTTCTCATTAGAGGATTAAAAATTTACTCTTACATACTAAAATTAATTCCCCAGCTTACACTTCTTGCCCCTGTGATTCTTGTAGATATTGGTGTGAAATACTTCAGCCTCTGGTTCAAAGGGAGTAAATGCTTTTCTCTGGCTTGCAGTGCTTTGTTGTGTTTTGGAGAATCTCTTCTTGTGGTGGTGTGAGCACAATCCCAGTGAAACCCGTGGCTGCTGCTTCGCAAAGAAGTTTGCAGTGACTTTTTGACACGTAGTGCTTTCAGGAAGCTATCCCGGATACCCCTGTGTCAAGCCACCTGTCTGAAACCTTAGCCTTGCCAGCCTGCCGTCCAAAGGGAGCTGGTGCGTGTGGCTTCTGCAGCGCTGGAGGGTCAGGATGTGGTGTGGGCTGGTACAGGGCACTGCCCCAGGCCCTGCAGCCAACCTGCCGTAGCAAACTGCCAGGAACTATTTTAAACCTTATACTGCGCCACAGTAACCCATGGAAGAGAGATGTTCTGTAGCAAAACTATCACTTAGTACTGTGAAAGAGGGGGAAAAAACACTTAAGGAACCCTTCCTCCTGCTAAATCATTCCCTTTTTTGCTGTGCATGAAGGTAGAAAAAGCATTGCTGCTGTGAAGGATATTAGGAACTTCATTGCAGGAGCTACCCACTTACCACTGCTTTGGTGCTGTACCAACCTGAAACAGAAAAAAAGTCCTTACCCTAAATTGCTTGAGGTGCACACATAAAGGAGAGGCAATCTGGCTATAGGAATGGCAACTCATTGATACTGGCTTTTTTTGCTGTTCCTGTTTCTTTAATTTTTTTTTTTTCCTTGCTTCAGCTGCTATGTATGCACAGCTGTATGTATTTTCCTGAATCCCATGGATTTAAGCATATCACTGCTCTTGTATCTGGTCCTTCTTGTGGTATTTACCCTTTACAGCTTAATTGGGTTCTGTATTACTGAAGGCTGCCTGCTACTTGAAGGGCATTAGGGAGTTGCATTGAAATATTTATGTCCAGTGCATTACTTCATTAAGGAAATGATCTAAAATGAATGGAGATTGAATTATGCCCAAAATGCCCTATAAAACTGGATGCTGACTGATTACTTAATGGTTCTCCTGATACATGATGCATTAGAGGTCTATGTTGCCTTTAATATTTCATGGGCTGAACTGTGTATTAGAGCAACCCCAGACTGTTGCTTAATGGCATTTCCTTGTAACAGACTATGTTCCCTTTTTTTCCTTGACATACGTGGTGTTTTTATGGTACATGAATTGAGGTGTCAAAGTATGTTTTGTGCTTGAGAATGTAATTGAGGTCACTAAACAGATCACTCCTGTTTTGGTGCTAGGAAGGAAACCTTTTCAGAAACTACTCTTGCAGCTCAGGATAGTCCTTGTGATGTGTTTTGCCTTTAGCCACATACACATTAGCTGTCTCCAAACTCACCAGTCTGTGGTTAAGACTGAAATAGCTTAATTTGGTGCTAACCACTCAACAGAATAAACAGCAGAAAGCTTTTATCAAACTTTTTAGTTTTCAGGGCTTTTAGCAAGCTTAATTTGGTCTTCAGTAACAGAGAATTAATTCTTTTGGCTGTGACGAGCTAATGCAAATATTAATATAAATGTTACAGGATGCAAAGGAACACTTCAATAGGTCTTTCAGACACTGCTGTCCTCACTCCCAAGTATGTGGTGCATATTCCTTTCCCTTCTGGAGTCTGTCTTCTTTTTTTTTTTTTTTAATTCCCCAGGAAAATCAGTAAGTGTTTCTGGGATGGAGAAGCTCCAAGCTGTGCAGACTGGACAGTGCTCAGAGTGAATTTGGGGACAGCAGAGCTGGCAATAGCAAACTGGGACCTGGCACATCTGTGTTGCTTGTAACACTCTTGCAGCAGCATTCCCGCTTCTCACGGCATGCATGGAAAAAGCTTGTTTTCCAAGACCTGTGCAGTGCCTGTTTCAATGTCTGGGAGAGATCTTCTCACTTACATACAGTGTTGGCTTGGCCTTCTGCAGAGCAGGGGTTCTTTGAACATTGATTGGTATAAAGGAAAACGTCTAGGATTTAGTAGAAATGCCTTTTTATAAGACAAATGTCAGCTCGGTTTCCCTTTTGGCCTGTCCCTTAATCTCACTGTCTCATGCACTAGAGAAATCCAATCCTTGCAAAGTTAGTTTTAGTAATTGATGCTTATTGGATTGTCTTTAAAATCAAACAAGCTTTAGTTGGGTGAGCTGGAAAATAAAAAGTATGCAGGGACTTAATGGAGATTCAATTCAGTAGAATCCCTTTGCTCGTAAAAAGTAGCTCCTGCAGAGCCCAATTTCCTGAAACTCTGGGGATTCCCCCCCTGTGAGGGACAGTTGTGGCAGAAAATGTAAGACTGGGGGTGAGGAGAGCTGGGTCCATTTTCCAGTTCAATGCAAACTCCCAGTGCAATGTTGGTGGGGTTGAGGGTACCATGGAAGGACTTGAGCTCTGCAGCGGGAGGTGCCTGGTGCCCAGCAAGGAATATGAAATGCCTTGCCAGTATCAGACCTCTCCCGGGAAAAGCTGGTATTCTGGAAGCTATAGTACATTGACTCACTTAGAAGCTCAGTATATTGACACGCTTTGGGCTATTCACCAGGAAATGTGATGTGGGTGTGGGTGACGTCTGCTTTCATGGCTTGAGGAGACTTAGATACCCTCTGGGCAGCATCCACTGCACTAGCGTGTTGGTTTTCGGCATCCAAAATGTAGATGGTTACCAAGTTGAAAATCCAGGTTTTGTTCTGTCTGTTTGCTGAGATACAAAGCCATGTCTCTGCTGTGCCAGGAGAGTGTGCTGGCTACACAAGTTCAGTCTGATAAGACTGTGCTCTCTGGTCTCTGGTGCTCAAGCTCTGCTGCTCTGTGATGAACTGAGCTCCGAGGGCCAAGTGAGCAGTGCAAGGGGGATCCCTAAATGTCCCTCAGAAGGAGGGGAGCCCTGGATCAGTCCTGCTTCTGATGTCATTTAGACATTTGATGCTGTCATTGGATTAAATCCTGAAATATCCTTGCTGTAGGGAGCCAAGCTTGACACTTGCAGGATGCACAGTCCTGGGGCAACCTCATCTGGAGTAAGTGGATGGAGCTGATGTTTCTGTGGCTTCCAAGGCTTGTTGCTGAGTGTGCACAGAGGCTCTTCTGGGCACTGTGTCCCTCTGGGTGATGGCAAGCAGTGAGCCTGGGAGCCAAATAGCTAGGGTGTATGCAGCAGGTAGACAACAAGCAACTGTGTGGAAAATAGTTGGAGGGAGACATAGGGGAGTCAGTATTATTGTGTAGGGGGGCATAGAGGAAAAGGACACAAATGCAAAAGAAAGCAAATTAACATTTTTATTGTGTTTTTTCTAGAACAAACTGGGGTTTTGCTTTGCCTTCCTGGTGAAAAGGGAATATCTACTCCCTGTCTCACAATGCAATGAAATCCCAAAGCAAATCATCTGACTCCTGACAGCTTGAGGTTTTTAACACAGTAAATAAGGCAACATGTTTTTTCAAAGTCAAAAAAGGACCTGGGGTTTGTGACAAAAGTTATTAATAAAAAGTGTTCTCTTGGGCAGTGAATTCAGAGGTTGCCTCATCAGACAGTAATTACCAGCCCAGCACCACCATTCCTGAGACAATTGAAATTTAGCCTCCTGACAAAAAATTGATTTTGAAGATTAATTGTCCCCTGTAGCACAGTTTTAGACCAATCTGAAATACAGAGAGGACAATTGTCCTTTGGGTTTAATAGAGCTGTCTCTTTGATATTCACAGAGCTAGAGCAGCTATATGCGGTTTTGTCCTGACTTAAAACTGATATAAGGAAGGCAGCTTCAGAGAGGTGCTGCTGTCAGGAAGGGAACAACCACGGGTGACCTCTTTTTGCACTGCACTCATGGTTCCTGTGCCAGACCAAGGGTAATGTAAAACAAATTTGATTTTAAAAAGTGTTATTTCCTTGTGCAGCAGTATCAGTGCAGCCCACCCTGCTTTTAAACCCTCATTGGAAAGACAAAGCTAGCTGGAAGAGTTTATCCTGATGTTATTTTCAAATGTGTGTGGAAGGACACTGCTCAGAGTCCTGGGGAGCTCAGCTCTCCCCAGAGAGGACTTTTGAAGTGTAGCAACACATGCTTTTTTATCTAGCATAGCTGTTGTCTAGCTACTGAGGTGTTGCTTTGAGCTGGGGAAACTTTTCTGGGTGGAAATTCTTTTGGGACATACTTTTTTCCTTGCCTGGCTTCCTGTGGTTTGAGCTGAAACCCTGTCAGTGCTCTTCTAACCTTTGAACATACAGATTAGTTCCAGTGAAATTAGCCAGAGGCATCCTAGGTATTGCAGCAGGTGTTCAACTAATCAGCCACTAGAGAATCCACACTGGAGGTTTCTGAAGGAAAATGGGATTTGTACATTCTGCTGCTCAGGAGGGAACTTGGATTTGGTTCTCCCTAGGAGCCAGGCAGCTGGTGTCTTGTGGTGCTGTGTGAAGCATGCTGAATTTGAGTTGGGTATTGAACCTGCACAGGCAGCAGTGGGATGCTGGGAGAAGGAAAAGAGGAGAAGCTTGGTGTCAGGAGGAAATTTGGCATGATTCAATGGCTCAGGAGTGGAAGGGCTGCTGGAAGTGGGCACCTGAACCTCAGTGGGAAACACTGGTCTCTTGGCAGGTTTAATACAGCTTTTCTGTAACAACACCTGTCTGTATCCCATCACATGTGCTTTCCTTTTGTAGTGTCAAACTTACAGCAAGGTGACCGAGAGCTGAATTAGCCATTGGCTCAGTGTATCCTGGTGCCCAGCCTGTCCTCTCTGTGACTGGGGCAAGACTTCTTCATGCTTTTGGCTTGGCACCTCCATTCAGATGTTCATGGTCTCTATCCCAGGACTCTTCTTGTTCCTTCTAGGAAATGGAAAACTTGAACAGTTACTTGCTCCAAGGAGGAAGTTTTGATCATGTATCTAATTAAGATCACACATGGGGAAACTGCAGACCTGAGGGCATGGGGTCTTGTCTTCACACCTACATGTAGAGCTCTGCGCATGCTCTCAGCTCTTGTGTAGACCGTGATTGGAAGCGTTTGGGAGTGGGAAAGCAAAGGTCTCTTAGAATAGCTCTGCAGGGAGCAGTGAGGTTTGGGACTGCTCTCTGCTGCAGCGATTAACAGTTGAATAACAGGAATCCTCTAAGCATGGCTTGCAAAACTGTATCTGTCCTTCACCTCTTACACCTGCAAACAATACTTGTCCCATAATTCCTCACCTTCTTAGCTTCTGGTGTGAGAGAACCACCCTCTGAATCAACTTATTTAATACAAGATCTAGTAACTTGATTCCCATAAGGTACTGCCAGGCTCCTGACAGTTTTATCAGCTGGGGATGGTACCTACCAGCATCTCTGGAACTCCTGGACTTGCTGCCAAGATCCCCAGCCACAGTCTCTCATTATCAGAGGGGAAGGGGTGGGGAAAAGAGAGGAGTGGCTGATGGGGGCTTTGGGCTAGGATTAGCTTTGAAATGTTTTTCAGTTCTCTGAGAGAAAGACTTTTCCCCATGGTACTGACAGTAGCAAATGATTTTCAGCTTTTCCAGGCTTTCTTCCATTCTGCTTTGTCTTGCTGATAACCTTACAGCAGGGGTTCAGGGAGAGGGAAAGAAAGAAAGCAATGCTGATATACTTTATACGGGGAGAAGGAGAGGAAGGGCAAAATCAAGGAAATAAAAGTTGCACAACTTGTTTATTTACTTTCAGGTCTCTCTTGCCTGAACACAGGCTCCGGTGCCTTTAGCAGAGTGTGGTGTTGGGGGGTTTTGTTACATTCTCCTCTGCAGGGGCAGTGTCTGTGTGAAGTGGGGGGCTTTGTACAAACCATTCAGTCTTCAGGGATTATCTAGTTTCTTTTTATTTGTATTTTTTTGTCTTTTTTTTTGCTAGGCTAATAATCAAAAGAGGGAAAGGAAGAATAAAATGAAATAACATTCAGAAAAGACACAGAGAAAACTTCTTGCTGGGCTCTGAATGGCCTAAATTTGCTTAAACTCAGACACCCCGCTGTCCTCTCAAACCCTCCTCAGCAAAATCTGCAGTCTGTATATGTGCAATTAGAGCACTTGGCCACTTGATGTCTCTGTGGGTTGTGGAGACGGTGGGTAAATAGAGGTCAAACTGCAACTGGAGCTGGGCGGAGGCAGCAGGGGTGGTAGGCTTGCCCCACAGAGATGAGGAGTGACGCAGCAGCATGCTAATTCCCCCTCCTCTCTTGCTTCTTTTAATGAACTTCAGACTTTCGAAAAGTCTTGGAAAGCCAAGGAAGATTTGGGTAACCAGCTTCCGCAGGGAGCTGCCAAGATCTGCATCCATCAGTGCTGCAGATATAAAACCTGCCATAGAAATGTGAGAGGAGTGATCCTGGACAGTCCACAGCCCTGTCTGCTTCCCCAGTAGGCAAAATCCAATGGCAGAAATGGGTCAAGATGCCAGACTGTTGTAGAGTCTCCATGCATGGCGAGATGAGGCTTAGCAAATATAAGACTTAAATCCTGACTGTTGACTGGTGGGGTTTTGTACAAGGGAATTGCCATGTGCTGCCAAACCCATGAAACCCAGCTCTGTACGTGGTGGGTCATAAGGAGATCTGGGGGTATTTCCCATGACTTCTCTCCTCTGAGACCGATCACCCTGTGACATTCAGACAGACGCTGAGGATTCAGATGGACAGAGATGCTCTTTCCAGTCTGACACCATCACAGTCCTGAAGATGGTATTTTCCACAAGTCTTTTATCGATGCATGCTGGAAACCTAGATTAGTTTTTGCTGGAGCCAGACTGTGATATCTCTGTGCCTTAGGTTGTGGAGAAATAGTTGGGGCTGAGATTCTTTAGGGTACAGCATAGACAAGCTGGATGTGACCATAGCCACAGTTGCACGTGGAAATGCCTCAGGAAAATAAGTTTCCCATAGTCATTTCTGCTGGTGGTGTTAAACTTCACTGTGATGGTAGCTGAAGGATCCAGCTCTCCTGTGTTAAATGCTGTGCATGTGCATAGTTAGATTTTCTTTCCATTCCTTCTGGTCCTAAAGAATTTGAAATCTTGCTTCTGCAAACTCAGATCTGCCTAGATACAGGTTTTTTTTTTTCTCATGGTGATTCAGCAGGACTGTTGCTGTTCCCTAGGAATGTACAGAGCCATATATAAATCAGGTACAATTAAAAGAAGTTGAATGACCTTTTTTCCAACCCAATAAAAACTTCTGCTATGGCTTGTCTCAAACAAGCAGTTTTAGCTCACTGCATGGGTTTTCAGTTTGGACCTTTTATAAAGTTTCTGCCTGCAATGTATCCATCACCTTTCCCAGAGCCACTTCAGAGGGAGGAGAGCTTTGTGTTGGAAAGATGGTGACTGGGGAAGTGTGCTTCTCCAGCAAAACAGCTTCCCTGAGCATCTTCCCAGCCTCAGGGTACTTGAGCAAAATTGCACACAAGGCTCATGCTACGATTTGTTGTTACCTGTGTGGGAAGATAAACTTGAAATGTCTCAATCTATCTGCTAAACTGTAATTTATGAGCAACAAATGGCTGAGTCTTAGAGGGGAATAACAGATTTGAACCAAAATCCTGCTACTCTGCCTCTGGAGGCAGAGACCAGTGGAAAAACTAACTGCCTTTGAGCAGAGTGCATCGATTTACAGAGGTGACAACAAGTCCTCTAAGGAAAAGGCAGCAGCATCATGGGATCTGTGCTGCAGATCAAAGCAGCTTGGGGCTCAGAAGTGAAGGGCTTAAAGTGAGGGACAAGGGCTTGATGAGGAAATGGTCTGGGAAATACACAAAAATAGCAAAGGCTTCTATGTTCACGTACTCTGTTCCTGTACAGTTCACAAGAGAAAAAGGGGAAATTTGTTTATTAAACAGCTTTCTGTGACTTATTAATTCCATTCATCTGAGGATCGAGCAGCTCCCTCCAGAGTGCTTGTTATTGCTTGCCTGGGTCTGGCCATGAAATGATGTTCTGGTTGAAACTCCTTGTTCAGTCAGTAATTTATGCAATTGCTAGGAGACTGCTCAGATGACCAAATGACTTCTATTAACATAACTTTAGTTCTGTACTTTTAACAGAAATAATTTATGCTTGGTGTTTCTTCAGGATCCTTTATTGGGTCCTTCAAGTCCAACTTCGAGGGAGAGATCAAGGCTTTGTCTTTTTACCCATGAGTGCTTCAAGAATTATCTTTGGGGCTAGAAGCCGCTTGAATTTTCTCAGGAGTCAGACTGGGAATATGGAACAGGTCTTGGCAAATATCAGTTCCTAAAGCCTCTTATCTTTTCCCAGGGAAGTGTTTGTTGAGGCTTAGTCACACAAACAAGTATGGCCAGATTGACTTCCCCAAGTGGGTGCTGGTACTTGCAAACTTAATACTTCTAGCAAATGTTAGAGGTCTTGACTGTGTTTATCTACTGAAGAATAAAGAAGTTTGTCTGATGTTTGATGCAACAGCTACTCTAATAGTTGCTGTGGTCTCTCTCAGTAAGTCTAAGAGTTGTGATTTCCTGCAAGAGCTGAACCAGCTGGTGCTCTGCCATGTCTCCATTTTTCCCCAATTAGGAATTGAGGCAGTTGTCTATAGTAGGTTATGGCCTGGCAGTGAGATCTAGATAGGAAGACACAGTGCTTTAGAGAATTTAGGACAGAAAGTACCATAGAGGAGATTAGCAAGAGCTGCCTATTAAACATAAAAGGTGGGATAAATTCCTAATCTACAAACTGTTTTATTAATGGTGATCATCATTAATACAAAACACTCAGATAAATGTTGCATAAGCTACTAAGCAACAGATGGTGGATCCAGATCTTGCTTTGTGTCAAACAAAATCACATGAGCACATGATTGCCAGTATGGGAAAATTCCTGAAAACGTGCTCCTTCCATCATCTCAAAGGAGATGGTTTTAATTGATACCATGGCACCATATGTGAAAGAATCCACTTGGAGCCCTTTGGCTGAATTACTTTGTAATGCAAAAGGGGGAAAGTCTATCTCCAATTATGGCAATATATTTTGCCAGCCTGCACTGATGGAGTGTTGCCAGGGAAAGTCTCTAATCATCAAAGAACATGTTAGTGTTAATGTGATTTTTTTGTAGGTCTCCTAAGGGAATGGCTTATGTCCTTCCAGAAGAAAGGCACTGCTGAATAAATCATCAACTGTTCCTTGCCAATGGGACCCTGCTAAGTGTATTGTACAACTGAAGATTATTTTCCTGAAAGTAGAGGTGCTTCTCCTCCGTGCAGCACACCAGGCACGCTGGCAGCAGCTTCCCAGAGACATGTGAGCAGCTGAGGTTTTTCTCAGGGAACGCTGCCCAGGTAGCCCTGCAAGTTAGCAGTGTGGCGATGGGCTGACAGAAACATCATGCAAGCAGGTCACTGTCCCCTCTAGGGGTGATAAGGAAGCCCAGTGGCAGACACTTTTGGAAACTAAGCTGTTCTGTGCTGGTTTGTTTCCAGTGCATCCTTGCATCTGGCTATTGGGCTTTCTGCTTTATCTGCCCCTGCCACCCAAGGACTTTCCTCTTTCTTGGCACCGTTGCAGAACAGTATCCAGACGAACTGCAGAAGCATCTCCTAACCTGCAGGAAGCTGTGCCTGGGGCAGCAGCCAGGATCTCTCCCTAAGAGGACTGTAATAAGCTGCCTTTCTCCATAGCAGCCAGGTAGCAGCTATGGAAATTGGATTTAAGTGCAAGTGGTCTTCAGCAACAGGGCTGTGATAAGTTGGAGTTTATAACTAACTGAATCCTTTTAGGGATGTCTTACTTTGCATCTGGGCTTTCAAGATGGATCCCAGCAGCCCAGAGTCTGTTTAAACAGGCTGTCCCCTATCATGGGAAGCTTCCTGCTGACTTCGGAGGTAAATAGGTACATGATTATCTTTGGTTCTGGATTTTGGGTGCTGGTCATGGAGCTTACCCTCTAGACAATGCATATAGGCTGCAGCCACTGACTGCTGGGATAGATATCTCTGTCCAAGCTGTTGGCAGCCATGGAAACCCATCCATACCAGGCATCGGCACTGTCACTGATAACCCTTTGACTCTGTCGGGGGAAGCTGGCTGAAGATGGAGTGGGTGATTACTTTGCTGGTGGCTCAGAGCACAGGCTATCAGATGGGTTTTCAGTCACTCTCTGTTGGGGACTGACAGAGGCTGGCTGGGCGTCAGGCAGGAGAGGGAGAGTTAGCAAAGGCTGGCAGATGGTGGGGTGCTGGGCTGCCCAGGCCACTGCGACACTGGTGCCACACAACATGCAGCACAGCCAGTGTGTGGGAACACTGGGGACACCAGCATGGGTATCCTCCACCCACCAGGCTCTAGGAAACCCACAAGAAATCTCCCTGAATACAGATTTAAATGTTTCCATGATGTGGTGCCTCCCCCCAGTCCTGGTGTTCAGGTGCAATTTTAGGAGTTGTTTGAAGGGGGGCTTGGGAGAGTTTGGGGACTTAAATGAGACTAGGGTCCACTCAGTCATCTATGTCCCCTCATCCAGCCCTGGGAACAAGGGCAGCAGACCCTATTGTCATGAGCAAAATCCTAGCACTTCTCTGCTCAGACTCCTGCCTACTGTCAGTCCCTTCACATCTCATTTTGCACTGGCATGTTGTTACTCTTTGGCCATGTTTCTCACCAGAACATAATGAGGATGGGAATAAACTAGCAGCTGGTACTGTGTTCTAAGTATGTAGGGAAGGATCCAGATACAACCTAGAATGTCCCTAAAGCTCCCATGGCACCAGGAGTGCCACCCAAGCCCCAGAAGTAGCCACCATGGCAGGACCCCTCACAGACACAGTGCTGTTTTTTTCCCCTTATTCAGTGCCTCACACGGAGGTGGGAAGAACTTTGGTCTCCTGCACACTCAGTCCTTGGCTCTGCTGAGGACACAGTGCAGCCTGTCACATGTAGGGTCACTTGCTTCAGCCTGTTTTATTAGGTCTTCAGGAGGTGAAGGTGGAAGCACATTCCTTATCCATTTTTGGCTGAAAGACTTACCCTGAGGTCAGGCAGGCTGTCTTACTCTACATTTGCAGATAGCCAAATTTATTTCTAGGGCTGTTTTGCAGGAGCATAAGGTTTACCAATGTGTTGTCCCGGGAAGCTCTGATAATATGCAGCCTCCATCAATTATACTGTCTAAAAAAGTCTTCCCTGGGTGGCTTATTTTGTTCTGTCCTTCTTTCCAGCTCTGTATAAAACAAACTATTTTGGCAAAAGTCATAGAAACACACTGAAATCTTCCTGGCTGTCTCCCACAAATACTCCTTAGCTATCCTTTGAGAGCTGAGGAGGGCTAGTGAAAGCATGTCAGGTAGCTTCGGCTGTGTCTGGCTTAAGGGTCCAGCACTCCCCTGAGACGCTGCCTGGGGTTGTGTGGATGGTGGTTTCCCAGGCTGCAGGTGGTGAGCCGTTACAGCAGGCAGTCCAGGGAGCAATGGAGTTAACACCAGCCACGCTGGCTTCTCATTGCCAGTGGCAGACTGTGCTAGAAAGCTTTTAGTGCTCTCGTTCTTCATTCATGCGGCCAGGCAGGTCTCCAAGTACACAGACAGGGCCCAAGAAGAATTGAAATAATTAAGAGAAGGAGGGAGGAGAGGGAAGCTGTGTTTATGGTTTGCAGCAGCAAGACGTGTGTGTTGGGGATTTCTACCCTGAGGCCACAGAGGAGCTAGCAGTCCCCTTGCTGAGCTCAGGGACTTGTGGATGCCATGGGAAATGGGAACCACGAGAGAAGGCTTGATGTTTACATGCTTAGCTATTTTCATGCAGTGATGTGTTCAGAAGACAAATCCCAGCATAAAGCTACCTGTGCCTTAAAACATCTGAAACTTCCCACCTCCTCCAGCACTGAGGCTGGAAGTTATGCTGTTCTTCTGCTGGCCTTTTCCCTCTAATCTGTATGTGAATTTATTCTTCAGGCCATGCAGATCTTTATTCAAAAACAGAGAACATAAGTGGTGGGAAAAGTTGATTTGCTCTGGGAGTATTGGGGCTGGGCATGTAAGAGTTGGGTGTTCTTGTCAGGTGTGGAAGAGGTGAGGTCTTTTGAGTAGTCAAGTGTTGCTGATGTGCAGCTGCCTAAGAGATCTGCTGCATAGCAAACTACAGTTCCCCACAGGAGGAGGGAAGTGGTCTGGGCTGCAACAGGTGCTCTGCAGGTGTCCTGGGTTAAATAACTGTGCTGCTGTCTGAGTGGAGCAGGCAGGACTTGGTAACCCAGGTAGCTTCTTCCAGTCTGATTTTATTTTTTATTTCATTTTTCCCACCTCTATACATCAACCAAGCATCACTTAATGAAACTTTTCTGTTTGAAGGAGACTAGTAAAGCTCCACCACAGAGCTGAGCGGAGAGAATTGCCCCTGTCCCTACAGAAAGGATAGGAGAGAGAAGCAGAGGTGCAGAGCTGCTGAGGCCCTTTATAGAGTGCCTGCTTTGCTACATGTCCCCATGCACACAGACATCCCTTTCCCACAGCAGGTCAACCACACAGTCACCCTCTTGGCCACGTTCAGGTACTGCCAGCCCCCAGCTATGGCAGCAGTGACCTTTGTGGTGACTAGAAACCCCGTGGGGGGGACCCTGATGAATACTCAGTCTGTGTCAATCTGTGAATACTACTGGCCCTGGCCAGGCTGTGCCAGCATGGGCTTGTCCTGGTCCACACAGCCCCTGAGGACTCAGCAGCTCTGGCTATGAGACTCTGGGTGCCAAATCTGGGAATGGAGCTGCTTGAAATGGGTGGGAGCACTAGAAAACTTTGGCTTCTGCATCCATCTGGAGACCACTGGGACTCTGCAAACCAGCACTGGGGACTCTTGACACGCTGTTCCTCCCCTTGGCCCATGTTGTCACCTCTTGGTGCTTATCCAGTAAGTCTGGACAACTTTGGCTAGTTATGTTACCTAACAGAGCCCCAGTGGAGAAAGAACTGAAGAATTTGGCCCATTTACTTTTAAGAGAAGAAGAGTAACAGCTGATAAACCAGATTTTAACTAATCTATAGTTGATTTCTTGTTGCAGTTAACACTGTATGACGAACTATGCATGATATTAAACAGGTGTTCATTAAAGGTTAGATAAAATGTACTGTATCTCTTCATCTCTTCACTCTCCTTCTTTCTCCCAAAGCAACATTCATGTTTACATGGTTCTTTACATTTTTCAAAGCTCTCTGCAAATGTTAACTAATTAATCCTCGCAGCCCACTACACATATGCTTTAATTAATTAGCACTCATTTACTTAACTCACACTGTCTCATTAAATATAAATTAAATATATGTTTGGGAACTTTAACTAGAAACATTACTGTGGATTTATACAAAGCATGAATGCAAAATATGTTAATAGTAGCTGGAGGCAGCAAAATTCAAATACCGAGGTATTTAGTGAAAAATGTGTTGTGGTGTCAGTGAGCAGTCAGACAATTAGCTCTTTCTATAAAATGCATATGTTGTCATGGCCTTGAAGTCATCATTCACTTTGTGTTGTTACCATAGTAATCCTGATAATTTGCTTCCCATAATGTCTGTCTACACACTTTGTTCTGTTAGTTTAATTTTTCAGACTTGCAGAAGCTCAATACTCTGTGGGCTGGCAGCTTGCTGTGAATTACTCAGATCTGGAGTGTGCTGATACAGACATGTAAATGCTAATGCTTAAACTTGTTATGGATACTGGGTAGCCTTATGCATTATAATCCACCCAGCGAAGCAGCGGTGAGACTATTGACTGTGTTATGGTTGTCTTGATAGCTGTGTCTGGGGGCTGTCATTGGCAGGAGGGGTAAAACTGAGTGTGTCTCAACTTACAGACCATTACAGACTGTCTCTCTTGGTGAGGACAGAGCATTAACTGCTGTATGCTGACCAAACTCTGTCTGGATTAACTGCATTGTCACAGCTCCCTGCAGTTATTTAGGGCCAAACTGCCATGGGTGTCGGTGAGAGTTAGAGCCGAAGTACCCCTGAGGATTTGGGCTGTTTTGCCCAGGTATAATTCTCTTGGCTGTATCTCTTCTTGTTGCATCCTCAGACCCTATGCAGTTAAACAAGTGCTGCCTGCCACCCAAGAGGCAATCACAGCTCAGTGATTGAAGTGTTTTCCTAGGAATAAATTTGTAAATCAGAAGTTGAAAAGTTGAGAGAGCTTTTACAGGGCTGTGAGTGTCACTTACATTGCAGAAATGTGGCTAGAAATGAAGCAGTTTTTGGACACCTTACATTTGAGTTAAACCCTCCAAATCCCATTGTATTTCTAGGAAATTATTACTGTTTTAAGTCTTGGGCATTACTTCACCTTTTCTATCTTCCCATACCTTGAAGAAATAGTGGGCCAGAATTTTGACTTATTGCCAAAAGGCAGCTCCAAACGTAACTGATCTGTATGAAATTGAAAGATTTTTCTCTTACGTTTTGCTCCCAAAAAATCAAATGTGTTTTGTTTCCCTTTGTTTTTCCTATCCTGTGAATAGCCCACTCTTTGTTTGTAAGAAGTGATGAGTAATTAGCCAGTGCTGAATGGTGAGGGATGGAAAGGCGGTAGTTCCTTCGCAGTTCCTCCTGTAGAGGCTGGTTGCAGAAGCAATAGCAGCAAGTGCACTTCAGCTTCAACAGGGTTTGTACAGGCCATCGCGAGTCTGAATGTATGTTCATTTGATTGCCAAGCTTTTAAATTAGTAAGAGCTTTCCATGTACAAACAAGCTCTTAGCCTGATTTTTTTAACTAGGACTATGTGTTTCCTTACAAGCAATGTGTTAGCTTGTTATCCCTAAGAAGTATCAGGGCTTTGAGAGCCATTCTGGGTCTCCTCCTTCCCCTGGCTTTTCTTTATCAAGAAAATTCTTGCAAGCTGAGTGCAAACTCTTCATGCAACCCCTGATGCCTTCAGGAAGGCTTTTCTCAGACACTTGACTGAGTTTTCGCAATCAGTTTTCTTGGTGACACGCAGAAGGGGGCAAAGATCTTCCTATTTCAGGGCAAACGAGTTAAGAGGAGCAGAAATGTGTTCTGTTGCTCAAGCCAGCAGATTTCTTTGAAGACACACATAAAGAACAACCATGTATTGTATGGCATAATAACACTTCAGAGCAAGTTTCACTCAAAAGCGTAATGAGAAGTACGTGGCATGACACCAAAGTAACTACTGGAACAAGAAGTATGACTAGGTTTTGGGAAGGATGTTGTAAACATTGCTTTGAATTGAAGTTTTTGGAACAGTAGTGCTCCTTTCTCTTCCTTTTTCACTGGAATACTGAAAGCATTTAGTAACGTTATTTCCTAACCTTGTTTTTCCTTCCAGCAATATTCTGTCTTGTCCAAAAAAAATTTTAGAAGAATGTAAGATTAAACATGCTGGATCTAGCCCAGTGTCTCATTTACAGTGGCATACAGGCAAGCATAGTGGTAGTTTTTTAAATATTCTTGCTTCCAGCAGCTTTTGGTGCAGGGATTTCATAAAACAAAGGCAATGTCTGTCTTTGTACATTTTTTCTTCAGTGAAATTTTCCAGTTTTTAGCCTGTCTCAACTTCTGGCATCCATAATATCCAGAACAAGGATTTCCTTGTCTCCAGTACAAATTTATGAAGAACTCACGTCCTCTAGATTGTTTTGAACCTGATTTTATAGTTTCATCTGATACCCCTTATTTCTGGTTTGGAGAGAGTGCATGTGCCGTCTGTACCTATTTCCTTTTTCCTTGCCACTGCTGATTTTATGGGTACTTTTATATTTCCCATAGCTGTTTCTTTTCAGGTTGAAGAAACCTAATCTATTTAGACTGGAACCATTTCAACTACCTTTGACAGCTAACTCAGGGTGAAGATAGGAGTACATGGAACTGCCATTCAAATAAACTCACTGGCTTGACCTTAACTTGTGGGAACAGGTTTACTGAAATTGGTGCCTTTCTCAGAGAAAGGAGCTTTGGGTCACAGGTATTTGGACCATTCAGACCAGTCTGAGGGCACATGAATATGGGGTCTTTGCAGGATTTGGTTGATGCTGCTTTTGTGACGGATTAGTACAGGGAGTAAAAGAGCCAAAAGCATTTTTCTGTTTTATTGAAGACCTTTCTGGTAGAATGCAGGTCTGCAACATCACAGCTATGAGAAGTAAATGAAAAGGCTACTTCTTAGACCACTGAAAAAAATGTAGGAGGATTGATTATGCTGTTCTGTTCAGGATGATAATATGGGTTTGGAAGAGATGTGGAACACGTTAAGATGTTAGGCAAGTCTTGCTGGTGCTTTTTAATTTTCACTTTGATAGCTAAGGATAATTCATTTAGCTCCAGCTGGGAACATGTCTAGTGAAAAGGGTAAAAAGTTGAATTAAAAACCTCTTGAGACAGTTGTAAACAGAATAAGCATTGCCTGAGAAGATGCACGTTGTTGGCCTGTCCAGCTGCTGCCTGTCCCTTTCTCCTGTAATATTTCAGACTCCTTCCTTGTGATTCATCAGGTCACTACAAAATTTACTGTATCAGACAGATGATTCAGTTCTCTTGAATAAAGCTACTCTAGAGCTGTCTTGAGGACTTTCGTCTCTTTCTGCAATGTCATTCATTTTGGGCAGCTGGAACAGCCCAGAGTCCTCAGGAGAAACCTGCAAATGGATTTCTTGGGGTCTCGGCTCTTAACTTATTTCTTAAATGGCAGCATTTTTTTCCTGTGGTCTTTATTAGAAAATAATGAGGGGGAAACAGAGTAGTGATTAGTGTGCTCTGGTCCTTGGAGTTCTCCTTGGTTCTGCTCTCTGAGCTACTGCAGGATCCTGACAGCACTAGTCAGGGCTATGTGTGCTTGTATCTATAGAGCAGCAATGTAAATGCCTATTTGTCACTTGTACCAATAACCTCTTTCAGAGGGACTTGGTGAGGAACGTGTAATGCAAAATTCTCAGGACTGGGCTACACAAAGACAGATTCTGTTTTGTGATTGACTTCCCCGATAGCTGGAGCTGTTTTCTGGGCTTTGTCAAGCAGTGAGAGGAGCAGGTGAAGTGTGATAACTTCACCAGTCATCCAAGACATGGGTGGGAGGAGAAAAACATTCCAGCCCAATCCTCTGCCTAGCCCAGACAATAATGTGATCCATGACTGAGGACTGTGCTTGCATGTGAGTTTTCAATATCCTCCAGACTCATGAATTTTGTTGGGAGCAGTTTAAAAGAGTGACGGGAGACAAACTTTCATGTGGCTTTGGTTCCAGCCCTATTCTTACTTTTTTCTGTTATAGTTCAGTTACCCTCGTTTAATGCTTTTGGTTCTTGCCAGAATTGTCAGATCAATATTTGCAAAAAGGATTTTATGTGGAATCAGCTAGAAACAAATGCATGATTTTTTACGTGTATGTGTGTATATAAAAGTTTAAGACTATTCTTCTTGACCAGTTGCAGAATGGAGACACAAAGTCAATGTCTGCAAAGAGTTTGCATGATTAGATTTTAGAATTAATTCAGTATGGTCCCAAAGAAAAGGCTCAGCTCTCTGCTTCCTTTTCAAAAATCTGGCCCCCAATTTGAATTTGTCAAGCCTCTTCTTGGAATGAAGAAATACATTATTAAAACCCCTTGCTTGTTGCAAACTGTAGCATAAATGTAAAATGTTTGAATAATCCATTTGAAGCTGCTACTCATGAGATTTTTCTGAAACCAATTTTGCAGCCTTCAGAAATACTTGAGCTGAATTTGCCTGAGAAGGAAATTAGTTTCTGCTTACATAAATCCACCCCACATCCACACCAGAGTTTCCACTGGTTGCAGGAGTCTGCTGTTCTTCAAAGCCTTCACCAATTTACAGTGTTACTCTGGGTTGTTAAGCACACAGGACCATCTCCTTCCCCAAAGCTAGCATCATTGGTATCTTGATGAATTCAGAGATAAATGCCTCCATAAAGCCGGTCTGCTGCTCCTCCCTTCACCTCTTTATTTTTCAGTGGGGAAAAGAACTTTTTTTAGTTATTTTCATTTCAATAAGGAAAGCAATATTGCTTTTTTAATGGATTTGGGTTTTTTCCTCTCTGCAAAAACCTCATGGGAGAATGTGGTTAGGAAGAGATGACTTGACTGTTTTTCTGTTTTGTGGGAGATGGACGGGAGGTGAATGGAGAAGTTTCCAATTAAAATGCCTTATTTCTTTGCTCTGTCTTTGGCAAAGTATGTTCAAGGAAGATGAGAAACTGATCCATTTTAGTGAGGCAAGCACTAACAATAGTAGTCACAGGAGCTGCAGAAAATTGGGTTGGAAAGGCCAGGAGGCTCTGCCTTTTTTTCATGTTTAAAGGCAGGATTGATTCACCTTGCTGTGCCCCTGACACATGCTTTTCTAAACTGTTCTTGGAAGATTCTTATGGCTTCAGAATCCAGATGTCTCATGCACAGGCAATTCTAGTTCTCTGTCCATTTTGCTTGGTTAAATATTAGGAATTGTTTCTGAATTTCCTCTACTGCAGTCCAAGCCCATTCCTGCTTGCCCAGGTCACCACAAAAAACCCCTGGCAACTTCTTTTTTGTAGTAACCTTTTATTTGCAGCACATTAAGTGCTTCCTCTCTCTCTCTGTTTTTTTTTTTTCTTTTTTTTTCCTGAGCTGAACAGTTCCTGTTTCATCCTTTCATAGGACACTGAATTTTCTATACCTCTGACCATCTTTTGTCTGCAGTTCACCCACATATTTCTGAGATGTCATTCCAGAACTCAACAAAAAACTCTGGCAGAGCTGAGTAAAGAGGGAGCCTTTCTAACTGTGTCGTCTTGGGCAGCACGGGGGTTTCTGCAGCCCTGAACAGTGTGTGCCTCTTGGTTTTATAGCAGTCATCTAAACTCCCTAACTTTTTCCAGTCTGCTTTTTCCAGCCTCCTCTGCCTCATCACAGTTCTACTTGTTCATGTTTCCATAACTTATCTATGGCAACACCAATGGGATAGTGATGGACACCTCTGAAAGTCAGGATACACTGACATTTGTGCTTCTCTACCCACAAGACCTATTGTTCTTCCATTAAAAAGAAATTAGAGTGGTTTGAAGTGATTCAGTTTTGACTAATCAGTGTAGGATGTTACCCATCTCCTACTGCTGTTTATTTTTTAGGGGTTCTGGTGGAAGTTGGCTGATCTCTAACAGCACAGCTCCTCCTTTACCTCTCTTAAAAGTCTGAGCTCTGTTTTGCACTGTGCAGAGACCTAGACCCTGCTGTATTCACCCCAGGGTAATGCTTCATCCTGTGCTGATTCACTTGAGGGTGTTCTCTCAAGGGCTGACTTTCTCCAGAAACTGAAAACAGATTGAAAAAAATAATTTCAAATAAATAATGAAAAGCTGAACTGTTCTGAACTCAGTAAGACCTCATTGTTTTCCTATTGTCTTTTTTTCCCCCAAAGGAACACATCTGTTTTTCTTTCTGACCTACTCCAGGCTAAGAGGGAGCTGAGGGAGGAGTGATAAGGGCTTGGCTAAAGGATTCAGGGAGGGCAGAGGAATAAGAACAGAAAAGTCAACAGGGTTGAATTAATACCTGGTGCCTTGAGCTCATCTTCTTGAGTGGGTCTTGCATAGTGTGCTGAAGACTATAACTGAGAACAGTGCTCCTTTCCTGACTGTTGTGTATCTGTGGGTACATTACTTCTGTTCCTCAGTTTCCCCCTCTTTTTAAGTGGAGTGCATGATCCTGAAGACCTCGGTAAAGGGCTTTAAGAGTTAAGGGTGAAGAGACCCAGGGATTTAGCACCCCTGCTCTCAGTGGAGGTTAGAGCCTTAGGACTAAGGACAATGCACATGAATTGCCCTAATTCAAACCATTGGGATGACTTGTGCTCAGACATGTCTCTTTGATGCTGACAGGCAGCTGCCTTGCAGGTTCAAGAGAAGGAATTAACTCACCATTAGCAGATGCTACACAAACCAGGACTTAAACAAGGTGGGTGTAACTTGGTCAGAATTAGACCCAAAGGTGCACACATGTGCATGCATATATCTTTGAGTTGTCTTGAAGGTCATAAGAGTACCATACAGCCAAAATGTTTTGGTTACCTAGAATATATGGAATTTACACCAGAATGACTTAATCTGACATGCTTTTAAGGGATGACAGGCTAACCTTGTCAATCCATGGAAATATTTCCTATTCCTTCATAACCACTGCAGTTTCTCTTTTTTTTCCTAGGCAGCTGTTTCTATGTACCTGTCAGAGGGATTTGTCCTGCTGTATTAGTGAGTTTATTTTCTTCCCAAAGCAAAAATGTAACTGATGTAAATGAGTGCCTCATTTTTCTTTTGGGCTAGAGCCATCTCAGAGCTGGGGCTGAGCAGCTGCTGTTATGTCACATAAGAGAAATCACAGCCCTGTTCTTGCAGGTACCCAGATGAAATCTCCAGCAAATTAAGTCAGCCCCAAAACTCTTTATGTCATTGCTGCACAGCCAGGGACCATTAGATAATGAAATAGGGAGAATAACAGGCTTGTTCTGAGATATCCCCCACCCCATTAAAATCCCACTTCTGAGACACGTGCCTGGAAGAGCAAGCATGCAGCTCTGCAGCTCTCCCCCTTGGCATCACAAGATACCTGTAAGCTGTGCTTTGCCTGCACAGAGGGTATTTCTGAAGGGAAGGAACAAGTCCTTTGTTTCTCTTTTAGCATCCCTTTTCCCCGGTGTGCAATGAAGATCACACAGAGTTCCCCAGTGGTCTGGAGAGAGTAATGGACTGGTTTGGACAAGTGCCTAAATCTGCATTGCTGTCTTAAAGGTCTCCAGGCTCTCCCGGGAGGGAGGTGTAGCTGACAGTGGTGGTGGCAGTCACGCACTGGCAGGGAGATGGACCTGAATGGGATTGATTGCTCTCAGGTAGATCCTTTAAAACCAAGTGGCAGACTAAACTGTTGTTTCAATCAATAACATAAATACACTGCTCGCTTGGCCCTGAGAAGGTGGGAACTCTGTGTGGAAGAATAGGCATTAAGGTTATTTATCGTCACATGGCACAGAGGTAAAATATCGGGCTTTCCCAGCAGTCTGGAGGCTTAAAGCTCATTTAAACCCACTTTTGAAATCTAATTAAACTGGGACAAATGTCTTTGAACACCCTTGCCTTGCTGTAAAAGGGGCTTATTCTTCACCTAGAAATTTATAGCGCTTTGGTTCCCTTAATGCAAAGGCCAAATTTGCTTGGTAATCAGGCACAGGTTATATTGCGAAACCATAACATTTTCTCATTTCTGCACTATATTATTAAGTTGACTACAAATAGCCCAGCTAGGGCAGAGAGGAATCCTGCAGCAGGAAGTGTGAACGCAGTGAGATAACTGTGCAAAGATTTTCCTCAGTCACTGATCACACCTGCTTGAAGAGGTTTCTGTAGTTTAAATCACTGCAGATGGGGTTGGTAGCTTTCACTGGGGAAGCCTCACACTTTAATTGCAGAACTTGCAGCTAGAATAAATTCTGAAATGTGTTTGGACGTGCCTCTCCAAGTGCTGCCCCAGCAACTTGGAGTCCAGTGCTTGTTTGCATAACTCTCCAGTGGTCCTGCTTCACCCTGGTCTAAAAGCTGGGCTGGAAAAGTGACTTTCCCCTGTTACTTGACTGTTTCTGATTTTTTTTTTCCCCTTTTCCTGCAATGCCTCCATTCCCCTAGTGCTCACCCTTGTTTACCCTGCTCCACTCCTTCCTCCCTAGACAGTCCCAAAAGTCTTGGCTCCTCTCTGAGATAGCGACGCCCTCTAAGGCCTGAAGCTTTGCAAGGAAGGAGGTAGTTTTACCTTCCATTCCTCTCCCTGGGGATTAAACAGGCAGTTATAAGGACTCGAGTACTTTCTTTCCTTGGCTGAGACCTGATGCTGAAATATCTGGTAGTCCAGTTTGTTTATCTGGCTGCTGGCCTTTGAAGGATGTGCTGCCACAGAGTTGTCATGAGCACTGCTTGCCGGAGCAAATGAGAACAAATGAGAGGCAGAGAGATTATGGCCTGAGCAGCAGCAATCCTGCCAAAACCTGGCCCGATGTCCAATAGCTCTTAAACTGTCTAACGATTTAGACTAAGGGAGATGCCTCACAACAGGTACTGGCAAACAGCAGCTCTGCCTGATTCACCTTCCAAGGGCATCTCTACAAACTGTGTTTCCAAGGTGCTGCAGGCTCTGAGCAATAAAGCAAAGAGTAATGTGCTTCTCTCATCTTGTGGCATGGCATCACCTGCCTCCATGCCCAGGAGAATGGTGTGTCACCGCCTGCAGGGATGTTTCACGGTGTAATGGGTAATGAGGGCTAGAGATGGGGTAAGAGGAAGGTGATGGCATCTCACACCCCTCCTGCATGGAGGCCCTGAGCAGGGGAGGAGACCTTAGCCAGGGGACCTCAGCAGCTTTCAATCAGTCTCTTGCTTTAGAGAGATAATCAGGCTGAACTGCAGCTTCATGAGAAGCTTTTCTAAGCCCCTTTCATGTTAGAGGAAGAGTGATGGTGGGATCAAAACCTGCAAGCTTCCCAAGGGAGCTGCCCAAAGGCAAAGAAAAGCTATAGAGCCAGATTCTGCAGAGAGGGATGTTTACCCTGCATGAAGGTCCCTTGATGGCAGAGGCTATTACCAACTCTTTCTATAAATTTCCTGTATAGGTATAACCCTGAAACAAGGAGTAATAGTAATCTGGATTAAGTAGATAAAACCAAGGTACAGCAAGAGGAATGGCTTGTCCAGGGCCACGTGGGATGGTAGTGCTGAGATAGGGTCTAGTTCCCTACTAGTGCCCTGAGTGCCCATGGGGCCATGGAGCCCTTGTTTTAGTTCATTTGGAAAGATTTGCTTTATTAATTTTATTTCTGTCAAAGACTGGCTATGTCTCTTCGGTGTCTTTCACATGTTTTAAAATTAGAAATAGTATTTATAAGGCAACCATAAAAGAAGAATTCCCTGAGTGAGGCAGGAAGCTCAGGCTCGTATCTGCCATTTTAGAGGCTAT
>KZ505673.1:1533853-1619612 GCA_002844005.1 Limosa lapponica baueri
CACAAAGTGAGTTGGCCTCAGAAAAAATTAGAAATAGTATTTATAAGGCAACCATAAAAGAAGAATTCCCTGAGTGAGGCAGGAAGCTCAGGCTCTTATCTGCCATTTTAGAGGCTATTTCTCCAGAAAGTGTAACACAAAGTGAGTTGGCCTCAGATAAAAGAACTTTTATTTTTTTTAAACAGTTACATTGTCTTTCAAATCCACCTCCCCTCCCACTGTGAGGGAATCAAAGGGACACAGCTAAGTGTCTGAAGTAGATGAGTCCAGGTAGGTGGAAAGATTTTTAAAATGCTTCATTATTTTAGTATAAGCTCTCAAAGCAATCCCAAGGAAAGCAGGAAGAAATCTACATCAACTCTCAAAGCTTAATGGAAGCAAACACAACAGCATCATCATTGGTTTCTTAGAGTCACAAAGAAAAAGAAATTAGACTGTTCACAAAAAAATTAATTATTTGGTTAGTAAGTCACGATATCCTGCTTCCTACCTCTTCCTCAGTCTAGAGGTTATAGCTGTGTCATTGAACATCGTATGCCAGGGAAATAAAGAATTAAGAACTGATGGGAAGGCAATGGCACCTTCTGAGTATGCCATAGTGAGAGCAGAAGAAAAGAGGAAAAAGAGGGAGAATTATGAAACTCTGATGTATCAGCCAATCATTTCTCTTTATTTTCATGATACATACTGAAAATCACCAAGGAAGTTTTTTTTATTTTCCCACAGCACCCTTCTCCTGTACCTAAAGAAAGGAAAAAATAATATTAGAGAAGAACAGAATGAGGAACTGTAACTTTACAAGGTCATCTAATCTTAGACAGGTGGAGGTGATGAAACATCCAATAAGCATCTTCTCAGGAGACCTGACCATGTACCAATGTTCAATAATCTTTAATTCCAATATTTCTGAAAGGCAGATCTATATTAGTCTCCCCCCACCCTCATTTACTCTTCATGTGACAGTCTTGTCTCAAAGAATTCTGAGAAGGGTCAGGAACAGAAGAGGAAAGAAATGTGTATTTTTTTTGCTGGTCAGTGATCACTTATAGTTTTCACCCTACAAATGAGCCATCTCTTTAAAGCTAGATTCATTGTTCACTTGCTGGTGTTACTCAGATATTCATTTTCTTAAGTCCCACATTTTTCAGTGTGCTGGTACATAAACATGAAAGTAATTGGTAAGTCTGCAAACAGTTCTGGTACAACAAGGGGTAGGTTGCATTAATGTATCACTGCATAATTCCTGATTAGGTGAAAGTTGGGGGAATCGTGTATGATGGGAGATATACAGATGCTAATAGTCTTGTCATTTTCCAATATTTGAGTCTACTCTTTCTGCATGAAGACAAGTTTGCAACTGCCTTGCAAAACAGTTTCTCCATCACGAAAATATTTAAATTAGACAAGTAGAAGCAATACTTACTTTTTGCTCTGCATCCCTAGATGTAGGAGGGCAGTGATGAGGCTGAGAGGACAGGTGACACTCGATAAGGCTGCGTCGTGCCTGGGGCCTGAGCGGACGTCAGCAGTAGGGTCACCGGACAGCTCCAGCGACCCAGTAGCCGCTGTTGTGGCTAGAAGCCGACCTTCCAAATGGCTCGCCACACAAAATAAATAAATAAAGAAAGAAAGAAAGCATGTGAGGACAGATGAGGTTCCTGATTTGCCTGAATGGCCAATGTGTGTGTGAAAAGCCGGTGTACTGTTTTATCACCACGGAATCAACAGAAAAGGCAATCTTTCTCCCTTCTGTCTGACTCCTATTGCCTTGGGGACGCTCATTCTATACCTGCCAAGCAAACTGTTTGATTAAGTACTAAACTTGATAAAAAGTAAATAGCCTATTTAAACATGTTAAACACAACCTGTCACCTACTTAGTTGCTATTTAAACATAACCTATTTAAATATGCCTTCATTTAAGTCTATGCGGATCTTGTTTCATGCCACATACCTTGCAAATGAAATACCTCATAATAACAAAAATGAGGTGATAAAATATGAGAAGAACCACCAGCTTTTCATAAAAAACCGCAATGAATAGTGACATGGGGTTTCAATATGCTGTATTGCCAGTCTGTGGCATACATTAACGTCTGAGAGAAGGAAATTCATTAATGCCAGCTCCACAGCTGGCACCTGTACCACATTACCATCACTGGTCTTTGTCAGAAACCTTAAAAATTTGTGCTCTGGTTTGGGCTGGGCTGGCCACTAAAATGAATGACAGATGCTTTCCCCTTCATTTCTCCATGTGCTGTGATTTGTTTTCTGTGTTAACTGTTGACTTCAGAATGTGTCTGAAAAAGGAAACAAAGAGAAGATATAGCTCATTTTAATCGCTTCCAATTTTGGCCCCAAATTTCTTTATCATCCTTGCGCAGACCAACAGGACAATCCTATTGTACATCGTCTTGCACAGGCAATGACTGGTCAGTCCCACACCCACCCTGTTACAGGTCTAACTCCAGAAAAGTTGACAAGCTTTGCAAGTTTGGCAGAAAGCAGTGTGTCATAGGGATAGCTAGCAATGCAGCTGGTGAGCTGATAGGACTGTGTTCAGCTGTGCATGGCCTTGCCATGTGATCTCAATCAACCATTTGATTTGGGGTTTGCCACTAATACTTTGTCTTGTACGTTGAGACCATAGGTTCTTTATGTTCTTGTTGGGGTCTGTGACAGTATCTAGTGCAGTGGTTTTGTCCAGAGCAGTTAAATGCTGGTATGCCATTGCTAACAATGCCATGCAGAAGACTCCAACAGCATCTCCTCTAAGCTAGGAATGAAAGTGGCTTTGACCATGACTTTTGGTAATGCTGTGGATTCAAAATTGAGGTTTATGTGAAGAAGAAAACTTCTTTCTCTTATCTTACAGCTCCTCATGGGAGTCCAGACAAGCAGATGGTCTTTGCTTTCTGTAACTTTCTGTGTGAGAACATGAAGGGTGATTTACTGCCATTTCCATTAACTGTTCCTAACGCAAAGATGAAATGTTAGTAGTCTCTCCTCCCTGGAGGAGAGGTGATGCTTGACCTTCTCTTGAAGCAGGGAATGAAGGAGGGAAAAATGCTAAGAGAGGATGATCTGCTGGGATGCTGTCATTGGTAATAGCAGTGACCTTTTCCCTGTGGTCAGCAGCTGGCATCATGAAGACAAATGACTTCAACTTGCAAGTTTAAAGATCTTCTTTGTACTGAGCAAGAAAATTAAAAAAAAACTCTCCAGAAGTCAAACAGTATTTGCAACTTCAGTTAATGTTTTCCAACTCCTTTATGAAAATAGTTGCTATGTATGAAAATGTGAAGCATCTATTGTAATTTGATACCTAAACCAGGCTGGTGGTGGATGTATTGTAGAGGATTTTAGTTGCAGGATTACAACAAAATCCTCTGTCATTCCAGTGAGAATGAGTTACTGGCAGGATCCAGGAGGACCCCTGTTCTTAGGGGTCACTGCCACTCAAAGAATGTAGGGTTTTTTTTCACTGAAATTTGGGGTCTCTTTAGGAAGGATAATCAATGACACTACATAAGGTTCCACTTCTTCCATACCCATTTTCGCTTCTAGCACTATACACTCACTAGTACCTTGAGGTCAACAGAAAACAGCGTCTGCAGAATTGCTATGGCAGTAGCTGCTCTTCCTCCCTTGTGGTTCCAGGTGACCTGGGGGGGCAGGTCTGTCAGGTACTTTCCAATTTACTGCTCAGCCTCATTTTCTGCCTACGGAGTTTATAGGGAAGGTCACTCTTCACATCTCATTTCTTTAACCTTGTCTTTATTCCCTTTATTGCAAAGCAAAAGTGGGAGCAAATGATCAGGGGATGTATGAAGGGAAAGAAGAGCAAATATTTTTGAGCATCTATGAATCTTCTCTTGGTTTAGGTGTTGATATTTGGTGCTTGGAAAATGACTACGGAAATGTGGACAAAGGCATGGGGAAGTGGGACATTTACTCAAAGGATGTACCCATGGAGTCCTCAACTCTATTGCAAACCAGAGCAATCTCTACCATTAGCAGCTGGCTTTGATCTCTAAGGAACAATATGTCTGTTGGTAATTAAACTGTGGTATGTGTAAGCTGTCACTGGAGTGGAGCAGATCACAGTGGTGGGTCACCAGATCCAGCCTAGCTAAGACTGCCTCTGCAGGCATACTCCAAAACGTGCCTATAGGGAGCTGAGTGCACTAAGCACAATCCTGCATCATTGTCCCTGCAAACAGGGCAAGCCAAGATCTCAGGGTTCAGCTCCGGGCTGCTCAGAGATCACTGTGATGTGATAGAATCCTTTCAAATGAATGCTCAGTCTCTGGTGTCTCATATTGAGGGAAGATGGTGTTGTAAGTGCATCTCCAAGCTCAGACTTGCTTACCTTTCTCACTGCCTATAGAAATCATCCTGTTAACTTGAAGTGTGAATCATGAGTAAGAGCTACCATGGCCAGGCTGGCCGGGTTAGATGGCTGGCATGCAGATTTCAAATACTGCAATGTGTGTGGGTCCGGGGGCATGAAGGGAAGGGCTGGAATTCTTGAAGGAAGGCAAGGGATCAATCAGACATGTCATTCTTGGAACAGGCTGCAAAACAGTTCACGTGTGTCTCCACGTTAATTCCCTTACCTTTGCACCCTTCCACATCGTGCCTTCAGCCTGTAACACTTTTGCATGTCTGGATTTCCTAGAATCAGTTGCCTTAATATTAAAATACTTTTCAGAGTTGAAGGAGTTAGCTGTTTACATCGAGGACAGTGCTCTCCTTTTTTTTTTTATTTTTTTAAATGATAGGGAGTATCCCGAGAGTCACAGAGTTGATATTAACTGGTCCTGAGTACTGAGACTTAGGATGCCTCCAGTGCTGGGGGCAGTCAGTGGCATTGCAAGGGCCACAGTAGGAGATGGATTTGGCTCTCAGGTTTGAGGTGAGACACAAGTGGTTTGAATCCTAACAGCACAAAATGCATGGGAAAGAAACCCTAGTGCTATAAGGACTGTTATATGAGAAGGTAGGGCCTCAACAGGATAGTCTAACTGGCCACAATGAGAAGGATGTGCTCTCCAGATCAGGCACTGGTCAGGAGTACTCACTGTCTCTGTACTCTGCAAGTATTTCATGTAGGAAACAACCTGAAGTTGAAATGCAGGCAAAGGTGGATTATGTTAGTCTTCATTGCTGAGCTGTCTCCCACAGCCCAGGGAATTATTTTTCTGATAGCAAAACAACCGATCACTCCCAAATGCCTCACTTGAAAGGTCTTAGGCTGCATGCCAGGATATTGGAGCTAATAGGGAGCTCCAGGATGCGGATGGATGGGGTTGGCTGCAGTCTGGAGCTATTTATGTGTATGTACATGCATTATTTCAGAGAGAGCAAAAGCAGAGTGCTTAGACTAAAATTTACCATTGAAAGGCTCTAAACCCATTTTCAAACTGGCAACATCATTTAAAAGGCCTCGCAGTCCCTTGGATGACTCAAACAAACCTCCGCCCTCCCCCCTTTCCCTGTATCTCTCACATCTCACCTTGACTGCAGGTGGCTGGATGTGACTGTGCAGGGAGGAAGGGGACAGCAGAGGATGGCTGCTGTGACAGCAAGGGGACTGCTGGCAAATAGGAGGGCTGCAGCCCCGGGGTTTTTAATCAGCTCTCCCCAGCTAAGAGGACCGGGATCAGCTGCGGGAACTCCAGCCCCTGCACTGGGAGGAGAGGCTGGGGACAGGGAGCTGTGGGGGTGTCCCCTTTTGGGTGATGCCTCCTGCGCTGTCAGCCGTAAGCTGCGGCTGCGTGCATTGCTCGGTGCTCGCTAACTTTCTCTCAATGAGCGCTTGTGCTTCAGTGATGAGAAAGGCAATTTCTGTACAAACCCGTGAAGTGTCTTGAGGGACTGGTTATACTGAAGCATCTCCTGGCGCTGCAAAAAGTGGGACAGTCTTCCTTTTCCTGTTAGATTTTTACTGTGAATGGATTTTGAAGACAAAAGCTGTAAGTCAGCCCTTTTTCTTTCCTGTTTAGTATATAAAGATCTATACTGTGCAAGAGTCCGGTCTGTGCAGGATGCATTCCAGTGAAGGGAACTTGGCACACGTACTGCAGTATCATCCCCGTTCTGCAGTACACGGTGCTGTAAGAAAATTAAATTCATTGTCTGTTCCCAGAGGGAGCCTGTCCATCCATCTGCTACCTATCATTGTCTGTCTGTCTGAGAAATTTAAACAGCCACCTTCCTCTGTGCCTCTCACATAAAGGCAGTAATAATAGTAGCCTTTGACATGTCCAGCCTTTTTCTCTCTCTCTTTTCAAGCCTTTGTTAAAAGCAGGGCTTTTCTGGTTGGGGAAATGAGAATAGACAGAAACTGTGTTTGGACTGTAAGTGACACTTTTCAGTGAAAAGGTTTTTCATACAGGGGAAAGCCATCCATGGGAGGTCGTCTTCTCGCTGGGGAGTGTCAGTCCCTACCCTGGCCCCCTGGCTGGACAACCTTCTCTGCCTAGTTCCCACAGATTGCACTGGGGGGCCTTGGGGTCTACACTGTCCTAGGGCAGCATAGCTGTTGTGAGTGCAGTGTGTGTTTCACAGGGGAGAAATGTGGACACAGCCATGGCTTGATCTGTGTTTTTTTGTTTTTTTGGGTTTTTTTTGAAAACAAGGATCTCCATTTCAGAGTGGTGTCAGGGAAGGGGCCCTATTCCCAGCTCTGGCATGCTCAGGGATGCCCAATTCATGGAGTGGGCAGACAGCTATGCTTCTCACCAGCTGGTGCCCCTGTATCACAGCTGCTTTGGGCTGCAGCTACAGCCTGTAAGAAATGGCTGCAGTAACCTGGCTTGCAAGGAACAACCAGCAGATACAGCCTTGGTGGGAAAAGGGGTGTTCAACTGCCATCACCCATTCATGCCTGCATTTCCTTATGCCAGAACACGTCGGGTGAACCTGCAATTTGTCTTTATGCTTCCCATGGCAGGTACTGTCTTCTACTTCACTGCTTGCTGGTAGGGTATGGCTGGACTGGAGCTGCAGTGTTGCAATGGGGAGTACTGGGGATGCTAGGGCACAGAAAAAAAGTGGGAGATCTTAAAAATGGGGGAAAGCAAATGTCTCCTTAGCATGCCCCAGTTTCTGTGGTGAATCCTCTCCTGGGAATGAATATTTTCCTAGATTCTCATTTAAAAGGACAGGAAGATGGGGATGAAAAACCACAAATCAGAAATCAAGGCTTTCTGCTCATTGCCCTCAGCTGGGAGTCCTGCTGAACCCCAGTGCTTCTTGGTACTGCAACTCATGTGGGCTTTGAGCTTCGTAAGGGAAAAGGAGAAACTGTCTTGGTCATGTCTCTGGAATATGACCTACTCCTGAGTGCCACTGCTTCAGCCTTGCAGGGGTTCAGCTTCAGCAGCTATTCTTTACCCAAAAGCCAATTTCCTAGGTTGTTCTGACACTTTAGAAGTGGTTGCATCACTTGAAAATGAGGCTTGTTGCTGAATTTCATAGGCACAGTACTGGCAGCTTGCTCTTGCTCTCTCCTAGCAGAGGCATGCAGAGAGGCAGGGACCATACGATCCCCCTGGGAGGCAACAGATGAGCCCTTCGCTCAGTGTGTTGCCTGAGGTTTCTTTCTGAAACCTTGAAGACGTCATACTGGCAAGAAAACTTGCTAAAAATGTGGCATCACAGAACAACTTCCAGCTTCCTGGGGAGGTTGACAGTGAAGGAGTCTCTTGGGTTTGACTGCTGTGGTCTCAGAGTGTAAGACACAGAGCGAGACTTGGGACTCCTGGATTTATATCCTGTAAATTTCTGGCTCCCTATAGGCTTCAGAAGAGACACTTAATCATTTTTTACCACTTAAAAAAAAAAGTTAATTATAAGAGTGGTAGAAGTTTTAGGAGAAATTACGGTGCTGGCTAATAAGTAAACAGTTCATCTAGGAAATTGAAGATTGAAGAGCTTGGAGAGACTTGTGCTGGCAGTGCATGTATCATATATGATAAATACCAGCCAAATAGTAAAAAAATTTCCTGGTCCAAACATTGGGACAGGAGGTTCGGTTCCTTTGTGAGGTGGTTAATCCTTAGGGTTGCTAAATGGAGCTAAATAAAACTAAAACATATAGGCAATTCCACTCCAAAGAATCCAAGAACAGCATAGAATAAAGTCAGTATTTTTCAGCTTGCTTTACAGAAACACATCAGTAATACACTACACTGTGGCAAAGTGACAGTCAGAATGGATATCAGATGGGATAAGAAATATGCTGAGCCCAGCTGATACTCTTACATTTGGTGAGGTCTTTTCCAACAGGTAATTTCACTTAGTCCCTCTGAGGAGCAGCTCATCAATAAACAGGCTTGCAGCTTGGCTCTGGTTCCAAAGTTGGCTCTAGTTTTCAAAGAGTTTCTGAGACAGTTTTGTAAAAACTGGTCTTAAGGAATTGCACACCACAAACAGCTGTGGGCAAGCACAGTGTAACACCTCATGGTAAGTCTGGCCATAGTGAAGCTGTACTTTTCTAGCTGAAGGCCCTCCTGGGCATTGCTTTACATCCTGGGGAAAAGCTTCATAATGAGAGAGGCTTGCAGTGAGTAGAGCTATCTTTGGTGTCTTGGAACCAAAAGACCCCACTGGCTTCAGTGTTTCAGCTTTCACTGCTTGAGTAATGTGTGACTTTCTGTACAAGTCCTTGTTTCATTAGCTTCTTACCCTTGGAAGATGCAGTTTCCTCTATGACAGATCCTTCTCTAGGTGAGATCTTGGCCAAAGCTTGAATCCCCTTTGCAAGACCCAACCATTCTTTGTGAGATCCTTTGGACACACTCAATTCTTACACTACCAAATGTGTTTCAGTGACCTTCCCCATAGCAACCAGTGAAAACGCGGATAATGTCTGTTATTGGAAGCCATGGGATGTTGTGTACCTGCGAGTGAATACAGATGTCACTTGTTTAAGCACTAAGACAAAAGCTATGCAAGGATCAGTCATTTCACTGCCAAATGAAAACTGCTTGAAAAATATATTAAGGACACTTGAAGAGTTTTGGTAATAAAATAAAACATTTAATAAAGAATATTTTGCAGTTCTGTAATGTCTTTCAGTAGTGGAGATTTACCATCAGGGTGCTGCCTGGATATTACAAAGAAGGGTTTACTGGAAATACAATAGATAATAAATTAAAGAGATTAAATCTCATCCCTGTGTATATGTGTTAATAAAAGATCCCCATAATACTCCTGAAATACAGGAATAATAAAAGATAATAGCAAAGGTATGCAGTGGAAATAAAGTGTTGTGACTGACTAAACTAATCAGTGGATTAATGCATGACCAGTGTGAACAGAGCCCTTTTGGCAGCCCACGCAAATCCCAGCAGAGCTAACTGTTGTATATACAGAATAAAACTCACCTTTATATGGAGGGCTGCAAAATGTCTGAATGCACTTCCATGAAATATTGTGCATAAAATCAATTCCACCATTAATAAATGGCCCACACTTTCCATTTTGATGAACCCAACTCATCTTCTGGGAACCCACTGACCAAGGAGCAATATAGTTACCAGAACAGAAACTGGAACTGCATTATATTGGTACTTGTTCTCTCGATATGCAGAGGCTAGGGGTAGATCCACAGTAATATTAATCTTTCTGGGGAATTTAACATCAGAAAAAGTTTAGATACCTTAGCACCTGTAGATACCTAGCTCAAATGTATTGTCCAAAATAGTTGTTAAAGGATAGAAAGGTCATGCTTTGGCTTCTAACAGTCTGTAATCTTTGCTTTTTGATTCCTCACATAGTAAGTCAACTGGAGATTGGTCTGTTTGTTTCTGACAGCACATAGTTTCTTAGCAGCCTGTTTTTCTGGGGCTTTCAGGCATTTGTGAAATGCTTCTATTCTTAACAATGTAATATATAGAACTGGAATGGGTGTCTTCCCAAATTAATCCTTGAAATCACTGCTGGGTTTTTCTTAATTTTCTTCTATGTCCTTTTGGATAGATTGTGTCTAAAAGATGGGCATGTGCACATGTACGTATACACATGTATATACAGATTTTCAGGCATGCATATAAAATCCAATCTGGCCAAATGCAAATTTTAAAAAATATCAAGTCTATTAGTCAGCGATATAAGGGTTTTTAAACATATGTTATTTTGAGTTGAATGTATACTTGCTTCAAGCTGCTCTGTGTAACCATGGAGATGAGAAAAGTACTTAAAGAAAATGAAAGCCGGAAATTTTTAAACTGGATAATTCCAGTAGCTGGGGCTGTAAGTGGCATATTAAGAAGTTTTGGAACTTACACTGACATGGCAAATTTGACAATGGTGAATATGAAATACATTTGCAGAATGCAGTTGTGTGACCTTGGTCACCTGTCGGCTGGCAGTATGCAAATTCCCCTGTATGGCTACAAGCTAGCTGTATTCCTTATGTCTCTGTCTCATTCTGTTTATTATCTCCTAGTTCTTGCGTAATGGAACAGATGAAAGGTGTCAAGTTTTCTGCTTTTGAGAGACACATCTGCAAGAGTAATTCACTGATGAACAAACCAGGATAGCCTGGAATGAAACTGAACGACAGTACTGATATTTCACTAGGTTCTGATTGCAGACACCAAGTGTTACAGCAGCTCTTTAGGAGAATACAGATCTAGGAAACTTGGACAAACATAGGTCACAGGACTCAGGGAGAGGGGTATGATTTCAAAGCAAGGGTGTCAGAGGCTGTCAAACATTGGAAAAATCTCATCAAGCGTATGGAGAGAGACTCTGAGATTTGGCATTTAGGATTTGTTTGGTTCATGACCCTGTCTGGTGGGAGAAGATCCCAGTGCTCTGTAGGATGCTCACATCAACCTCGAGAGCACTCCAACTGTAGCAAGGAAACCAGAGCACAGGTATTTATGAGGGGTGTCTTACCTTGAATCAGGGTGCTTTTTTTTGGTGCCAGGTAATGGGGAATTGTGTTTAGAAACCTCCAAGTATGTTAAAGGTTTCTGAAGAGTTATGCTCTGAAGTGCAGGAGGTTATTGAGCTACGAAAAAGTTCACCTCCTGGTGAACTGGAGGAATCAGGGGCTGTCTTACGCCATCTAGTCCTATTTCTGCAAAGCAGGAAGAGCAGTCTTCAGAAAATGTGCCCCAGAGAACAGGCTGGGGCTAGAGAGTACACCTGTGCTTCCCAAGGAGGAGGAGACAGAGGCTCATGACCCTACCACCACCAATGTGGCGCCTTAGGGTCCCAGCCCCTGCCAAAGGCTCTCTGGGTGAGTCAGTGGCTGTGCCAGCCCCACATCAGCTCTGCTTGGTTGACGCTGCTGTTTGGAAGGCTCCCGCAGAACCGGAGTGCGATGGTGCTGAAAGCACCAGCTCACTATGAATATATAAGTAGCTCAGCACATTCAATTAGCAGAAAATTTGGTTTGTCTCATTGCTGAACAATTGCAATGTGGAGAAATTTAATTTTATGGTGGCTGAGATCCCTTTGTTTGCAATGACAAACTAAGGAAATTCCAGCAGTACAACTATCTGTCATGGAGCTATTTTACAATTCCTTCTACTATATAAATGACACAGTGAAAAATTCCTGTATTATTTTAGGTGGCAACAGTTCTTTTTCACTAACAGTAATGGGTTGAAATTAGTTGTACAGTCCTTGCATTGCCTGGTCATGACGGAAGGTCTCCCTCTCAATTAAGAGCAAGTAATTTCATAAAAAGCCACATCTCCACATGTCAGGATCATCATCCATTCTCTGTCCCCAGTTCCTAGCAGAGAGAATAATGCAAGTTGCATCTAGTGGGGTGATATGTTCTCCTGTCTCTGTTTCCAAACATTGTTGGGTAGTTTCAGTTTCAGTGAAAGAAATACGAAATAAAAGACCTCAGGTGGGGCAGGATGGCTGGGGACCTGAAGAAGCAGCAAGCTTTTCTCATTTGTCTGGTTCAGCTTTTCTGTCTCTGGAAGTTACTTGCCTTCAGCCCTGTAGTTCTGGAAGAAAATAAACCCTTTAGCTCCATGGCTTCAGCAAATCATGTAGTAGGTATGAAGCAGCAGCTCGCTTTCTGTGCAGCTCATTCCATTAATGTCTCCTGAAGTTCCTTTTGAAGTTATTGGTACTGACTACCTTCCTCAACATTTATATTGGTTGTTGTTAAAGACTGGGTAATACTTTGTGATTATCTTTTTCAATACTATTACGGTAGGTGTGGTGCACCCAGACAGGCGGACTGATGAAGAGACAGGAAGACTTTCCCAGCACTTTGTACATGCATTTTGTAAGTAAGAGGTATTACCCTGGATACCAGCATCTAAAAGGAGAAATGGTTTCATTTTTCTTCCCTAGTAGCACTGTGTACAGAAAACAGCTCTGATCAGCACTAGGGGTTCTCCTTCCCGGAAACCTTCCCTTAAAGATGAGGCCACAGACATCAGTCCAGTCTACAAAGTTCAGATCTAAAGTCTGCTGTATGGGTCATAAGTTTTGGCCTTTTTTCCCTCAATGGACCAGCCTCAAAGTTTGCCCTCAGAAGCTATTGCAGATCTTAGCTTCCCCTGGCACAGTAGCCATGCAGAGCTGGTGTCCATCCACAACCAGAGAAAGGGATGGAGGATCAGAGGGCTGTGCCCTCGAGGTGACATTTGCAGGAGAGGAGGAAAGACATCAGAGAAGCTCTGTGGGAAGTTGTCTGTGTAGGTGGAGTTTGTTCTCACTCTGATATCCAGCATTTAGAAACACTATTCCAAAGAGAGCTTGTACAAAAATCCAAGTGAGAAAAACCTGTCTCAAGCTTAAACTTTTCAAAAAAAGAGGTCAGAGGTGATGTTCTCAGAGTTGAAATGGGAAAGAGATTTTTTGAGAACAAAGGCATTGCTAACTGAGCAGATATAACGTTTGGTGACTAGAAGCTGAAGACATAAGTTCCTGGTTAAATGAAAAATGTAAACTCATCAGGAAGGATAATTCAAAATTTATTTGAAGATGAGAAGAGTCTTAAGTCTTGGCAGTTTTACATGAGCTCAGTTAGGAGGCACTGGCCGGTCATGGGTATTCTGGGTGATTTTTCCCTTTCTGTGGGCCTGCAGGTTGGGGCAGATGATCACAACAGCTACTTCTGGCCTGGGGAGTCTTGTGCTGGTATTGTTTATAGTGCAACAACTCCGTGGAGAGATCTTTGAGTCTCTACGGCCCTTGACAGAGCACTTCTGCCAAGCAGGGAATTTATTTTAAATACACACTGAAGAACAATGAAGGTGTCTTGTTGGCAGTGCCTGATATATTAGTCTTTGATAAGGGATGCAGATCCCTTAATTTATTTAGATGAAAAGGGACGTTTAGTTTGTCTGAATGTCAGATCTCCTGGCTGAGAGCAACCGATTTATTTATAAAAAGAACTGCACTTAGTGTGTCTGGAGGGAATATTGATTAAAGGAAATGTTGGAAAGGAAACACAACACAGGACAGGATGGGAGATGACCGATAGATTAACATAGGTTAATTCTGAAAGGGAACAAACAATGTATTCCAAATAATGAGCAAGGATGGAGGAAACCAGAGAATGCTTTCAGAGCTGTTAGATGTGCCATTTATATCTCAGATATGTTGGGCTTTTCCTTCAGAGATGTCACACCCTTGAGTGATGAATGGGGAAGCTCCAGAGTTGTGATGGCTTTTTGAGAAGAAACCATGAGAACCTTCCCAAGCTAGGCTTGAGTGCTTGCAGGAAGACCTGTTCTTGGGAAGTAAGATGTGGTTAAGTGTGGGGTTAGGCTGTGAGGGAATGCAAGAGAGAGGAAGATGTGAGGATGCAGAATATATACCATGATGTTTTGGAGAAACTGTGACAGTCCATGAATCTAACTTGCATGGCCCTACTAACTGTAGACTCTGAGGACCTCAAAAGTCATACTGTTTTTATCCTTCCCATACCTTCCTGAAGAGGCTGGGAAGTGGTGCCATCCTGGGGACCTAGGTGGGGAGCTGTGGCATAAAGTGGTTTAATTCTTGTTGTGGATGGAGTGGTACACTTCACTTGTAGAAAGAAGTCGCAAAACATTTATTGATATAAAATAGGGATTTAACAACGTTTGATAATAAATGGGACAGTGTTTTAACAAGATTCAGTGGCAAGGCACACTTGGTTATTTACTGTAATAGAGGGCAGGGTTATACAGAACTGTCAGTGAGACCCTCCTGTTGAGCTGAGGTTCAGAAAGGACCCCCTTGCTTTTTAAACTCCTCAGAGAGGAGACTAGGTGCGGCTGGATCCAATCCTAGTCCCAGACTTGGTCAACAGTTTATGTCCAAAGGATTATACGCATGCAATCAATCCTTTACATCACAGATAAGATTTCAAAGTTTAGCATATTATTAGTCACTTACCAAGGATCTGTTGTGGCAAGGAATCTATGAATCTCAAGAAGTAACCTTGAGAGGCGTCCCTGCTCAAGCGAAGATCCTGACGTGCAGCCTGATGCTGTGCAGGAGAGCTCAAAAGGCCTTTGGGCTGTTCACTATTTAAGGGGGTAAGGTGTTTGACCTGTAGTCATACTTGCATATTGACTACAGTACCAGTATTGCTCAAGTTAGCCCTTGGCAAGTGTATTGCTATCTGTATCCCCTAAACCAGGTTGAACCAGGTGCAGCCACCACAATTACATGCACCCATTATGACCACCACAGCTGGTCATCGCTTGGGCGGGGTTACAAGAGATAAAGGTCAAGTTGGCACTGGAGCACATTGTCACACATGTCACCCAGTTGATGGTTTTCTGAGCTGTGAGTTAGAAGCCAGGTAATCCAACCAGAAAGTGACACCGGTGCTTTTGAGTTCTAAGAAAAGGAAATTTCTGCTAGTTTCAGGTGTGTTTTTTGTACCTTTTGGATATCACTAGTTTATTGCTTTTCTCCTAGCAGGGGCATATGCCTCATCAGTGACAAGCAGGATGGGACAACAAGCTTTGTATGTTTACTTGGGTTTTTTTTCCCTATATCCCATGATCCCTGAAATTTTAGAATTCTAAGGAGTTTTTCTTGACATTTTCATAGAAATCTCTATTTTCAAGCAACTATAGAGATGGTCAAAATCAGCATCTTTTAAATAGTTGAAATTTGAATTTTTTAGTGGAGGTGGGATATTTTCCTTCTGGAATTTTGCATTTAATTCACTTTTGAACCAGTTCTAGGTATTTCTAAAATTTCACTGCATGGAAGTCTTATTTGCAAAAATATTCCCATGTGAATATTCTTTCACAGGAATAACCCTTTCCTCTGAGGACTCCATACAACGATGTTCTGAAGGTGCCAAGGAAATCCTGACCCTTCAGTTTCCTGCAGGCGCAACTGCAAGGCTGAGACATTAGTCTGTTAACTGGCACGAGTTTGATCTCTGTTGCCTTTCCTATGGATTTGTGGTCCTGAAATTTTTTATGATCCTGTGTATCATTTATACTGTTTTACAGTAAGAATGTAATTTACTAAGCCTACTATATCTGCAGAGCACCACCTGTTCCAGCATGCCAGGAGAAAGTAATCTTTATGGGAATTACTTTGGAGGTTTTCAAGCTGTGGTCCATGGAACCCCGTTGATCTAAGGATTAGGTTTTACAAGCCCATGGAAAATGACTTGGAAAAACAAAAGCTTCCCATCTGTAGACTGAAATTTGTGACCCCAGGGGGCCACATTTCCATCTGAACATTTTTAGGAGTTTACAGATGTAAAGTATTTGGAAACTTCTCATGCAGAGTGATCAAAATGGAAGTTTAAAAAAGAAGGTTTTGAATTGCAAGAGACTTGTTGGAAAACCACTAAACTCCAAGGTCTGAAAAGTTCTGGTTTATTTGGTAGAGCTAGAATTACTGCTTTGTATTGGTGGCTTGATGGACAAAAGTAAGTGTAAAAGTAGTTGCATTTTTCTCCAAAAAATGCTCCCCTAAAGTGTTTTCAGTAAATTAAATAACAACCTCTTGATAAACAAGAACAGTGGATGAAAGAGCTCTAAGAGCAAGGCCTGATTGCCCAGAATTTGTGGTCAATTCTAAATACCTTCCACTAAAAAACCAACCAAACAATTGGCCTCAAAAAAAGAAAATTTGCAACATTTTGTTGCTGCTGTAACCAAATGGGTTACTATACCAAAAAACAGTAACCAAATGGGTTACTGGTTAGAGTGAAGATGCTACTGTAGGTAATGTCAGATGGGAGATTCCTGATCCATGTTCAAGGGATTGGATCTTAAAAATTAAAATAAATAAATAAAAAAGCAGGACTGAAAAATTCTTCCAGAACTTCTTTCACCTTCCAAAACAGCGTCTCCTGAGGCAGACCACATCACCAGTGTCAATGCACAATGGAGAAAGTGTATCCAGGTATGCCACCATGCCTATCTATGATGTGGGGTGAATTCACAACATATGAAACATAATTACTGGAGCATCTTTGTGATGGTATATAGGCATTTGCTGCCCTGTGGTACAGTACATTCCACATAGTGATACCTTCAGTGATTAACATGTAAGACATAATGTGTGTATGCACATAATCAATCTGCATTCATGAACAGACACATATTCTGATCTTTGGATTCTGATTTTTCATATATTAGCATAAACCATCAATAACTCAAGAGATCTAATTCTGATCTTAGAGACTAAGTGTGGATTTGCTCTACAGATGGTTATGAAGTTACTCTGTTTTTATATTATTTTGACAGAAGAATCAATTATAGTGAAATTGCTTTGTGTGTGTTTCCTGTTATCTGCAGGGCGTATTTTCAGTGAATAATATCATATCCAAAGTAGATGGAATACCAGAAGCAGACAAGCATATTTCTTAAACAGGATAAATGAGCCCTAGTGAAACACTGAGCTAACATTACATTCCTGCTTATATCCAGCTAATTCACTGCATCTTACAGTATATCTCTGGGTGTATGACGAGATTTTTGAAGACGTACATAGAAGCAATTCAATAGGTAATGTACATGAATTTTCAGCAGAGTCTGGGTGCTTAACTGATATTAAGACCTTTGAAAATTGCCTTTGATATTCTGAACAAAAAGTCAAAGAGAGTATTTTTACTTTTGATTAAAAATTGACTGAGCAGGTGTAAAGATATATTGCCATTAGCTGAAGGGGAAACATTTGCCAACAAAGCCTACAAAGTCTTCCTTTGGTTTTTATTTATTATTCATCTTAAAGGTTGCAAGAATAGATGGAGAGAGGATGAATGTGTCACTTCATTACCTGAAGTTAATCAGATTGCCCTATTCTCCTCACCTTGAGGAAAGCCTGTTAGCCAGCAATGCCAGGAGGGGATCTGGGACCTTTGCTCTTCTATTTCTAAGCATCTGTAATGTGGTAGTTAAACGCCTGCTTCACTCGTTACAAACCCCATGAAAACCAGCTTCATGAAAGTGGGGGGGGAAAGGCAGAGAAGGGAATACAGATTTCCTTATTTTGTCCTTCTGAGGTAGAAGCTTTGTATTGCCCTACAAATCAGCTGGGAAAGCTATTGCATTTCTGACTTCCAGGGAGACCGGAGGGGAGCTGGCAGCTGATTTGGAATATCATTAAAAGGGGATTGTGTTCTGGTGTCACACTTAGGCGAGGAAGGATCACCTTATGAGAATGGCATTGAAGCAGATGGGATTGGCACGGCTCATGTCAGGATGGCCTGACTCTAGGGGAGAGGGCTATCACAGGAGTCAACAAGCTGACAGCTTGGCACTGACCTACACATCTGAGAAGGGTTCAAGACCCTCTGAGGTGAGATAGCATGTACTCCTCAGAAGGTGTCATCCCAATGGTGGTCTAAATCCTGAGTTAAGCAGGTTTACGCTTTCTAAAATCATAGAATCATTTAGGTTGGAAAAGACCCTTAAAATCATCAAGTCCAACCATTAACTCTGTGAAGCCCACCACTAAACCATGTCCCTAAGTGTCATGTCTACATGTCTTTTAAATACCTCCAGGGATGGTGACTCAACCACTTCCCTGGGTAGCCTGTTCCTCTCAGTGAAGAAATCGCTTGTTTTACAGCAACCACTAGAACCCAGGACTTCTTATCATTAAAAACTTCCACCCTTTCTTTGGATTTTACTTGGTTCTTGCACTTTGCAATTGTCATGGCACCTGTCAAAAATGGTTCATTCCTCCTTTATAAAAACACACTGGAATGTATGCTTTGGTCTCTCTCTACCTTGCATTGACCCTTGCATGAGGGCCATATTGGTTCTCTGTATCTGCCTCCCAACATCTGAACTGTACTTCCAAGTACACCATTTTTCCCTGCATGGAAACTTTCCATATAGACAATGTGTCACCTCCCTCTCCAGTGCCTATGTGGTGAGATGAACACCTCCAACCCCCTTTGGGAAAGCTGGGTTTGTAGTCATAGTCCCCATGTGTAATGTGAAAATCCAACAGGAACTCAAAGTCTCAGCAAGGATTTTCCTATTCACAAACACTTTATTCTTAGAACGCACCAAGGGAGTTATAAATGTGTATGTGTGAGTGAAATAATCAGTCTTGAACATAACCTTTCACCCTGCCTCTGAATTGCTTGCAGGTGAAGAAGCTTCCTCCTGATTTTTCTTATCTGTCTTAATGTCTTAGTATGTTGATGGAGTGACCCCTACCAAATGGTTTTTAAAGATCTTTTTTACTCTGATTCTGCCATGTGCTTGCAAAAAGGAAATTTCAGCTTCCTCCTTGTTTGTGTGGGAATGTGGGTGGCTGAGAGGCGAGTAGCTCTATAACGGAGAGTCTATCTGAGCACCTCAAGCATGCAACACCCAGGACAAATGGATGATACCTAGTGTAGTAGTTAAATAGTACCAGGTAGTACCTGGTAGCTGTGTTTTGCCAGTCTAGTACTATCAGTTAAGGACATGAAAAATATCCCTCATGAAAACATGCTCTGTCTGATATCAAAATATCAGCCAAGACCTGGCATGGACATAGATATACTGATAGGAAAGGGTCCACAGCTGTCATGTGGGGAACTGGTTTAATTAAACAGTGGTGTGGCACTCCTGCCTAGGCTTAGGATCAGCAGCTCTGTGGAGATCAGGACTGCTTTAACCTTTAACAGAGGTCGTCCCAGGACAGGTCTGATACACCCCATAGAAGTAGTGACATGGGGTTTTCTCCATTTTTGTTGGATCACATTGGTGTTTGGGGTAAGGACAAAACCTTATTCTCCTGAAATCTCAATCCAACCCTTGCATCTAATACTAAATTAATATTTTAATACGTTTTCTGTTGTTGTTAGAAATATGTGGTGTAAAGGCAAGGAATTTCATACTAGCTGCTTCTTACTACAGAAAAGTAGGGTAGTGATCTCTGGAGAGGTCCTTACTTGTCTCTTCTACTCTTGACTGACCACTTCTCTTTTCTACTGAACATGGTTGCAGCTGACAATGTTTACCTGGAAAGGAATAAAGCAAGCCTGAAGGGACAGGGCAGGCAGTTCTTATCTGCTGCCTTCATAGCAGTCCGTGTCTGAATTTTGTGCTATGAAGGAAGGGGATATGCACTGACTACAACAGAAGAAGGGAAGTGCGAAGTGTGGCCTCTGCTCCTAAACCCTTCTCCCTGCCTGATGAGAGAAGGTGTAGTGCTTGAACCAGCAAAACCACGAAAAGCTGGTTCTTTAAAAATGTCTTACAGCTCAATGGATCTCTGCAGAGAAACATTGATGTCGATTTCCTTGAGGATGGTTTATTTCTGTCAGTTGGCACCTTCCGATGACTACTTCAAAACCATCCTGTTTATTTTTAAATAAAGAAAATCCCAGGAAAAAAGGCATAGGAAAGGAAAGCAGCTATTCTGCAGCCCCTAGAAAGTGATTTAACTTGTTTTTTGGTTTTTGTTTTTTTTTTCTTCGTTTCCTTTTGGGGAAAAATTTCTATATTCTATATAGGAGGGATTGGGAGAAGAAAATTAGAATCTACATTTAGTGATAGCCATACTGGCCATTTTAAAATAAGATACAGGAGTCAAAACAAACCTGGCAGAGAAACTTGGGAACGTTTGGAGGAGTAGATGAGAAGAGAAGAATTCACTCCTAGAGCAGGGACTGAAGACATGGCACGATCAGGTGAGCTTTGCTTGGCTTAAAAGCTTAGCTGATAACATTTTGTGTGTCTCTCTCTAGCTAAATGCTTCCTTTACCACTTGCAGGGTGGGACTAAAACAGATCACTCCACTCTAAGGCAATATGTTTTTAAGCTGGTCTGAGACCAAAGCAGGGCTGAGATACTCCCATTGTTCACTAGGAACTCTCATGCTGATGTCTGGAGCTCCTGCCCATGTGCAGAAATCATTTAATATCTATAGAGTGCCTGCAGGACCGTTTGATCACAGACACACCTGGGTCTCCTTGCAGCCATTAGCATGGTCTGTCCCTGAAACCCACCTGCTGCTGAAACAGGCCTAAAGATGTGTTTGTGGATCTTAAGGTGCCAGAGGCAAAAAAAATAAAAAGAAGGGGGTAGCTGGTGGGGAAAGCAAAGGCCAAAAGCAGAGTAAAGCAATGAGGACCGACAGCAAATAAAATGGCAACACTCCTCAAATACCACTGTTGACATCCTCAGCCCTGCGCCCTGGGCTAACTCACTGCTCCTCTTGAGATCCAAGGAGCAGCAGGACTGTGGATATCCCTAGGGAGATACAGTAAACAACTTACAGTCAGAAACAGCAGTATGTCAGGACAGGATATGAAGATTAGAGTATTCAAATGAATATCAGAAACTGGAATGTTTTAAACAAAGTCATTTGTTTATAGCTAAATTAAGAGCCTCTCATTAATTCCCTAGGTTGGGACAATGCCAGAGTGTGAAAACTTAATGGTTCCCTCTAAAAATATCCTATCCAAAAAACAATTAAGAGGCTATTAGTAGGTATAGAGAACAATAAATAATTAAGGTTGTTGATTTTAATGCTTCAGAATTGACAGCTGGAAATGGAGTGTTTACAAGCTGAGTGAACTGATATCTGTAAAAGAAAAGACATACATATCCCCTGTGCAGATTAATCCTAGGCTATTTGCATATTTTGCCTTGAAAAGTAATCTGAACAGAGTCAAATATGATGCTCATTTCAAAATCTTCTGAGGAAAAAGAGGCAGTAGAAAGTGGCTGCTGCTGCTACCTTTCACAAACACCACAAATACCCTCAGAGCACTTTGCAGACCACATGCCCACAAATCTTTTGACAGATAATGACAAAGCCTCTTGCAGCAGTGAAATGAGCAGATGTCTACAGTACTGAGGAATTACATGAAGTTTAGATAAGGTGTGAAGAATAACTTCACTCACTGTTTTGCAGACTGTAATTTTTGGCAAGTACAGCATAATTACTGGGCAAATGTTGCAAACTAAAAATGGCTATTATCATTCTTTAATTTAAAAATGCAATTACTGTAGCAATTCTTATGAACCTTTCATGCTCATATTCTGCTTTACTGGCAATAAAGTTTACTGACATAAAACTTTCAGTAAAGAAATTTTTAGAGTTACACATACTACTACACTGAAATTAAGATTTTCACGGGAGTGATTGTTATTCTTTTTTCCCAAGACACAGAAAGTGTAACATGGGCAGTTCTCTCTAGTTGCTACAAGCCACCACATCACTATCCCATGGATTTCAAACCCTCATAGTTACCTGCTCACAAGTCAACCATAAACTGCATACCAAGAAAATATTTTTTCAGTTGATGCAATGAATAGAATTGGTTAGTAAATACATACAAAACAATCAATATCAGATCCCAAATAGCCCTTGAGAAGAAAAATTAGTGAAAGCCATGCTATAAACTAATTATTGCAAGATATTTATTCAGCTTGTGAATGATTAACATGTCTGGAATTTGGCCAAGACATGATAGATATATTTGTTTATTAGAAGACTTGCAATGGTGATTATGGCTTTGACACCAGAGTAAGCTGGTCTTCTTTAAGTAACTGCGGCTTTATCAAATTCACTCTTCAGTATTTAAAATGGCCTAACAATAACGCAAGAAATGGGCAAGAAAAGTGATACATTGCATCCAGAAGGTTAGAAGGATAAAACTTCTCTCCTTGACAAAATTGCCAGTATACCCTTATTGACCACTAATCCCAAAGAAGCAGACTATGATCTCATTTTCCCATTTAATTCCATAGTGAGAGAGTTCAGCTGATATTTAGAGAACCACAAGTGAAATATGTTAGAAATGAGCAACATATGTAAATCTGGTCCAATAAGGAAACATTGTTGGTGAAGTCCTATGTTGTTTCATCACAAATAATCCAAAAATTAAAGCAAATTCACTCTGGAAGAAAAATCCTTATAACTGGATAGCATTTTTTCCTTTGTGTTTGAGGAAAATACAAAAGCTGTTGTTCTGGGGCTGTGTAACTTTCCCAACCCCTATGAATGGGCACAGGTTTCAATTCTGTCAAAAAGGGTATCCTACATTAGAGAGAAAAAAGGTTAACTGGATTGGCCAACCTGTCCTGGTTTTTTCTTAGTGATTCTCAGGGGAAAACTGGCATCTATGAAGCACTACACTGAGGTATTCCAGTGGCAGGGGCCCCTTTATACAGGACCAGGAGTGGCAAAGTCCTATTCTTGCCTGTACTCTAGGATCCAAATGCTTGCATTTCTTTTCACTGAAAAGCAAGGTATATTATCTATTTAGTTCACATCCCTAAGTTTAAATATCTAGATGAAAGTCAAAGGGATCCCAATCTAGCAGTAGATAGATACATTCCCAAACAGAAACAGAGGATGAAAAGATTGTCCTTATTTTTCAGGAAAACTTCAATGTGAGAAAAAATAATTGACTATAAAAGCTGCCAAAATGATTTGAAATGATGCAATTTCAAATCTGTTGAGCAATTCCTTTCTGAAAGACTGAGTAGGTCAAAATTACAGATGTGGGAATATCTTCTCTCATTAAAGTCCTCCCTATTCTTCAAGATCCTGCATATGCACAGTTATATATTCAATTTGCAATTGAATTTAATTTACATGCTTAATGATCCGGAAACACAAGAACACAGTTATAGGCAAATAGAAAGTTTGGCAACATTCACGAAGTAAAGAATGGTTAATCAATCAGATGCCTAGGTTATAAGAAAAGGGAAAGAAATAAAGACAGGCAATGAGTGCTGATTCAGAAACAGAGTATAGACCACTCTGAGAGTAGATAATCAACCAAAAGAATAAGAGAGTCCAAGTAATGTCTGAAAAGCAATGTCAGATTCAAACCTTATATCTGTTGCAGGTTTTCATTATAACAATGGCTCCCAACCTTGCTGTGCCTCAGTTGCCCAGTTTGAAATGGGAATAATTGTATTTTTTGTTTATCATATCATAAATCTTATTTCAAGAGCTTTATCATTTGGTTGGTGTCTTTGAACCATAATACAAATATGATTCAAATAACTTTACACAAAGCCTGGCACAAGTCTGTTGCTTTCCAGCCAATTTTGCAATGATGCAAAACAGTTAGAAGTTTAGCAGTGTGTCCTGTAGAAAAACAATTATAATGCACTGCATCAGCCATGAGGCTGGAGGAATCTGGACTATGAAGCAAGACACTGAATAGGTTGTTCCAATCCAGTGATCAGGAAGTGAGGAGTTATAGCAACATCTTCTAAATGAGGTCTGCAGCAAGGACACATCCACAGAGCAGATCAGCACATGCAGGGTGGGTAACTCAAGCCGATTTTTATTTGCTTAAGGAATTTCCATAAATAAGCATAAGCAAGGAAGAAGAATTTGGGCTGGAGATCTGGGTTGTTTACTAGATGGCTATTGATGGTGTGTGAGAATATAATATTGCCGCCCATTGCAAGAGTAATTTTTCTTTTTTTTCCCACTTTACTAAGGGAGAATTTCAGCTTTTGCTTATTTTTTTAGCCTTTAAGACTGTGGAGATAAGTTTTTAAAAGAGAGTTCTAAGGGCTAAAAATCCATTGAAAGATTAAAATGAACTGTTTACTCTTGTGATAGTTTCATAATTTTTCAACCCAGCTTTGTGTACACTAAAACATACATTTGAGATATTTTGGGGTAGATAACCTTTGTAAGAGCTGGAGTAAATCTTTGTAGTTCAAGAGTTCCCTTCAGCCTCAGCCCAGCAATCTCTGGACCTTTAGTGGCTTCACCAGGACCATCAACTCACCCAAGAAACCTTGCTCAGACTCAGACCACAAACTGAGGCTGGGATGGTAAATCCTTTAGGAGTGATCCCTGAAGGACAGTACTGAGACATAGGAAGAAAAGAGTAAGAGGGAATTTCACATTATTGCTGCTTTCATGTGCTAAATCTGACTTTCTTCTCACTTACTGCTTTTAGAAAATGAGGTCCTGAAGTACTCCAGGCTAAGTGAGAGGAGTAAAAAAGGATTTCTTACAGCTATGGAACTGCTCTGCTGTAATTTTAAGGATGCTGTAAGTGTTTGATCAGCAGCATAAGTTAGCCTTTACTGCGTCCATCATCAGAGTTTCTTGTGCAGATGAATCCCTTTGCTTAATAAGGAAGGGTGGAAGAGAGCAACAGGAAGGATTCAGACCCCAAACATAATTCTGTTAAAACAGGTTGCAAGATTTATTCCAATAGCTCTGAGTACTAGTAAATAATAGTCTACAGGCAATGTAAGAAAATTACTTGGTCTGAAGAAATATTTTCCTACTGCTTTTGACAGCAGCACCTGTGTGTGCTTACACTGAGACTGCCTGCGCCAGCCCCAGCCCTCAGGCATTTGCTCCTGTACTCTATCAGTTCATCTGGGGCTTACTTCAGCTACATCTCCATGATGCACAAGACAAACTTAAGTTCAGCTTTATTCCCTACCTTTCATCCACTCTTGCATTTCACCTGAAGTGCTTTTGCTACGCACAGCATTTTTCTGGAAGACCACTGAGGCTTGGGAGCAGCAGCATGGGAACAGGACAAGAAGATGTGGGAGCATGGTTGAGCTCACCAGGATCTCTGAGATACTCCTGATGGATGAATACTTTGGGTGAGGCATAGTCAAGCAGGATAGTGATCAGGACAGTCATGCTGCCCTTAGGGTCAAGGTACAAGTTGAGCCAATGTCTTCCACTCATGTTCACATTTCCCTACTTGCGAGCTAGACATTGGCTCCAAACCTAAGCCAGGATGCTGCACCAACACAAAAAATTCAGAGGAGGTTGCTGAAATTCAGGATCAAGTGACAGCTGGGTCACAAGCTAGCATGACAACTCCCACCGTGGCAGCGTTATCAAAATCTAAGAAGATTTTAAGGAGACTCTCCCAAAACAAGAAAGGTTCAGAAATGTTCTGTGCAGGGAAACATGGTCTGTACTGACCTTAGAAGTTTCAGAGGGACCATGAGGGGCTCGGTTGCATCAGGACTCCTACTGAGAAATTGTTTGATATTCAGTGAACAGAGTGTGTTAATATCCTGTATGCTCATTGCTGGATCTCTTTTGCCCTGAAATACTTCGAATTTATAAGAGCTTTTTGGTCACTGAGCAGCACTCTCATGGTACCCAGAGACAACAGAGTGACATGCCTGGATGCAGAGCCTGGTGAGGCACCAAAGGCTTAAACAGTTCAGCCAAAGACTGGGTTGAGACAGAAACTTGTGAGATCCCCTCCTCAACCTAGAAATCAGACTGAAAGAAGAACTGTACTGGGCAAGATGTGGCTGAATCTACGCAGCGAACACCTTCATAAAGCAGACAGTCATCTTAAAAGTGACAGCTACATTTACCTCATTTAAAATAAAGCTTTTGGATAGAGGCACATTGTTGGTCATTACATCTACAAGAACAAGTGCAAATAACATGCAAGCTCCCTTTCTTCAAATCATTTGCTGCTCTAGGTTGTTTGTAATGAGGTTGCTTAGCTTACTCTTTATTGTAATGTTTCATTCTTTTTTCTCTATTCTCTCATTCCAGGAGAGCAAGAAGGTAAAGGGAACCAAAGGGAGAGATTTCAACAAGATCACATCTGTTAGAGGGAGAAACGTTACTGGAATATTGTCTTGTCATTTGCTAGATAGTGTTAACGAAAACGTTATGCAATTTGCTGTGGGATAAGAGAGGCTCATTGCAGATGCAAACAGATGTTTCAGTGCCAAAGTAAAAATACTGGGAATAATTTTAGCTGTAATTAATGTAGTGCACATTATAACAAGTTTGTGCCTTTAAGAGTATCTTGAAGCATTAACCTTGAATTATATGATTGCTTTATGATAGGTGGAACATTGTGGAAATTTACTCCAGGAAGGGTGAAGACACTGCATTTAGATTGTCTTCAAAGGGGCTCCTGTAACTATTCAGTGCAATTGCTCCTTTTTAGCCATGGCCCCACCACGTGTTAGAAAACCATGTTCCCTCCCTGCCTCCCCAGCTCCACTATCGCTTTGATCCATACCCTTCTGCAGTAATGCTATCACTGAGGAGAGATTTCTTCCTGCTTCTACCTGTTGATCAGCTCCTACTCTGAAGCCTTGGGACTGATTTGATAGCCCTTATAATTCTATCCTGCCTAGCAGTAGTGGCCGTTTTCTAGGATATCTCGTGTATCATGAGGGATGAGTAATGCCGTTTAGAGGTTTGTGCTGAGAATGAAGACATTAAGAAATGAGTCCCTTGCAACAAATCACTCTTCCCCTGGAGAATGATGGTGACTGCTCTGTGTCTGAGCCCCGTGGTGTGAGTATGGCTGTCCTCCTGTGGCAAGAGTGCACCAGCCTCATTAATGTCAGTGAGAGATGCTCGCATTAATAATCCCAAATGATGCACTCACTGTGCCAAAGCAAAAGGGATGTTCTTTTGTGCTGGGAAACAGCAGATGTGTGAGTTATTGTCACGGAGGGTATATCCTTGTCAGCCTTAATGGTAATTTATATTCCTGGGTCAGGCATTTAGTGGAAGTCAGCAGTGTCGGTAGGGGATGAATCAGCAGAAGCTGCATTGTGGAAAGTAACCGCTAGAGCAGGTCTGGAAACCACCCTCCCTCAGGCTGTTATGCCTCCTGATGAACTCAGAAGGATACTCTGACATCCACTAGAGAGGATGGAGCAGAACTGTCCCTCTAGTTTGTAGGTCCAGAGCTGGGAGATTTCTTCTTGGCCCAAGTCTGTGCAAACCAACACTGATGGGAGTGCCGACAGTGACGAGCAGCGCAGGTGGGGAACCAGGCACAGTGGTTGTATCTGCAGCATAACACATCCGTGGGATAGCTCATGCAGGCCACACAGGGGCAAAATTGTAGAAAAATAGGATTATGTGTCGAAACTGGGACTACTGAGTCCAAAAGAAAAAGCGTTCCCATCTTCACCTAGGTGTAGGTATGTCAGCAGTGCAATGTTTGGGAGTAGTTCAAGCCCTGGCCGCAGAGCACTGCCAGGGCACTGTGCTGCACAGGGCAGTGCTGAAGCCAGGGCACCATGAGCACAGCTGCTTTCTGTTGAAGATCGTTGCTCGCTTCTCTCCCACTAAGTCTGAAACTGCTTTCCTTCCTGTTGCTGCCTGTGTAATAAAAGCCCGAGCATCATCCCAACAACTAAAAACTTCTCTCCTTTTGTGTGGAGATGTGGTGCATAAAATCAAAATGGTTCGACAGTCAGTATCCAGCCAGCTGGAGGAAACAAAAGGGCTTGTGAACAAATAGAACTTTGCCCCATGTTGGCGTGGATAAGAACTTGGGCTAGGTTTGTAGACTAGCCACCAGTTCCTTTTTGAGGATATATAGCCTGTGATGATGACTGTCTTTTTTTTTTTTTCAGGTAGCACTTTTTTCCTTCACATCAGCTGAACATTATCAGCTCTTAAGTCATTGCCAGACATTTATTTTACCCCTAAATCACTCACAAAATTCCAATAGGGAGCTAATTTACCAATTAACCAAACAAATTCGAGTAACTACATCAATGAAAAAGGATTATTTGCAAATTCAGCCTATGTACATGTTTTTTTCTTTCTTTTTGGCCTTACAGGTAATGAGATCTTGTTAAAATGCTTTATTGACCCCTAGTACACCCTACCCGATTCATTCTACTCTGCTTCATTTTAATGATGATGGGAGATATTTTCTCCACAGAATTAATGGGATAGATCCTGCTTCACAGTGCTGTAAATCCAGAATGACTCCACTGCAGAGTTCCTTCACAACAATACTACTGTATTGTGGAAGAAAAATCAGCCAAAATTTCTTGTGTTATAGAAAAAGGTAGAGAAGCAGAAAGACAACTGAATTAAAAATCCTGGTACAGAGGAACAGTTGTGTGAGATACCTGTAATGCTAGGAACTGATCTAGTAAACTGTGGGAGAGGAAAATAACTACCTTTCTGTGAATACTTTTCGAAATAAATAAAAAAAAAAATTAAATCTCTTTAGAAAATCTGGCATGTGACTCAGTTCAGAAAAAAAAAATTAAAATAAGTAGGTTAACTTTAACATTGTTTGTAGTGTGGGGAATTTGTGCTGGCCAGGGGCTGGAGCGTTCCAGGTGTCAGTGGTTAAATATCAGGCACCTGGGGCGTTGTACTAATGTTAACATGCTGGCCTTTATTTCAGGTGATGATGCGGGCTGATGCCGAGGTTAGTGCTGAGTAGCTAGAAATATGACTTGATGTTTAAAAGACAAGATCAGAAGAGGGACTAAAATGCATCTTTTCTGGTAAAGGAGTGCATGGGCTTGTTGAGTGCCATGGATATAGTACTCAAAACTTTTTGAAAATAGCCAAGGTTAAGGTGTTGAATTTCAAGCTTTTGTAAACTTTCCTTATTTCTCATCTTTGACTATCCCAGTCTGCTTCTAAAGCAAACTTAGAATTACTTAAAGTTGTTCCTAAAAGAGTTAGGAACACCCCATCCATCTGTCTGAAGTGGCAGTAAGCATAAATCGCTGACTTCCTTAAGTTGAAGGTAGAGAAGTTACTGTCAAGACTCAATGTTAAACAAGCTGTTAAACAAGTTTGCATGCTCGCTTCTCCATAAATCCTTGCATGCTGATCTGTCTCCTCTGCCCTATCCTAACCCTGCACAATGCAATCGACAAAACGGACTGCAACCTGTACCATCCTGCTGTGCTTTCAGACCTTCCTAACTAATCCAAACCAGCAGATCTGCAAACTGAAACTTATGCAAGTACTTCATTTCATTTCATTAAAAAACATTAATTGAAAGGCCAAGGGTCCTTGTAAGAAAAGAAAAGTAGCATCATGTCTCTTTTAGAGCCGTGTGGGGTTGTTTGTGCACCTGGCTGTGCCTCCTCAGCTGTTTTCAATCACATTTGCAGTGCTGGGAGTCTTAAAGCCCTCGGAGGCAGCTTACTCTTCCTGTATAAAAGGTAATAGTGCAGCTCTGCCTTTCCTCTCTATTCTCAACATGGTTGGTGGGGATGCTTTACTGAGATCTGCACAACATGCTGCAACTCCACTGGCAGGATTTGTCCTCTGCTACCCAGCCTGGCCGTGTCCTTGCACAGCTGAGAGCTCTGTAGCTGAACTGAGTCATCTGAAGGTAAGAGGCAATCCTCAGAGGTGCTCTAGGATGTTGTGTGCAAAACAAACAGCCTCCTTTACCTCCTGTGACTTGTTCAAAAGGGAGTGGGACAGAGAAGGATGAAGGAGGCTGGGAGGTAGAGAGACTGTTTAAAGCAAAAGGGTAAAAAAGGTGGTGTGATTGCATTTGGTGGGGAAAACACTGAGGAAGGAACAAAAAAAATGTGTTTTGCACTGAGGGACAGTGTTAATATAAAACTGTGAATGTGTTTAGGCTGGAAACTTCAGGGAGATTTCTGCACGGATGATGAACAGTCTTTAATGTAAGGATAGGTAGGGTGTGTGGCTGTGTGGCACCTTGTGCTTGTAAGTGTGTAGTAGAAATAGCCCACAACCAGCCCTGCTCAGGAGGTGTATTAGATGCTAAATGCTTCCACCTCAGGCTGGCCTCTGAGTAAAACTCTGTGACAAGCTGGTTGATCCAGAGTAAGAATAAGTAAGGCAGATGGGCTGATTGCCAGTCAATGGAAATCTGAAGAGGTTCCTTGAGAAGGGCAGAAACCTCAGTCAGATGCCCAAAGGTATAGTCTGCTGCTGATTCTTTTCTTTCCACTTAATATGCTCTAGAGTTAAATATTTTCTCTCTCTGACCATAGGAAGTTGTTTGCACTGTGCAAAAGCCATGGGTTCCTTAGCTTTTTGATATGGGCCATCTTCTTTTGGGCCCCTTACCACAAAAAAGACATTGAGGTGCTGGAGTGGGTCCAGAGAAGGGCAATGAAGCTGGTGAGGGGTCTGGAGAATAAGTCTTATGAGGAGAGGCTGAGGGAGCTGGGGTTGTTCAGCCTGGAGAAAAGGAGGCTGAGGGGAGACCTTATCGCTCTCTACAGCTGCCTGAAAGGAGGTTGTAGAGAGGTGGGGGTCGGTCTCTTCTCCCAAGTCACAGGCGATAGGACAAGAGGAAATGGCCTCAAGTTGTGCCAGGGGGGGTTCAGGTTGGATATTAGGAAAAATTTTTACACTGAAAGGGTTATCAAGCATTGGAATGGGCTGCCCAGGGAAGTGGTTGAGGCACCATCCCTGGAGATATTCGAAAGACGAATTGACATGGTGTTTGGGAATATGGTTTAGTGTTGGTGTGTGTGGGGGGGTTTTTTGTTTTTTTTTTTTATGGTTGGACTAGATGATCTTAAAGGTCCCTTCCAACCTAGGTGATTCTATGATTCTATTCTATGATTCTCCACTGCTATGAGAAGAGTGAGGGCAGGAGAGGAGTCAGAGCATGCTCCAGAAGCAGATGTAGGGATTGAAGCCTTCAGCCTGAAATCTATTAAATCCTCACAGCCCCTGGTCCCAGCTTGTACATGCTAGCACAAGTTATTTTCTGCATTCTCCTCCTGCAACACAGCCAGGGTTTACCATGTGTTTTAATGCCTGTGGACCATTCTTCTGATCTCTTTTAGTTGTCAATTGTAATTTCTGGACAGTTATTTATTGAGAAAACATGTGTTTGAACACTGTGCTAAAATGTCTTCTGCTCTGTTGCTTTATTCTCTGCTGCTACAATACCAGCCTTCACCTGAGTTAACTGCTTTGGGAACTGTTTTACTCATCTTTGCTTGATTTTTTTCCTAATAGTGCAGCCTGAAACTTTTTCAGGTGCTGTGTGAAAATTATCGTAATTGGAGAGGGTGTGGTGTGGAAAACAAGAACCTTTTCTTTTTCACTGCTCCCTTTAAGATGAAAAGAGAAATTAGAACTGTTGAGTTGGGGCCAATGTTTCCCCTGGACAGCATTTTTCTTAACTCATTGTCAGCCTCATTTACCATTTCCCAGATTGTGCCTCAGTGATTTGGATTAGGTGGAAACGCACAACAATATCTTAGAGCAGCTCAGCATGCAGAGCATGAAAAAGATTTTTATAATGCAAAGATGCTGTATGCATTCTTGCCCCTGAAAAACCAAGTGGAATAGAGAGATTGTGTAGGATGATGAAACCAATCGCTATTTCAGTGTCAAGGGCAGAATCAGTGAAGAATCGAATGGTGTAATTGGTTGCAGTGATTCTGAACAACCACAACTCCCTTTTTCAAGATGTGCAGTCCACCATGCTAGCGTGCCTTTTTCCCAAAAGGGACACAGTCTAACACAGCATTGCCAGAAGGGATTTGATTCATGCTAAAGAACTGTGGGAGGAATAAAATCTAAAGCAGGGAAAGAAGAAATGCTGGCAAATTCCAGCAGGTGTACTAGAGATACAGCTGGTATCAGTGCCCAAAAAGGGACTGCCTGTTTGAGAAAATGGGAACTTCTGCACTCCAATGTGTGGCTCTGGATCAGACCTGAAGTTCCAGAGAATGCTTGCAGCAAGCTGCTGCTTCTGGGAACGTCATGAATCCTTTAAGAGTGATGATGCATGGTAAAAAAATCCATTCTTTGCCCCTGAGCCAAAAGGTAGCCATAACCTCTTCCCTCATTTGTGTCTGTTCTCAAATGCTGAGAGGAGCAAATAGTGCATTGCAGAGCTGGTGGACAAAAATTGTGGCTGGACCTAGGTTAATAGTTATTACCTTATCTGCCCAATTTCCACTTAGTTCTCTCCATTCATATTCTGTCCACTGAGGTTAATTTTCATGTATTTCTGCAGTGCTCATGACAAATGAGCAGAATCTTTATCTTAGCGGGATCTTTATCTTAAATCTATCTCTTAGAAACAAAATTTCTGACTGGGACTCAGACTTGGTCAGTCTTTGTGACCTCCTGCATCCAGCCCACCATCTTCTCTGTTAGTTATTACTCTTTTTTACAGCATGGCTGAAATTTCAAAGTACAGTTTCAGGTCAGAGTAACACTTCTGTGTTACTAAGGTCATCTCTCTTTCTGTTTGAGTAGGGACAGGGGGGTAGGGTGAAAAGATTGACTTTAATTCACTGTGTGAGGACTGAGCTATGCTGGAAGATGTTGATGCATTTCAGGACAAAGCTGTTCCTAGAACAGCCTCTGTCTTTGTGCCAAAGCTTTTATATCTTTCCTGAAATTTCTGAGACTTGGCCAAGAGGCTGTTGGGACAGCAAAATAGACAGAAACATTCCCAAAGGAGTGGTCTCTTCTGTAAATAGGCAGGGACATCCCATATGTTCAAGGTCTCACTCTTGAACCAAAATACAAGACAACCCAGAGAGACGTGGAGATCCAAATTGCCTTTTGCTCATGTTGAGACAGCGGGATCATCGTAACCGTTAAAATGAAAATGTGCACCATCCTTTGAGTATTGACAGGTGCTCTGGGCTCTAAAATAGGAGCTAAACTAAAGAGAGACAAAGAAACAAAGCTAGGCAGGCTGCTCTCTTGTGATAACCAGCCCTGCTCCTCAGCCTCCAAAGGTTTGTTTACCTTAGACAAGTAGTTCAGCTCGAAGGCTTCCTCAAACAACCCTTCTACTGTCTGCACCACATCCTTCTCACGAAGGAGTTTGGGGGCCAACCAGCCTAATTCTTCCCTCATCTTTTGCTTTTACTTAATAAGAGGGAGTTAAATGGCAGTGATAAGCAGCAGGTCTGGGTGGATATAAACATAAGAAAGAGGAGGCTTTGAGACTGGCTTATTTTATCTCTCTACACTCATACAATGTCTAACAAACTACAGAAATAAAAGCAGAACTGAAATAGCCTTTTCTTCTTCTTTTGTCTAACATTCTCAGGTTTAAAAATACACTTTGAAAAGTAAGGTTAGCTCTAAAGATTTAAGATCCCTGCAGTAAACGTCAAGTTGCCTGCAAACTGGCTCATTTCAATTGTACAAGTAGCTGTTGCCTTGAGATGTTTGATTTTGCTCGTTTTGCTATACATCCTAGCAAGCAACCTTCTAAACTCCCTGGAGGTTAAGCCCCTGCCATCAGTGACAATTCGAACTAAGACCCCCAAAAAGCGGATCTTTGAATAAGAATCATCTTGGGTGAGGAAAGTGTGGTTTTTAATGTTACTGTGACACTTGCTGCTTTATTCTTTCAAACCTTGGCTTCTGTGACCCCCAGCCTTTAGGTTTTACCCCTTGTTCATGCAAGGAACAAGTTGAAAACATGAGTAAAATGCGCTATGGATATGGAAGACTACAGTAACTGACAAAGAACCCAAATAGTGCTGAGTTTTGTTGGAAAATTTGTGATTTCAAACTAATTTCATTAAATCAGTGGTATGACTCAGTGTTTTCTAACGCATCTTGGTTCAGCAATAATATATTGTTCAGGTAATCTGCTAATAGTATCTTTAGAGTGTTGATACTGAAAACAGCCTGTTCTGAATTGGTTTCTCCCCCCTCCTCTGTCCCCCATATAATACTGCAGTGGAGTATTTGTCCTAATGTGGGAGAAGAATTCAGAAAACTATATTTCATGCTGTAAATTATGAACATGATGGCTGTTTTGTGGAGGATGCCACTGAGGGAATTACTTCAGGTTCTCAAATAGCTTGATTTTGGGGCTAGATTTTTGCTAGTCATTTACAGACTGATAAAAAAAAAAAAGAGGGACTGTCAACAGAAAGAAAGGACTGAAGTTGGAACTAATTAACTTTTATCTTATTTTAAGTACACATGCAGGTATTGATAACTATTACATTAATAACTATTACATTGAATGTCTCGCTCCTCCAACAAACCATATGTTACAGAGCATCTCTTAAAGAATCTACTCATCTGCTGATGTGCCTCCCTCTGTGACCAGGAAACCTTTTGGGCTCATTTTTACTGATAAGAAATGTCAAACACTCTAGGCTTCCCAGCAACAAGGGGCTACCTTCACAACCAGCTGGCTTGATATCTTTGTCTTTCAGGCACGTTGTATCTGTTAGACAAAAACTGTAGTGTACATCTAACATACCGTACTGCTCCTCTGATGGCAGGCACTCAAGTGAGGCTGTAAACTTCCCAGCACTCTCCAGCATAAGCATTTCTTCTGTGTTTCTTATTCTCACTACTCTTTGTACTCTATAGTGAAAAGAATAAATTTTTAAATATCATGGCATTATTATTTGTACTTTTCCTGCTTTCCTCACTTTATTTTTTTCTTTTTTTTAGCAAGGCATATTCACATTTCTGTTACTGCTTGCCCCTGTAAATCTCTAAACAAACATTTTCATAGCAAATATTCTCCCAACGTATAATTTGTGGGCATTTCCTTGGTTTGCTGCTGAAGCACTTAAACTTCAAGGTCTGCTATTTTGAATCACTCTGTAATCACACCTTGCATGGGATGCTATCGAATCACTTCACAATATAGGGAAATTGTAAAGAGTACAGGGCACAGGAGTATGCAAGAAGTGCTAAAATTTGCACTGTCTACTGTAGTGTATTTTTGTAAAACCCATGTATTTTTGAAGGGGAGGGTTTGGATCCAGATTCTCTTTTGAGAAAGAAATTCCCTTACCCACACTTGGAGCATGTTAGCTCTGGTTCGTGCCCCTGCACGAGAAAGGATCATCCCACTCGTGAAAAAACAGCACTTCACTCATGGATTTTGTTAGTGGTGTGTCCTTGTAAAAAATACTACTATACAACTGAGCACAAGCAATTAGGAATATTAACTAGTGGAGTACAGAGCAACTTTAGGAGGGACAAGAATCATGGTTGCCCACGTCTGAGTAATGTTGAATTCTAAAATGGTAGATTAACCCATGTCTGTATTTAATAACAAGTTTATACCTATGGCAGATTCATGAACAGCATACAAATGTCTCCATTGCCCTCAGCAGCAATAAGAGTGTTGCTATTCCTCCCTCTTCTCCCATTCTTACCCACTACCTCTTCTTTTTCTGTTATCAATTTACTTAGGTTTCTCTCTGTTCCCAGAGCATATTAGCATCTACACAAGATTTTGTTGCTCCCAAAAAAAGGGGTAAACTTTCACACTTCATGGAGAAATGAGGAAATGCTGCTCAAATTTGACAGTAAAGGCAGTTTGGAGGAGGGGGAGAGCAGCCTTGTTGATCACACCAGAACAAAACCTGCTTGAAAAGAGGCATTGACTTAACTGTGTAGTCTATTGCTGATAACGGATGGTTGCCCGTTTCCTGTTGGGAATATTTAATATATCTGCTTTAAGGCTGCACGGGGACTTGAGGTTGGCTGGTCCTATTAATAATGCATGGGATGGCTGGATTTAAGTAATAATTATGCACAGAGTATAGTGCAGTGACATATTGGTGCAGAAAATGATTCCTTTAATAGGCTTGTTCCTTTTGGCTAGATCCCTTAGATAGCCAGTTTGTTTGTTTGACAGGTTTATACCTTTTTTCCCCTCTAGTTTTTCATTAAAGCCAAACACTTTTGCTGAGCAATTGCACAGTGTTCAAGAGCTTTCAAGGGGAATAGGGAGGTGGGGCACTGCACTGGAGACTGATTTTCATTGGCATAAAACCTGTCCCTGTCCCCACACAAGCTCTAAAGGGGTGGGTTTGCTCAAAGATATAAGGCAGACTACATGACCTCTGGGTATAGCAAGTGTTAAATAGGAAACCTTCCTGCCGCGGACTCCCTGCAGGTAGCTCTGGGAAGAGGAGGAGGTGTTGGAGTCCTTTTTTCTACCTTGTTCCCAGGGTGGAGGTGACTTGTCTGTGCAGGAGACACAGGGAGCCCTTCCCTTGCAAGCTCATGATGTAACAAAGGACCCAAAACTGAATTAAATAAAAGGAATATACTTTTTAATTGAGTGGGAAGAGGGAAGAAAAAGTGAAAATTGAGAACCTGAGAGATGGCAGAGCAGCATTCTTCATATTTGGATTCTTGGGGGTTATTACTGACAAGGGAACAGCCCAGTCTCAAGCAGGATGGTTTCTTTATATGCAGGTTTCATGAGCACTTTGCTGCTTTATTTATTCATAAACTGCTGCTTTCAGAAGACAGCTATGGCTTGAAAGCGTGTGATCACTGAGTGCAGCCCACAGTAATGCATTCGACTGTTTTCTTTGGACTAGCCAAACTGAAGTGGCTTATAGAAAAAGGATCTTGTAGAGACTGATCATTAAAAAAAATTCTATCTGCTTAAGCATTGACACCACTACTGTGGGGGCAGGAATCAGTCAGGAATTCATTTCTGATCGCACAACATTCTTCCATTTTGCTTTCTCTTACAACATATGCTGTTTGTTCTGGACATAACTTCCCCTTTACTAAATGTAACGGGAGATCAAGAGCACTGGCTCATTTGACAGAGCTCCTGATATGGCACAAGATCTCCAGGTACACCAGCTTTTCATTCGTTCTCCTTTTTGTTACCTTCATCATCAGTTAGAGCACTTTATCTAGAGAAGAGGATCTAGGAATCCCATGCCAGTTTATGGCAATCTGGCAATCTTCACTTAATTAACTTACCACTAACTCTTAGCAGCTTGTAAATATTTTTTTTCCAAACAACATTTTCATGCTAGATCCCCAGAAGCCCCACAGTGTGTTTAGTTGAAGATATGATAATTTTAAGTTACTTTGCTGCAGCTGTTTAAAAAGGGAAAAAAAGAATCCATTAAGGCTATCTGAATTATATCACAGGAAAAAGTCTGCTTTTTATTATATATGCTACCCTTAGGCAGAGCTAAATTTCTACTTTCATAGCTCAGCTGAGGGTGGTTACTTGAGCTTTTTGTACTCCACTAATTTTTCTGAATGTTTCAGAGATAATGTTAATGTCCTTTCCTGAGTCAAGCAAACCAAGAGGCTACCATTGCATGGGCAAATACAGGAGAGTGTTTTATTAATTTTGAGGGTTAGATTGGCAGCATCCTGAATATTTTGGCCTAGATGCCAAGTCCCTGTGAAAGTCAGGAGCTGGCAGCAGGCAGTAGTGTGTGGATCTTATAGTTGTCTGCCCCAGGGAGTCAGGCTGCTTCTGGCCTTGTGGTGAAAAATAAGGTGCATCATATGCTGGTGCTGTGTGGTGTCCTCTTCCCCCACATCCCTGCCTATTCTGTTGGTGAATCTGTTTCCCATCCAGTTTTTGACCAGGTAGGAAATGGCCAGGAATTTTTTTGTGAAAGACTTTGCATGGAGAACCCAGCCAGGGAATTTTTAGCTCAATCACAACCATCAGACAGTGAATCTATTTTGGAAAGTGGCAAAGGCGAGACACCTGGGGATACTGAATGTCCCCAGCTTTCCCTGGAGTCAGCAGGTTTAAGATCACTTATCCCACAGGGAGGTTCTCAGGCTCAGTCTAGATATAGCCTTATTGAGAGATGTCCTGCAGAGAAAGACTACGTTTCCCCGTAATGGGAGCTTTATTGCAAAATGCTAATTCTTTTGTTTGAACAGCAGGACATGCCCTAAAGCTCCATTATATCCCATTAATAAGGGCAAAAACACTACTGCCTCAGAGTGCACCATTAGTAAGTGATAAAACTGTGTGTATGTGTGACTCAATAGGCAATTTCTTCTGATAGTGGAGATTGCTGATAATAAACACTAATTTTAAGGGATTTGTCCTGTTGCCTTTAGTTAGAAAACATTAGCTCTCACTTCATCATTTATAAAACTACTTCTTGCAGAAATCCTCTTAAAAATACAGCTACCAGACAGACATGGACTGAAAGTTTCTGAAGTTACTGGCGTGAGCTCTGAACCTGCTGGACTTGTGTTTCACAGGATCCTGATGCACATGTATGATACGAGTACATTTTTTTATCTCAAGTCTGTAAGAATAATCTTGAACATAATTTAACTCTGAACAGATTGGTTGAGGGAATAATCTCCACTGATGTCCGAGGGTTTATATGTAGATGGCATTTCAGCCACTTGCTAGCGAGAGTTTCCCATGGAGCAGTATCCAGCCTCACAGGAGTTCAGCTTAACCACAGTTACTCTTTTCCCTCTGTCTGGTAGGTAGTCTGATGGGAGCAGGTCTGTGGAGCAACATGGTGCTGACAAGCCGATGTCTACACCATAAGCATTCCATAGCACATGTGCAGCAGTTGCGCTGTGCCAGCTCTGACCTAGTCCCAGGAACTGCCCACCCATAAGCAGGTGAAGCACACTGGTGCATGCCTGCAGAACATCTTGCAGTCTGGTTTAATTTAGAGGGAAACCAGTTCTCGCATTTATTCTGTATCATGGAACAGCCTCTAAAATGTGGTAAGGAAGGATGGGTGGGAGCATAGGCTTCGAAAGCATACCCCTTCTCTGAACTAAGATACTAATAGAGAAGCATCAATTTTGTTTTGAAGTGTTTCAGGCACCCCCAAAACAAAAGGGAATCCCCTGTGTACATGACCAGCTGCTACCTTTTACCTGGAATAGGAGCTATATTGCATCTGCTTTATTTATTTGCATGCTGCCTATTCTTCCTGTTCAAGGACACGCTGTCCTTCCTTACAACTGAATGCCCAGGATGGTTTGGGAGCTTTGAAGGACTGGTGGTGAAACATTGTGTTACGTTATGACCACAAGAAAATGTATTTTGTGTCCAGAACAATCACTATTAGAAGAAGGTGTTTGAGGGAAATGTTCAAAACCTTCTTATTAATGATAATGAAGTGCAGTGAAGTAGAATGTTAAAGTACAAACCATCTTGAGTGAATTACAGTCCTGGGTTTTGGTGGGTTTTTTCCTCCCCTGTAAGGATGGGGCATAGGCTCTCCTCTCATCCATTACGAGTTCCTGAAATGACAGCCATTCCTATGGGATTAAAAGTGCACTGAATCAGAGGTGGTGAAAAGATTTTATTACAATCCCTAAGGAATAGCTCTTCTGAATAGAGCTTGCTTTTAGACCAGCAATGTGTGACAAATCAGCCTTGGGGGCTGTTTGCAAAGGCATTACAGTCTGTGACATTTTTCTAGCTACTTGCATTTGAATTTCACACCCATGGAATGCTAACACCCTGTCTTGTTTTTTGTGCTTTTAATATATTCTTAAGAAATAACAAAACTTACGAGTGTTGGATCTGGGCTGTTGCTCCAAGGTTGATATTAGACTGGACAAGCTGGCATTGCACTGAACCTCATTCTTCAGTGTCTGTGGGTTTTGGTTTGGGTTTTTTTGATATACCAACAAATGATCTAAGAAATTCTTCGGTATCCTACTTTGCCTGTGTGCCCTACGTAGTAGCTGGTGACCAGGAGCTGGTATACTTGTGCTGATTCCCATTCCTTAAGCATAGGCACAAAGCCCTGTGCACTGAGGTGACCAAACCAGGACTCCCTTTGCCACTGCTACCACCCAGTCGTATCACTGTGAACCTCAGTAATTTAACAGTATAACTACATCAGCTGCTGTTCCTTGGTACCAGGATATAGGCTGATATAAACAGCAGCCCTGAGGAAGACTTACAGTGTTATCCACCCAGGACAGCCACCTGGTGATATCAAACCAGTGTTGCTGAGCCATCATACTTCAAGGGAAAACTGCCTAGATTTTTTGGTTTAGTTTTGTTTTGTGGTTTTTTGGGTTTTTTTTAGGACAGCTCTTCATTAAGTGGCTCTTCTCTCTTGGTTCCATTTTCTCCAGTGTTAAAATTCAAGTTTCTTATTTTTTTTTTCTCTAACATGGTGTGGGGAGAGGAAAGCATTTTCAAGATGAAATGGGAATGCTTGCAAAACATGGCGAGATTTCCCCATGGGACCTTACAGTAGAGTATTAATAACAAGCAAGGAGTCTCTAAAGCCATCACTTGTAATACTCTGTCCTCTTTCATAGTCATTTTGCGAAGTGTCATTCAATACTTTTCACCATCAAGGATTGTCTAAGCAAAGACTTGCAGAGTAGCTTGTGCCCTGCAAAGCACCTCTTTTCTACCAGTTATTGAAAGCTGGGTACCAACGTCCTTCAAAGTTAATTTTTCTCCCCAGCTTACTTTGGGAATTGTTTAGAAAGTTTGGAGATGTACTGAGCGTAGCCTAAGCCACCAGAGAAATCTAATGCCTAAAGGCTCATGGAATAAAAATGGAGCATAAGTTATAAGAAGCCTTTTTCTTAGGACAAAACTGTGACCTTTGATTTCTAAAGTAACCTTCTAAAAGGAAGTTGTGCTCTGAATTACTTAAACCGCCTTCTTGCCTCTGTCCTGGCTTAGCCAAAAGCCAAAGCATGGTCTCGTGTTGGTAGCCTAATAAAAGTAAAATTTTTTTTTTTAAGGATGATCTGTTCTTGAACCTTTTTATGTTTTAGTATGTTGCACACAAATAACCTCTCAATCAAGGTTAGTACATAGACATCTTTTGGTGTAGCTGTCTTTTTAGAGGAATGTATTAAAAGAGTAGTATTGGGTATGATTTATCTCGTATTTCTTTGCTGTTCCTCTTGCTTCAAGTGAAGAAGTACAACCTTATCTTTTCCTAGCAGATAAACAATTACCAAAAAAATAATTGCAGAATCCACGGAGTCAAGGTATCTTTCCAATCTTTTTGACTCAGGAGGAGGTGGGTACTTGCTGGCATGGCTGTGCTTCTTGCCTCTGGTGCCAGTCTCCACCTGGCTGAGAACCAGATGCAAACCTGCTGCCAGCTCTTGCAGCTGAACCTCTGCTTTCTCTTTCTGGAGAACCTGTTTCTCTAGAATCCACCTCAGTACTCTGGGAGCCCATCCTTCCCTGATTTAGCAGCTAGAGTTACCTCTAATAAGCTCTTTGGCAAATGAACATCTCTGCAATATTTATGAGATAATCACTGCTTAGCAGCAGTTGCCACTCTTTGATTGACGCAACCGTTGTATTTTGCTGAAACTCTTCTGTATTTATAGAAAACTTTCTAGAGCAGACTTTAAAAGCATAGTGTGTATAATCTGAAATTCTCCAAGAACCACTCTGCAAAGGATAAAAATCAGATGAAATTTTATCTACTTTAAGCAGTGGCTCTGATGTGTTCTCATTACAGTAATTTCTGATTTTTCACTTTCTTTGTTTTGTGATGGAACAAATTAAAACAGTATCTCGGCTCATTCTGTGAATGGTGTACTACAACGTACCAGTGTTACTAAATATTTAGGGCTCCAAACTGCTGTCAGCACTAGTTTGTAGTGCACACTTGACTGAACTGCAGCTACACAATCAGATCCCAGTAGACTTAAAATCCCCTAGCCCATGTGCAGCTGTAGGTCAGAGTCACTCATGTGCGGGCAGCAAATATGCTGTTTTCCTTTGTGAACTTGGGAGAGCTCAGGTTATTTAGGGAGGAGGCATCATCTCTTTCTCTTTGTAAATATTAACTGTTTTGTGCTTTTTAAAAAAATATATATATTAAAAAAAAAATCTTGTGTTTTAGAGTGTAACTATAGAAACCATCCTTTGTTGTCCCTGGGGTAGCAAGCTGAGGAAATGATCTGTTACATGTAGGGGTAGCTTTGCAGGGAAGAGGTCCCAGTCTGGTCTGTGCAGCAGAGCAGCTGCTTCATGAAAGAGGTTTTATCTGTCTTTATACTGCACTTAAAGATGTTTTGGTGCCTGTTTATGTGCCTGTGGTTCAAATTGGCTTCAAGGCAGAGAGTTAAAGGTCCTAGGATTTTTGATGGGAAGGAAAGGGACATGGTTGTGGCCAAGATGAGAGCGGGGGAAGAACCATCCTGCAAACTACTAAGGGGCACCAAAGCAGTTGATGCCTAGGAAGTCTATTTGAATTCCTTGTGGTTTTTTCTACTAATACAATAAGGTAAGTAAATAAAAAGTGAGAGAGGGACCTATATGAGAAAAGAAATATGATAAGATTAGCCCTGCAGGAAGAGGGAATGTGTGCCCTTAAGCAGGGCCTGGCGCACTGTGTCCGTGCATGGCCCTTGCACCATCATCACTGCTGGGTGTCCAGCCCGCAATGGGGCTTGTCTTCTGGAAGCTGATGAGGCCATCACATGGCTGGTACGTGGACATCTCCTGGTTGCAACTTGATCAATGAAGGCTGAAGGATGAGGTAGAGGCATTGAAGGGTTCCTGATGTGTGCTTGCTGGGAAACTGGAAGCGACCGAGGAGTGACCCTATGAGTTTAGAAATTAGAGTGTGTTAACTAGTCTGTCTCACTTCGTGTATTTTTCACATTTCTGATGGACGTTCCTGCAAGAACTGTAGAAATTCCATGTTAGTAGAGGGAAAAGTTTCTGGAGATTGTTGTAAGAAAGATTTGGAAAAGTTTTTTTTTTGTGCATATAGTCAGCATGTACAGAAGTCCTCTTCAGGACTGATAAAGTGTCTCAAGTTTCACCTGGAAGAATAGAAACAAGGGACTGTTATGGCAGTGACTGTTACTATAAAATACTGACCAGGACACTGTTCTTGAAAAGTAGGGCTGACTCAGGATGACTCAGACTTTCCATTTACCTTCTGAAATACAAACTTGTCTTTCCTAAGTAGAACCTTGGGAATTGGATTGTCACGCCTTTGGCAGAGACCAAGACTTTCCAACAGGCTATCTAAGGTCTTGTTTATAAAGATGATATTGTGTAACTACATCTCAGTTTTAATACCCCCTCCATCCTAGTACCTCCCCTATAGCCTAGGTGTGGCTATAGAGTAGACTGTAGGGAGACTGTCTTTCTTCTAGGCAACTGGCTTATTCCACCAAAAAAAAATAATAAACATATATTAATTAGCATAAAGCATGAATTTTTTTGTAAAAGTTCTGAAAATCCTTGTAAAAATGGATACAAGAAATCTTCCTCAAATTGATAGCCATCCACAGACCCTGGCAGCCTTCTGTACTCTGAATGTACTGAATGGGGGCTGTTCGTTCCCTCAGTTCTTGATATCTGGGTAACACTTGTCCTTGAACACAGGGTAATACTTTCCTGCTTTTAAGCTAACTGTCTGCAAGCCCGGCTGTGAACAATAGATTTTATACAGAATTGAGATTTGCCAGTCACAAGATTCTGTATTTGATCAGTGCATTCAGAGCTGTCCCTTTGGTAAAGGGAAGAGAGGAAGTTATCTTTTCTTTAACTTTCTGCTGGAAAAGTAAATTCACTTAAAGTGTGCACTGCTTAAAAGGTCCTTTAAAGTTGTTAAATCAGGCACTGTCCAGACCTGAATAAATTTTTTTTTTTTTAAACAAACAACAACCTCAGACCTTTTAACACAAGCATCAAGATTTGTTAACATGACCTTATTTATTGCTAGTTTCATGAAACTTATGGCTTAAAAATTTCTTCTAAATTTTCAGGAAAAAACAAACCCTACAGCCAGTGGTTGTCAAAACAAAATATTCTGAACTGTTCTGTTCCCTAAAACCTTTGAAGCTTTTTTTTCTCCTTCCCCCCACCCCCTCCAGTTTGACTGTTATTAATTTTTAAAGGCTAGGGGAACTCTGAGGAGAAAGGTTGAGCCCTCGGTTAGAAGCATCTACATTAACAGTACTTGGGAGCTGTGATCTGAGAAGAATTGTTTAAATTCTGTGTAGGGTAAAAAAGTGATGCATTTCCACTAGTGCTCTGTATTGCATGTGGGAAACTTACTGCTGAAGTTTTAACACTGCTTGATCTTGTGTTAGTCCTTGTGGAATTAAGAACTGGTGGCTGCGGTCCCTGCTGCTGTACAAAACAAGGCTAAAGCTGATGGCAAAAAACTTAACACTGAGTGTGCAGAAGTGCCTGTCTTCCGAGTGTCTCAAAGTCTTAGTCTTTCACAAACACAACCCCTCTCAGAAGAAATTATTAGGGAGCTGAATTACAGAGTTTAAATGAGTACCCAAGGTCTGTGTGGATGAGGGTGCAAATTGGGGTCTAAAATTCTCCCTAACCAAATTCCTGGCACTCTGATGGTTTTCCTGGAGGTGCCTGCGACTTGCTGCAAATTTTAGCTCCTAATTTTTCTTTTTCCTTTCAGTCCTCCTGTCAAATCTGGGATGTTTAAGGTTTTTTTTCTTTCATGCATTTGCAGATTTAAATTTTAGGAGAAGGGATGCAATTCATGAGGATTTCTTCAGCAGCCAGAGACCCATAGTACAGAGACGGTGCCTTTCTTAGAAAGGTGTCGTGGGAAATCCTCTTGCTGAGTCATCTGCTGCTCAAATGCCGTTTGTTATGCAAGTGCCAGCGAGGTGTTGGAGCCAAGGCTTGCTCTTCCTCTAATGGCTTCATAAATTGGAAAGCCTAATTCATTTCATTAGCTAGGTCTGGGGGAAGCTTCGGCTTCACCCGGTACCTGCCGCCTTCTCATCCCTTTGTCTCTGCCTTCCCTTTTATCTGTCTGGTTTCCTCTAGATGGCATTGCAGGAGAAAGGGAATTCAGATGGAAAAGTAGGTTTTTACTGCTGGGGAAGTTGCAGGAGCTACTTTGCATTTTGGTAGTGCTCGATTATCTTATCCACTAGACAAGCACATACAATATTAATACCTCCCATGTCAGTCTCAAGCAGGATGCAGATAAGTATTTCTTCTGAGCAGTTTTATTGATTGGTTCTTCATCTAAGCAGTCTTTCCAGCTTTCTTTTTGTTTGGGTAATTTGTCTGTGGTTTCCTAGGATATTCGTGTTTGTGCAAGAAAAAAAGTACAATCATATAAGTGTGTTTTTTGATATAAAAGGACAGTAGAAACTTTTTAAAAAAGCACCTTGCCCTTCTCTCACTTATCTCCTGGGATTATTTTTTTTAAAATGTAACTCATTGTGAGATTGCAGAGACAATTTATTCTGCTCTATTTTTTCTAGTTTGTTTTCCTCCTGCATTTGACAGAACTATCTGCATAATCAATTTCTCTCTTTCACTGTAGTAATTCCTCTTTTTATGGGATGTTCAGGCAAGCTGCAAAAAAAAAAAAAAAAAAGAAGAAAATTACTTCTAAGGCTGCCCACACTGGCTGCAGAACTGCAATGTAGATTGCTATCTGGGGAATTCAGTATCTATCTTGTAGTCGTCTTAAAAAGTTTAGTGCAATCCCCAAATATTTTCATTTTAAAAGGTTTTGGGAATGGAAGACTGAAAGCAGGTTTCCCTACCAGGGCAGATAAGCAATACAAGCCCTTTTGCCAAGTGATCAGGCTGTGTCACTGGGCAGGCTGAATTTTCCTTCCTTGGTTGTCCTCTTAGGGGCTAGTTACTCCTGAGCTCCATTCCTCTGAGAGCTAAAACCTGCCTTCTGACTGCCAGCCCAAGTGTATTCAGCATCTGTTTTGTACAGTGTCGTCTTTTAGCTCCAATAACTCTTCCACTCTTCTTACTTTTTAAACCTGAAGCAAAGGGATTGCGTCCCCTCTTAGCCTTCATTTTGACAGGCTAAAGCAACCCAGCTCATCTAGCTCTCAAAAAGTAGTATTTCCATTACCCAAACCATGCAAAGAGTCTTCCACCTCCTACCCTCTTCTAGAATAAGTCTGTCTCTTCAAAATTGGGCTTAAACTACATACATCTTCCTGGATAAATATCTTGCAGGTGTTTCGTATGTGGTATCCAGCACTACCACGCTTCCAGGGACTGGATGTCCTCTGAAGCATTCTGGGGTCACAGTGACTTTTTCTTGTGGCTTCATTATGGTGATTCAGTTGTCATAGGATCCACATCTTTTTCTCCTCAAACATATCCAACTACAAGCATGTTAGCTTATAATGGAAATTCATTTTTTATCCCAAAATGAATCTATTTCTGTACTGGTTTTAAATGTAAATACCACTCCTGTTAATTGAGTAGTCAGTGGCATCCGTACCTGCATGATTCTCCAGTCCCCTGCTGTCCTGTTAAAGCCGACAAAGTTGGTGTCATTTGCAAATGTCATCCAGGTACCACTGTTCTCAGTGTTAGGAAGTAATTGTGAAGTTAGGTTGGGAAGTAATTGCTGCAAATGCAACCTACTGCTTTAGTAAAGGTTACAGTGCCCAGATCTCCTTTGCCTCTCCTAACAGTGAAGGATGTTGAGTCAGTTAAATTCCAGTTCCCTGTAGTTAACACGTGTTGTGTTTCAGTCTGGTCTTCATTCACTCACAATGTACTTAGCCTTCTGAACAAGTTTTGAAGCAATTGAAGTCAGACTAATAGTTTTCTTACTTCATAGATTAGCATGCTTTTCCTCTTTGTAGAAGCATATCTATATTTAAGAAACAACTATAAGGTTATGTCTGCAAACTCAGGAACTACTGAAAGTAGTTGCTGTAAGATCTGCACCTTTTTCTGCCACTGCCTTCATGAGGTATGCATATCCTATAATATTAGAAGATTAAGACTTTCTTTTTCTTTTTTTTTTTTCTTTTTCTACAACCATGTTAGCTGTGGTAATGTATTTCCACTTCCTCAGCCACCTGTTACCCTTCCTGTGTACTTTGCATGGTCAGGTTGCGTTTACAATATTCTTTTCTCTGTGGTATCCAGCCATATATAGATTAAATACCTTTATTTTGAATAATAAAGGTTTTATTAAGATAGGAGTTTTCATACGTTTTTAAAAAAGACATCAAAGTAATACTCTTCAAAAGCAAAGTGTATTTCTGAGATGATGTTTTTCTAATCTCTTCAGGTCCTAATCTGGGTGATCTAAGCATAAATAAATCAACATCAACTTCAACGGTCTCATTTAGTTCAGGATGAAATGCAGGTAAAAACTTTCTGGACTTGGCATTCTTTTCTGTTAAGGAGTTTTTATATATAAAGGAAAACTGAGATTGAATAGTCCCATATGCAGAAGGTCAGAAAAACTTCACTGAAAGGCTGGCTGCTCTTGCTTGAGGGAAGTGCATGAAAATACCTGTCCGTTTTCACCTAGCCTCATGAATCCAATCTATTCACTGTGTCCCCATTCAAGTGAAGGCAAGCTGGTAACAACAGAACCACTGGGTATCTCTCATTTGGTCAAGTCAACCATCACCCATTTTAAATGCACCCAGTGGCTCTTTCTTTAACGCTGGTGTGCCCATGGGTGTGCAAAGGTTGGTGGAAAAGTGGTACAGACTGGTCTTGCCAACCTATGCAGGGTGACTCTGTAGCTCCAGGGTTCAGCCATGCCTGACATCTGGCAGTAACACACTGTTGCAACTCAGGCCTGAAATCCATACATTAGTGCATGTGGGATTCTTGATATGCTCGGGTGAAGTGCAATGTCCTGGGACTTTGGAAGAGGTGAGCCTGGGGAGATGGAAATCTTTGTGCAATTGATTCCTCTCGCTCAGAGAGCTTTAAAAGTCTAGGCCCAACTCAGGGTCCTAAGACTTTAAGGATATCACAAATTATTCACATATGTTTCTCTAAAGAGAATTTTTTTTATTGGTTTAATCTTCCGCCTTTAATGCATCTCTAGCACTAGCTCAGTTGTGGTGCATAAAGGGGAGTTATTGGCTCTTCTCCTTACTCATCTCTTCCTTTCTTCTTTCCCAGTGATACCCCTTAGGGCTGGTAAAGCTGTGACTTTAAACCAATATATTACCTAAGACACAGGGGAGGAAGTTTAAATGAAACTCTTATGACACACCAGGGATGCAGTCCTAAGGATAGAGAGAGGTAACCAACATACAGCCATGTTGGTATAACCCCTGAAGATGTTCCCCTGTGGGTACAGTCTAACTTGGGGAGGGTGGCAGAATTGGCCCTGGCCTCATTAAAACTAGAAAATGGTCCCTAGGTGGGTCATGTATATTAAGGTCTATGACAGGTTTATGGTGTGCTCCTCTAGGAGATGGGCCCAAAGAATGACTACCTTTTTCTGAAGAAAGCAAGATTGGTTTGAAAATTAGAGTTGATTATTAAAATGAAGTTTAAGGAGTTTTCCCTAAGTCTTTTTTTGGTTTATTTTTCCCTGTTTTCATTCTGGTTTCTGGTTCTGTCTTTCTAATAAATAAATATTTACTTGATTTGGTTATTGGTGCTCAGCATTTAATTAAATCTGTTTTCAAGAAACTATAGGCTTTGAGTAATGCTTGCAATAAATATTCTGCTTGCATTCTTTGAAGATTTAATTTGAAAATATTCATTTGAAAAATCAAGCAAGGTCCAGTGCTGACACTCTGGACAAAGTGTGTTTGTTTCCTCTCTCTGATTGATGACATTATCTTCCCAGAGCTGCTGCTTCACAAGGAATGCTGCTTGTTGTATGTAACATACTTTTAGTTCCCTTTATTATTTGGTTGCTGTTACTGAAAGGAAAGAACTAAGGGAAATCATGACAGTAAAGATCATTTGCTTAAATATGTTTCTTGATACAAATCTGAAATAATGCTCATTTCCCAACTTCATCAGTTTTTCAGCTGTGCCCATTTGTTTTCACCCTGGAAGATTTTGTGGTGCGGTTGACTGAGTAACATACCATTCCTTGCTCTGAATTATTAGATGTTCTGGCTTCTCTGTTTTCAGCAGGCCTTATATCTAGCCATATAATTATGGAGGAAATACTGAGTAGTAAGAGAGAAATTTTGGCAAGCTGGAAACATTGCATACTGGAGCTAAGCTTTGTATTTACCTTATCCTTCTGCTTCAAACGATCCCCTTTCATTTTTGATCTGGCAGCTTCTGCTTCTTCACCTTCTATGTAGGTGTTGTCTCACTTTCCCAGCCTTGAATAACCTCTCTGCTTCTGGTACACTCTTTCCCTGCAGTGTTTTGGAGGGGTTACTCAGGTGCTGGAAACTCCTGATGCTGTGTGCTCTGTGCTTGAATTTTTAAAAAAAAAAAAAAAAAAAATTTTTTTTTTTGTCCCAGATATAAAATTCAGGCCTGGGAACTGTATAGCTCAATTATCAGTGGGAGCTCTCCTGACTTATGCTAATTAAACAGGGCCCTATCTTCCTTTATGTTGATCAACAGTTTGCCTCACAGGCTGTGCTGAGGAAGTAGCGTTGTGCTTTGTGCAGAGCTATGAAGAGTCTCTATGGAAACAAAATATATGAAATCTGGGGCAATTTCAGCTTTTGTACCTTATACAGGGAACACTTGCTACTGATATCAAAGTAAATTCGAGTTTCTTCATTTAATTGTTCACGATTCATACCAGGTAACTTGGCAGATTCAGCTGTATATAATCTTTGGCTAGGCTTTGCATGGTACATTGTATCTTGATTAAATTTAGCATTGAGAATGGGGACACTGTCTTCCTGTGGTCTTGTCAAGGCTGTGGAGATGTTCTCGTTGATGCTGACACCTGGCATCTTTCATGGAGATTGATACTTGTAATTGTGACTCCTCCTTCGTCTGAGGCTTTATTGCTCTCTATATGGGCGGTTTGATTCTCATTCGTTGCCTTGTGAATGAATGGATAGGAAAAGCTTACGGATAGAGCCGGTGTAAAAGCCTTAGTAATGGAATATTCCCTTTACTAAGGAAAGGATGGGCAAGGTGTTGGACATGAAACAAATCTGGGTTCCTCTGGCAACAGAGTTGGCCTTCCTCCTCACCAAAGTTTGGTCTGTGGAAGTAAAGTGTGCCAATCTCTTTAAGTCTCCTTATTATGTATTTTGGGTGGAGCTGGTAACATCATATTAACACCAGTGTTCCCCATTCTCTGTTGAATAGGGGGTTTGGATCAGTCGGTTATAATGGTAGGATCTTGTCTTCAGATTCCAGGGGTAGATTTGGGCATCACCTTCAAAAATATCTCCTAACACTTTCACAGTGGAGGGACTGATGCCTAAACCAAACCAGAAATGTCTTCTCTGACCTTGTGCTCAGTTTGCAGAAGGAAAAGGATGTCATTAGCTAGCTTCCACAAAAACTTCTTGTTCTATTTTATTCTCTGTCAAGAAGCATTTGCTTGTCCCGAGGGAAGAAACAGTGTCAGCCACACAAATACACAGAGCCAGGTGAAACTGAGGAATTCCCTGCTCGAACGAGCAAGCTGCATCTCAGCAGGGTGTTAAGAAAAAACAGCTAGAACAAAAATGGAGGCTGACAAACTGAGGAGCTCCAAGATGCATTTATGTGTTCTAGGTTGTTTTTATGCAGCATTTTGTGTGACTGTCTGATGAAGCACTTAATAGAAATGAGGCTTGTGTTGAAGTAAAATCAAAGCGAAGGAGCTGCTGAGATAAAAATTTCAGTGCTCTCAAGGATAAATGAGGTAGGTTTCTCATGTCTGAGTTTAGAGAGGATTCTTGAAAGGCAGAAAAGAAGGATTTTTTTTTTCTTTCTCTTCTTTTTTCTTTTTTTTTCCCCTTCTGTCTGAGTGCTGCTCAGGTGAACAATCTCTTCCAAGGAGAGATGGGCAGTTAGCAGCATGTGTGTGATGTTACTTGTGGTGCTTGACACAATTCTGGGAATGATGAGCCTTGCACACCAACCTTGATACACAAGTCACAGACTTCCTCCAGGTAGGCAGCGATGTGTGTTGGTTATAGCTGTACAACAGCTGGCAGGGCACACTGGAACCTGAGCTTGTGTTTGTACTCCATGTGAATCTGTATGAGGAGAATGGCTGATTTTTGGTATTTAGATCTTATTTTGCTGTACTAAAAAAAACCCCTCTCCCCCACTGCCAATCTACATGCAGATAAAAGAAAATGCGAACTAAAACATTTTTCTGACCAGCATTAGTCTGTTATTTCTGAAAGCTGGAGATGAATGAAACCCGGTTCCAAACTCCTTGTACCAGATGTTGGTTTCATTCTTTGGCAACTGTTGTTGATGTTGCTCAAACCAATATTACCAAAGAGGAGAGTCTTTCTGGGTTGCTTGTCTGTTTATTAGTATGCTAGAGCTTGCTGGAAACTGCTTTCTTCCAAGACTGTATCTTTCCCACTTCCTTTTCCTTTCCTTTTTTTTTTTTATTTGTATTAAATTGGCAATTGAAAAGTCAGAAATTGACTGCAGCTTAGTGAAACATGTGTTTTACTAAAAATGTAACTTAGACGCAAATTTTTTTGTTTTTCAGAAGGCAAAAAAAAATTCAAAGGGCACTTGAATGAAAAGAGTAGATTATTTTATTTTTAATCAAATCTCCTATTTTTTCATTTGAAAACACTTGAAATTGAAGACTCCTTACCACAATTAATGCACATTAATCATTCATCTTGGCAGCATCTGTTCTGAGCCACTGGTCCTCCGGATAAATATTATTACTCTTTCACTGAAGGTAAATTTCTAGTGCTGGCTGTGGGGATTTTTATTTTTTTTTTCCAGAATCTTAATATTAGGATTTCCTGCTTTCTCTTGAAAAAAATGGAAGTGTTCCCCTCAAAATTACTGGCATTCTTCAATTGACGCAGATTCCGCTGGTTTATCCTAGGTACACATCATTAATATATTAGTCAGACAAGGTCCAAATTATGAAAGTTAAAAAACATATAGTTCAATGTCAAATTCTAATGCAGCATTGAGGCTCAGTGGATTCACTTGATGAATGACAATAATTAGTAAATATGAGTTCTCATCAAGGATACGTGTTTAAGCTGGTTGCTTTGGGGAATTATATGCAATATATATATATAAAATAACCTGGTGCTGTCTCTGAGATGCTCATTCAGAACCCCTTTTTAAGCCCCACAGGGAAGCTAGAGGTGCATGCCCTTCATCAGAAAGGTTTCTTTGCATGAAAGGCCAGGTTATTGAATACAGAGGGCTCATTAGAGCAGGTCAAATACTGCAAAGCAGCATTTGCAAACATTCACTTGTATTTAGCAAAGCTGTTTGGTCCAACTATGTTTATCCTTGTTGTTTGCTATTCTTGAATATTTGCACATATGTTCTGGGGAAGCCTGCTGTTCCCGCCGATACCCAATCTGCATGCGAACCAAGGGGTGTGTCAAATGAGTCCATCGCCTCCTGATTATTTATTATTCCCCAGGGTGAAAACTAAGCAAAACTTTTTAGTCTTCCAAGCAAAAGAAGTAAGGAAGCAAAAGAATAAAGGACTTTGACTTCCTTTACTACGCATTATGAATGGATGAAACTGTTGACAAAGAAGCCCCAAATCCCTGGTAGAAAACAGCTATGGCCCGTTAATCAGCACTGCCCTGCTTCATCCTCCTGAGTGCTTCAGTTCTGCTCAGCTGTAGATCAGTAGTGGCTGGTTCTGGCAGGACTGTTTGCTATGGGGTTAGGTTTTGTATGGGAAGAAACCCTCAATGAAGTATGGAAGACTGAGGAATAAAATAAGAGAACTGTTGCCAGCAAAACTGTCTTAAGAGAGTCCTAGAAGAATGGGGTAAAATGACCTGACAGATTAGACACAAGCAGGGATTTGTGTGGTCATCTGAATAGCGTATCTGAGAGATGCTGCAAAAAAGCCCAAATACTTTGGGGGAAAAAAGTATGTATGTCATGTTTGCTAAGGGCAGGAGACTGCTTTCAAAAATAGTGACACTGGAAAAAAGTCTCTTAAAGTTATGATTAGGTATTAAGATTATTCTTCTGGTGTGAGGTTGTGGATGTGTGGTCTTGAAAATGTTGAGCAAAATTTCTCTGCAGGGCACTGTAAGACTGTGTTGTTTCTGGTTCTGGTGTCCATGTTTCCAAAGGATCCTTGGAAGCTGGAAAACATCTAGAAATGTGCTGTTCAGATGATCCCAAGCTGAAAAGTCTCCAAAAGGGATTTAAGAAACTCTGTTTTTTTCTTCATTTAAGACCAAATTAAGGGTGGATCAGAGTTTACAAAGTTCTGCATAGAAGAGAACTCAAGATCGTAGCAGATTTAACTAGTCTCTTTAACTGCCAGCTTCCAGCCATCTGACTAAATCTAAGCTAGAAATAAAATACAGACTGTTAATGGGTCAGGTATTAGAATAGTTTACCTAAAGCCATATTAAATGCTCCAACTCTTGTCATTACTATCTAAAGCTTTACTGCCCTTTTCAAATAAGAGAAGTGGGGGACTTCATACAGGGGCACTTGGGAGCTGGTGGCTGTGTGCTCACTGATGCAGGAGATCAGGGCTCATCTCTGCTTCTGGGCTTGTGCTTGAATACAAAGGACATGATGAGATTTGCATTATGAAGAGAAGGGATGATAGAAAGGATAGGAATAAGCAACAGTGCTTGTGTATTTTGAGAAAGAAAAACTGAAAAGACCAAAGCCAAGTAACACCATACTTTATTTACTAACTCTTCAGAGAAATTGGGGATTGCTTTTAATCAGTCTTTGACAGCTATTTCACTTCTTATACATGTAGTTTTCCCTGGTTTCTGTGCTAAGAAAATTTTCACTGAGTTAAGTGGGGTCATTTATCTCCTACATGTAGGAATTGTTTCCATAGCTGGAGCTCAAGAAATGCTGTTAGTGTTCATTCATCTTATCAGGACCAGGCTCCTGATCTTTAGGAGAAAGACCTCAAGGAATAAGTTTTTTTAAAAAAAACAATATTAAGCTGTGCCCACAAACACAGCATGTGCTGTAAATCCAGCAGGCATTCAGGCAGTGATCTGATAATGGAAAGGTATCATCCACTTGCCTTTCTTCCAGGTAGTATTAAACTGCAGCAGAAAGGTGTATGAGGTCTTTTTATTTATGATTTTCATGTTTGAAATAGGAAGTGACCGTGGTGATAAATGTATTGTAAGTATTGATCTGAAATAAAATCTTTCTAGTGAGAAGTGGGTGGAAGGAGACAGTGAATACCTAATTTGAAAAATGCAGTGTTGGCCCTTGGCCCACTGTCCTCAGCTTCTATTGAAGTGAAAGCCTTTCTGGACAGCCATGCCCATGTCATAACTTGATTTTGCTGAGAGAAAGCTGTCTTCCACATGTCGATGAGAATTGTGTGTAGCAGCATTTCAGTATGTTTTCCTTGGTGTAAATCAAAAGTAATTCAATAGACAAGTGAAGTGTCTTGGGAAGAACTAGGTGAAAATAAAACATTCAGAATTTTTAACCCAGTATTGCTTAGGCTGGTTCAGTTTGGAGTATGTCAGAAGTTATTGTTACCTTCAGGGTAACAGGTTTCATTTAAGCTCTGAATAAACACCTAATGAAGCATATAAATGCTTTCCTACAGAGTTTCCCTCTACAGACTACTGCAGTCTGAACGAAGGAGGCAGGGGAGGGAAGCTGTAGAGGTGTGACCTTACCTAGCCAAGGTTGTCCAGGACCCCAGTTGCAGCAGGGGAGATAGAATCAGAGTCTCCTCAGTCCCAGACTAGCACCTAATCCAGTAAAACTAGAATGCCCACTGAAGATGTGCATTTGTTCTTTCAGAATATTTTAACAGGCTTATTACCAAACAGAGACCTCTGCTTTATTCATATAATAAAATTGGTGCAAGTGATTGTTTCCAGTCGGCCATATTTTTATGTGCTGATACTAAGCTTCTGCTTGCTTTAGCTTCTTGCTGGAGTGATTGAGGGGCTGCACAGCCCAGTGAAGAGATGAAGTTAATTGTCTTGAAGATCATGTGCCAGGTTTGGAGCTCTTTGTTGGTGCTGCAGTTTGGTCGAGAAGAAGTGCCTCTCTCAGCGCTCCCAGTTGTGACACAGAGCACAATGTGTCTCATGGACATGAAAGCCCTCATGCATGGAGACGTGCCTGTCTCTGCACTAGTAGAAAGTCTAGAAAAGTCTCTTAAGTTTCACCCCTCTCCAACTTGTGCGATGCTATGGAAAGCTACCTGGCAGTCTGCCTGTATGCACACCAGGCTAAATGCTACAGTGGGTGCCAGGATGAGAAGGAACCACAAGCTGCCAGGCCAATTTTGACCAGTGACCCCTCTCATCCTGCCTTCTGGCCACCCTGGTGTGCAGAGCCACGGGCTCAAGGCTGGCACAGGAACAGGACGAGTATCCAAGGGAAAGTCTTCTCTGTAATACACACGTTTAGTAGTGCCTTTGTGTGAGGGATGGTTTAAGTTTGATTTGGTCCAAAGATAATTTTATTGTTCATCTAAGCAAGTAGTCTTTTGGCTTACTTAGGTGTTTTATATCATTACCCATATAAATTTTGTAGTTGCTTTTACTTCCCAAAACAGTGTGTTGTGATCTTCACAAAGATTAATACTTTCATCCACTGATTTGAAGTCAAGGTAGAACAGCTACAGAGTAACAGGAGATACTTCATGGGAGCACCCCCAACTCCATCTCATCTGTTTCTTTGCCGCAAAGGCAAGATCAAGAATATTTAAGCTCTCCCATGCAAATAATGGTCTGTGTCTGAAATCCTCCAGATGTAGGATTTATTGTAGACTTTCTTGTTTTTGTTGTCCCCAACAAGGGAGATGGGTGTCACCAGCATGGATGACCCCACCAACATGAGTGACTTCCCCAAGGCAGTAATGAGCCTATGTTAATGTAGAGAGATGGAGCAATAATCCTCAGCTCCTGGGCCAGTCCAGCATTTTATTCGTGTCCTTTCTTTAGTGCTTCTTTTCTGGATTTTACAACCTGTGATGCTCCAAGTCAGTTGGCAGTCTATTGCTCTTGCTTGGAAATATATTTTATTATTATAATATTATTATTATTATTTTCCAGGGAGAGCTACCTTGCTTCTCTACCTAAATGTGTTTACAGTCTTTGTAGAATGTGCAATTTCTGTGGATGGCCCTGTCTTGAAAAAATAAGTGGTGACCATTAAAGGAAATAAATGAGTTTGTACTTATTTAAAAACACTTTTTTGGAAAGGATGAGGGGAAAACTTTATTCTAAAGCACCTTTCTTCTTCTTGTGAAGTAAAGGAAATGAGGCATAAAGAAGTACAACACCTTATATAAAGGCTTGTTTGTGTGTGTGGAGAAAGGAATATACGTGAAAAATTACCATGACTACTACAGTCATTTTTCAGATTAAGAAAAAACAAAACGCAAAACTCAACAGAACTAATTTCCCAAACTTGCAAGAAGATTCTTGGCTAAACATCTAAGTGTGAGAGTGCATCGGTGAGAGGACAGCCTACACGAGGCTCTGCACACACCTTCAGCTACTCAGGGATTTAAAAGCAAAAAATAAAAGAATCATTCAAAAACCCCCAAAATCACAGATTTTGTTGCTAAAAGTATGTAGAGATGTCGTTCCAAAGTTACAGGGAGGAGATTTGAGCTCTGCTTTCATACTATAATAATATTCAAAACTGGCGTTTGTCAGCCCTGTGCTGGGGAATTGGCACTATTAAACTGCAGTGGCTTCTCCTCACAGCTGCACTTTGCAACACCTGCAATACCTCCCCACCCCAGTTAGCTGCTCGCATGGTTCTGGGTGTGTTTTCTTGGCCCTGGTGTAAGTGGGCACACGCCAGCATCTACCTTGCAGTTTGTAGCATCAGGCAGGGTGTCTCCTGGTCTCTTTCTCCGTGGGCACCCAGATTGCCAGTCCTGCAAAGTCTCCAGCACTTGCATGTGCTCTGGGCCCATTGCCAGCCTTGCCCCCAGTTTCCTTTGGATCATCCCTGAGTCTCTGCTACCTCTCTGATGTGCTGTGATTTGTACAAAATTGTCCACAAAGCATCCAAGGAAACATTCTGGTGTTTGCTCATGCTGCAGATATTGTTGGTGGCAACACAGGGTGCTCCCTGAAGAAAGGGTTATGCTGCTCAGAAAGCCCAGCCTGGGAAGTGCCTGCCATCCCAGCGCTTGGGCTGTGGCAGCCATGGAGTTAAATGACTGCACCAGCTGAAATGTGCTAAGCTCAGCTGATGACAGAGCACTGATTTAATCTTTGGAATGATTCCCTTGAGCTGCAGAAATCACCTCCTTAAATCTTGTTTGCTTCTCTTTTGTCTTGCACAGAGGGGAACTCCACAAGTTGGAGAAATATTCTACCTTTAGTTATTACAAAGCTTCCCCTGGGAGAAGAGAGGCAGTCACGGGGGGTGTGGCAGGGGGGTGGTGAAGAGGATGCCTGGGTTTGCATAGGATGGCTCACTGAGTTCATCAGTGTAACTCCTTTGCTCCCAGACCAGCTCAAATGCAGCTGAACCCTGATTTTTAATCTTGTTTTGAGTTGGGGTTTTTTTGATGTGTCCATTTTTTTTTCTTTTTTTCTGTATTTTTTTTTTATTTTGTCATGTAGGCAATAGCCAGCAGCACAAGCAATCACCTGCAGTGAGACAGTCCAGTGCTTTATTGGAAATAGGTAGCTCCAGAGTGACATGAAGAACACATCTTCCAAGTGTTGTCATCTGTAACACTAAGGCTTTTGGATGTGTTTTGAGGAAGCCTCCCTCCAATGCCTGCTTTCTGGATGCAGGCAGCAGGGCAGGAACTCCTTGGGCACCATCTGTTGATGGATGCTGTTGGGCTGCGATGCTCAAAGTCAGAGTGGAGGGATGGGATCAGTTGAGAGTTAGAGATGTGGAAACTTGGGTTTCTCAGGAATATGAGTCTTTACTCCACCTGGGAAAGCCCCATTTCCAGCTCATGTTTTGTACCTGTTTTCCCTGCCTTTTCACATAGGAGTTTCCTCTTGGAAGGAGGAAAAATAATTGTTTGCTTAAAAAATCCTGAATGTTTCTGAAAGATTGTTTGGGAAGGGCCTGAAGTTTAGACTTTCCTCATTATTTCTACCAGTTGGTATCAATGTCATGAAGGACTGTTGAAGGAGACCTCTTTACATAACACTTATTGACTGTGACTTATTTTATTTTGTATGTGTAAAACTTTCAGAAGGTTGAGAAACAGCTGTGGTGCAATATTTAACATAAGGAGTATTGGTCAAATTCAGCTCTACTCTCCTTGAAAAAACACTTTCAATTCTGAGCCATCCTATACCCCGTCACAGCCCCTTTGCAAAGCTGTTGGAACTGGCATCATCATTTCTTGGACACTGAGATTAATCTAAACCTTGTTTCTCTGCCAATGACAGACAGGTATATGTTGCATTTTACTTCCCTCTGATACGTATAAGGCAGGAACAAGAAAATAATAGTCTTACATGTTAAGTGTGAAAACAGATACCAACAAGGTGCCTTATTCCGACATCATCCAGACAACAGCTTTAGGTAGTTCAGTTGGTGGAATGCATATGTTGTGTGCTAAGGAGTCCTAAAATACAGTCCGGGTTTAAATGCCAAGGAAGGTCTATCCTCTGTGCCTGAACCTTTGTATCTAGGGTTTTGGCTCCTCTCTCTTTCCCATCTCTCTAATTCAGACCCTGCTGGTGGCTCAGGTGCTGAAGCTCACCTTCATTTCAGATCCATGCTTTCAGTCCTTGCTATCCCAGAAACGCATGAGATCTAAAAATGGGTTAAACTACAGACTACCATCCAACATTTTGGTTTTGTTTACATCTAGGGTTTGGATTAATTTAAAATCTATTTAAATGTTATTTACAAATATGTTGTGCTATTATTCAAGGCAATGAAACCAGCAAGATGCAGATCTCTTGTGCCAGTCCCCAAAATGATTCAACACAGTTGCCTCCATCATGGGGGTTTTTAAACTATTATGTATTTGGTGGATGGGATGCCTTGCTGTGAAGTGTGTGCAGGTAGATACTTAGGCCATATCTGCAAAGGCTGAAGCTGTGAGCTGCAGCAAATGATTTTTTCATTATTTTTTTTTTCTGGTGTATAAACAGTGAGGAGACTCTTCACTGCTCTGTAGATAACATTCTTCTTGCCTTCAAGTTGTTTGATCCAGTACCCAGCTGGTGTTCCCAGCACTGGGTGTGGGATGAGGGAAGAGGGGCAGAACTACAGGCAAGAGTGTGGAATGGAGTAATAGTGATATCATCCCGTAATTCAGGAAAGTGGTTCATCTTATAGTGAAAAACATAAGAGACTGCCACTTATTAGCTGTCATCACTTGCTAAAATAATGATTTTGATTTTATAAATGAGATTCAAAAGAATCCATCTATGACTTTAGTGACTTTATTTAAAAGCATGAAAATGACTCTTCAGAGAATGCAATTTTATTTTCTGTTTGCACACTGCTAAGGACTGTGAAGTCCTGATCAACAATCAGGCTCCTGGGTCCAATCACAGTGCTACTAACAGCAATTGAGAAAAGCAGAAGTGAATTGCAGCTCCTTGCCCAAAGCATCACTCCCTCTTCTGCAAAGTGCCAGTCTAACCTAACCCTACCACTACAGACAAAACTCTGTTGCATGTTCCCAAGTGGCTTCTCACCTTTTTCAGTCACCACACTGAAAAAGCTGGGCCTTGCAGTATAATCCAGAGATCAGCAGCTCTGGGCTATTTCAGAAGCTGGAAAAACTTTTGCTGTTTGGTGATGAGCGAAGAACGTTTTGGCTTCATGCCTTGAAGCCAGATTATATTAATTGTCACCCTAAATCAGTTCCTTTATGTGGCCTTTTTTATGCTCCGACATAAACAGAGGCAATGTGACAATATTGACAGGCAGTAATAACAGAGCATCCAGTTCTGGAATAGGACTCTGAAGTCTCTCCTTGGCTGCACTTGATGCAGAGAGGGATGAACTCTCACAGTTGTCTTCATTGGGCTCCCTAGAGCATACTTCATTTCAATGGGAATTGCCGTGAACTTAGTTTCCATGAAAATAAGATGAAATAAATATTCTGCTTTAGGAGACCTTTGGCTACCACTGAGGCTTGACATGAAGCTGGGGAGCTTTATTTGGGGTGCCAGGAGCCCCAGGCTGTGTGGTTTGTCTGAGGCTGAATATAGAGTACATGCTGCATCAGAAAAGAAAATTATTTTTTTATGAAACTGCCACGTTTGCTCTTACAGACTGCTTTGGGAGTCTGTTTTCTGGTTTTGCTTCAAAAAATCTGATTCTTGCATTAAAAATTTTTGGGACATTTTCTTTTTAATGAATTGCAGAAAAATTGGCATTCCTTTTTTTTTCGGTTGCTTTTTTCCCCCTGCTCTAAAAACAGCAACATATTGAGCCAGCTCTGCTCTTTCCTCTGTCACTAGGAGATATGTTTCAAGTGCATGAGATAAGAGCAGTAAGGGAAGTATGGGTCATAGCAATTGCTTTCCATATGCCAACTCTGTCCTGCAGGAGATCAGGAGCTGAAAGGCCAGCCACGTGTTTATTTTGAGATTGCATACCCATCTAAAGCTGCCAAACAGGCTTAGTGAGATCTTAACTGGAAATTGCATTAATATCAGTAAATGAGAGACTGATCTATCCTCTTGACCCTGACAATAGGAATTAAGTTTACTTGAGTGAAGGGGATGGGTACCAGTTTAAGACCAGCAGTTCGGATACATGGAGATGGTGGCTACTGAGTGCCTGAAAAGTAGAGTCCTTACTCTTTTTGCCCTGGAGAAAGTCCTTGAGAATTTCTACAGCTTTGTAAACACTTCCAGACCTGCACACTGTGTGCTTCAGGTTGATGGCAAAACCCGGGATGCTCCTCTCCCTTGGGCTACTCCTACCTGAGCTTAATAAAATACTCCTACAGTCAAAAGCCCAAACAACTACTGTAACTGTTCTTCCTTAAAATTGAGGGCTCATTCCAGCAGCAGTGAACCTGTGGAATTTGATAGGTTTGGTAAAACACTGTGAATGAGAATATGATACGCATGGTGTTATCAGTAAAGCGTTCTCACCAACGTACACCACAAATGATTTATTTTCTGGTCCAAGATTTGCAAACTTGAAGAAAACCTTTTACCAGCCAAAATGCCCCCAAAGTATGACATAGGGCTCCTGGCTAATGACTTAATCTGGAATGCAGCAAGTCCTGGATGTTTTGTCATTACTGCACCATTTGCAATTTGGAAGAAAAAAACACACCACGCATTAATAAATATTTAAGGCTTTTTGTCATGTTTTAGTTTAATTCTATAAAAGCAAATACATGTCACATTTAAAAACCTCAGTAATTCTAGTGCTCTGATCTAAAATGGAAAAGAGTAGTATTAAAAACCTCTTAAGCCTGTGTTGGTATCAATTTCTAAAAGACTGTGTCACCAACTGCACTAAAAATTATGAGCTTTTCCAGCAGATTAAGATGTTTTCAGAAATAGATACTCAAACCAGCTGGCAAACTAATTTCAATATTTGCCCAGTCATTATATTTGTTAATAAGATTGGACTGGGAAGGGGATGGTGCCAAAACCAGGAAGACATTACAAATAGGTTTGGGGTTGTTTCTGCATGAAGTCTGTTTTATCCTGAAGTGGGGTCCTCAGTGCTGGTGAGCTGTGTCTCCTTCCTAGATTCCATCAATGGCTTTATTATCCCCAAAAGAAGCAGTCATGCTTGGAATAACCATCTGTTTAAATATCACACAACCATCCTGTATGTAAATGTAAGACAGCAGAAGAGGAGTTGAAACCAGCTGCTCTCCTGTGAGCATCTCATATTGTCTACCAGAGAGCCTTTGCTCATCCTTCTGCCACAGCAGCTACTGGTCAGCACCCAAGATGATCTGCTGAGGTGGGGTAATACCTGGTTTTACCAGCCCTGGGACTTCTGGGGTTGTGTGGCTTTGACTCAGCAGGGAAAACAAGTGGCTCTGGGCCGCACTATCAAACCCAGGAGGCTCATAGTGTGGTTTGGGTGAGGTTTTTTTTTAATAAAAAGCTCAGAGATGTTCATTATAAGAGCCCAGGGCACTGTTCAAACCTCAATTTAATGGATTTTTTTTTTTTTTTCCCTCCTGTCTGTGGCTTCATCATGGCCTACTCTGTGGCCTCGAGATATGATGATATTTTCTTCTATATTTCTTTATTCTTAAAGACTCTCAAAGCCAGCTCTGGTCTCAGGAGAATAGATAGGAGGATTTCAGCCTCTGTCCTTTTAACTGATTGACTTTGCATTCTTGGAACTGTTTGTCAACCTCCAAGAAAATATTTCTTTGCACATTTCTGGGGTAAAACTTGCCCTGCGAAGAAACTTCGTGGGTGCAGGGATGTTCATTTTCTACCTTGCAGCCCTGCTGTAAGCATCAGGGCTCTGCGCTGGTGATTCTCCACATGTCATAACTCAGATGGCCCTCAAAGATTAGTCAAAATCTCTCCTGTAACATCTCTGTATGGTTGTGGCTCACTGCTGTCCTGCCCTCGGGCCCAGGATGCTTTCTGTCTCCAGATCAGTAGCCCTGAGACTAACACACTTGCTTCCCTCCCCTTCAGGGCACTTGTACTTGGGTGTCTGGGCACCACTGATGTATGTGGCCAGCTGTTATTTTCTCTAAAATCTGTGTGAAATCAATATGTCCCTAAGAAACACCATTACTCCTGACATGAAAACAAATGCCATTCTGCTGCTGCAGAAAGCCAAGATTTATCTTTTGAAGAGAGCTGTCTGTCAATAGCATCTTAATATCCAGAAGAGGTCACCAAGAATGGGATGGTTGAAATTTTTGTTTTCAAATGCATGATTTTTTTTTTTTTCTGCTGTTAAGCAAAAACGTTTCAAGTGAGCCTTGTAAATTTTTGCCAGCCTGAGGCAATCAGCTCCTTTAAATGGTACTTCTTATTTTAAAATACCATAAAATAGAAATAAGTGCATAGGGAGATATACCGTCCACCCACTACTGATCTATGTCTTTATGGTATAAGCATACATTATATACAGTCCTATGCATCTGCCAACTGCTCAGCTTAAAAGGCTCTCAGGCTTTCCTTTCTAAATCAAATTTTGTGCAGAGAATTATAAAAGCCCAGTGAGATATGCAAATAAATGGATTTTGCCAATTAACTTAGAACAAAAGAGAGAATCAAAACCGGAGACAAAAAGATATGTTTCTGGGTCTTGCTTTTAACACTTTGCAGCTTCTAGAATTGAAATACATCTTGAAAAGGAAGGACCCCAGAGTTCAGTCCCTTCTTATTCTTGCAAATCAGAATCCCAGTGCCAAGGTAACTTGTTTTCTACAGATTTACGATGCTAAGTAAAGGATACACCTACACAAGCAATGATGCAATGCTGACTGATTTAGGCATGTGTGGCAGGCCAGATTGGCTGTGTGTCCCTCCTGAGGAAGTTCACCACCTCGCAGTCATCCTGGACTGCAGCCTTTGATGACACAGCTTTAGGGCTAGGTATTAGGATGGTTCTGTAAGTGCTATTTTAAACAGCCTGGGTCCCTGGCTCGCTGAAAGCCACAGGGTGAGACTGGGAATAGTGCCCATGTTTGCTAAATCCTCTGTCAAACCTAAATGGAGTTTCCTTTCACTTTTATTGGGATTAGCCAGAATTTTGGTAGTGCCCAAATTACTCTAAGGAAAGCCACAGACTAGCATATGTTTTACTTCATCCTTCCCACCTTGCAAATGGGTCTATAACAAATGTTCCAGTATAGTTGGAAGGAGTTTGGTTAACACCACACAGGCACTACACATAGTTAAAAGCAGAGCATGGTGACCATGAGTCTAGGTGCAATGCATGGAATAAGTCCCATCAGCTGGTTAATTGACATCACCTTTGCCCGTGGCTAGACCCTTCAGTCTTGGTGCCAGCCTGTCAGGGAGAAGTAGGAGGTATCAAACAAGTTGAAAGTAGACCTGGGGGAAGAGCTATGATACCTAAACCAAAACATTAACAATGATAGAATTAATTATGGGAGGAAGGTCATTCCTGCAGTTTTGAAGCAATTCCAGTGGGGGATTCTGCTGAATGCTAATGGCAAGTTACAGCTGAAAGTTGTGATTTAATGCCCATATTTATCGCTTTTAATAAAATCAAATTGTTAGTAATGCTGAGAGCGCCAGGTTGGGAGATCTGAGAAAAGCTCAGCCCTCTCCATGGTTTTTATGTTCTAACTCACAAATATTATCTTTCATCCGAAGAATGCTGCTGTATTATTTGCATTCCAGTAAAGCTGCAGTCCTAAATGAAGCTCAGGATACTGTTGTGTTAAATGCTGTATATGCTTCCAGCAAGTTTTACAGAGACACAGCAGTGATACAGGCAGTTTAGCAGACTGGTACAGAGCAGGCTGGACACACGGTGGATATGGGAACAGGTCGTATAATTAAAGGCCAGAGAAGTGAAGGGTTGGAGACAGCATGGGAAGCAGATGCATGGTTTCTCCTGCTTTGGGGGAGATGAAACATGTTGTCCAATGTCAGGAGCTGGAAAGCATTCCTTCCCCCTTGTTTTGGTAGGTTACTGAACATTTTCTGGTTTCATCTAAATCCCTAGTTCTGCCAGAAGTTGAGTAGCTTTGATCTTATGCTGTGTCTCTAGAAATTAGGTCTGCTGTTTCAGGCTGCCAGATTGCCTATAAGAGGCAGCCCAGCAGGCACTGAACGGGGTGTTAGGCAGACACGAAAAAAAATAAATTCAGTGATGACTACAGTTGGTTTCATGCTAGTCATGAGACTTCACGTCATAACTGCCCCTGGAAACAGCACAGAGAGCAGCCATGAAGCACACGAGAAGTGTTAATTGCTTTGTGTTGTCCCGTACGTGCTGCAATTAATATGTCATCATCTATACCATGCTTGGTAAAACAAGGTGGAAGTTGTCAGGTGGGAAACTGGGGGAAGTGTTTTTCATTGTTTTCAGTTTCTCCTTGGTTTAATTTGTTTCCTTACCAGAGGAAACTGAATCAGGCAAAATCCCAGAAAGAACAGCCTGAGGAGCTGTTTACCAGTAAGCAGAAGAAAATAGTGGCTGAGCAATTGAAGCTGTGTGACAGTTATCACTTATATGTTTATTTGTTGCTTTGAGGGCTCTGACTGTCTGCTGCATCACATAGGTATTGCACTGGCAATTGTACCAGTGTTATAGAGCAGGTGTTTGGGTATAGACCCTACACTAACAATTTTCCCTCTGCATGTGCCATGTACATGCTGGCAGCACTGCAGACTTGTCCAGTTCTGAGGGGGATTACACGGGGCACAGAAATACTTTTCTCTTTGCAGTCCATCCCAAACCCAGCTGCAGTTGCTATGGGCTCCTACCAAGTTTAACCATTGCAGGATAAGGCTCTGAATGTCAAAAAACCTTGATGCATAGATTTTGGATATGAGCTTGGGGAAAGGAAGTTAGATCCAGGGCAGCAGTGCCCTGGCTGTGGAGCTTACGTGCTCTGGTTTTGCATGTTAGACAAGAGGTAATTGCATATATTTTGGCTGGTTTTGGATTTCTGGAGTGTTCTTCTCCCCTGCCTCTTACAGCTGGATTGCACTGCAGAGATGTATGGCATTGGTCTTCTAGGTCAGTATGCCACACATGACATCCTCTACTGTATACACTTGTGTGTATTTTCTTCTGTGTCATCAGGGGAAAATGTAGATTCTTGGGGGGGGGAAGCCCTACTTCTTCTGTTCATTCTTATGTAGTATCAATGTTTAAAAAGCACTGGCTCAAAGAACATGGTAGTGTGCAGCACTTTTGTACTTGTCAACAAAGAAAGAAAAGGATGCTTTGTCATTTACAACTTCAATTTTGTTATTTTGTAAATCTGATGGCATGTGCAGTTGCATTTTTAATCTGTATTTATTGATCGCAGTTTAGCCCACTGAAACTGGGCTATTTGCCATTACTGCATCATCTTGTGCAAAGTATTTTTCAATAGCAGTCAGTTTATTCCCACTCTTGCTTCTCTCTTCCTGCCCCAAAGTCCTGAAATAATTGATTTCATATATTACTAGCCGTATGCCTAAACTATTTAACTTGCAACACCTGTCCTCATGGTAGAAGAAATGGTGGCTTAGCTAGTGAACACTGTTGATAAGTGGTGTTAGTGCATTGCATCAGTAGTTTCAAATATTCTGGTGTCCAACCATAAATTAATGCCTTTCCAAGTGAGACCTAGTCAGAGGGAGTTTTCTTTTCCATTTTATTGCTGATGCAGCTTGTTTGTGGGTGCATCTGCTGTACCATAACAGTGATATTTTTTTCCTATTTCAGTCATTGCTTATCATATATCTACTGTATTTAAAATTAATAATTTGCAATAAACTTGATAAGCTCAAGGTGCTCTTGCAATGGGCTCTAAATAAAGGAGGCCACGACACCTAATCATTTCCCATGGGTGAAGGAATTTATCTGCACAGTATTCTAGAGAGGATGGAAACTCCTCTGTTCTGTAGTGGAAACCTAATTTCATAATTTCTTCATTCAGAAAGCCAGGAGATTTTAGGTTTGTTCTGATAGTCTCTCTAGCTATAACTTTTGTTTGTTTTGGGTTTTCTTTATATGTGGACCTTAAGCTAGGCACTTCTGTTTTGGAAGAAATCAGAGCATTTAATCTGCTACCTTTGTAAGATCAACCTGAATGTCTTATATAGCAATGGACTAATTTATTAAGAGAGAGAGGATATAACAGCCCTGTTAGCTCCCTGGAAAACTCCTGTCTGAAGTAGCCTTTCCAAGGAAAAGGTGGAAGTGCCTGTGTCATGGATAGCTAAAAGAATGAATAACAGTCTGGCAACCATTTATTAAGAGCCCACCATTGATAGGGGCAAGCCTATCTGCCCTTAATGGCTTTTTCTATTTGATCCTATCACTAGCAGGTTTGGCCCTTGTATGAGAGAAGCTCAGTGAGTGACAGTCTTACCTTTTGTGTAGCACTTATCGAGAGAGATTATTTCTACTGAGATAAGAATTATTCTGACAGTCTCATTACTGTCAAGTAAAAATTAGAGCAGTCCTGAAACTGCAAGTCTTAGCCTAGAGTATCTATTAATTGATGCCCAGATGGAAAGACACCCTCCATGGACTGCAACAGACTCCTTCATCAGGGATAAAACAACTTATCCGAAGTAATTACACAACTCGAAACTAGACACATCCCTCTGAGAATGAGATCTACTCTGCTTGGGCACTTTTTCACTTGCAAAGAACCATAAAGGACAAAGGCAGCATGGGTAAGTTTGGCATCTATAGAAATAGCTTTTAGGAAGAAATATTACCAATTTAATTTTTAATGTATAATTCATGTAGTTATATAATGGTTTATGAAATTCCAATACATATATGAGAAATTGGTTTTTAGAGTACTTACAGACAAATAGTTGATAGGTAAAAAGTCATTTGGACCATATTTCACCCTTCAACCTCTTGTTTTCTTAGGAAGGACAACTCCTTCTTCCCTGCTTTTGGTAAAACTCATAATAAGATAAATGACACTTTCCTTAAAAATTACTAGTTCCGGTCATGAGAGACTGCTGAGTAACTAGTTCTCTTTGAAGGAGCACTCTGCTGCATAAAATGTGTGTGTCTGTACTCATACCTTGAATAGATTAACTCCCTTCAGCCTCAGTATATGTGATAGAAAAGCAAAGAGTTTAGAAAGGTTACGGAGAAGATTGTTGACTTTCATGCCTGAGTTGAAACTGAAGTTTATTCTGCCTGGGTTATTCCAGCAGCCCATTTACAGGAAAGTTTGTGCATATTCCTTGAAATATTTAATTTCTCTCTTTTCTATACCAGGGCCTTCCCTTTTCCACCCTTAACACTGAGAAATCCAGGGAATGCAGAATTGATCTGGCTTTGCAGTACTTTTCTCTACTTCTGGCGTACTAATTAAATCCACATAGGGCCTGTCTTTTACATTTTACTGTGGGTTCAAGAGCTTATCTGTGCTATCTGACTCTGACTAGTTTGAATGACTTTGGGAATTGGTATTTCAGCCAGAGATGATGCACATCATCCCAACCAGCCTCTGTATATGCTTCGGACTCTGGCCAGTTGCACACACAAACCTTTCATTTCCTTTTCCTATTCTGAATACGCTGCTGCCCAAAGTGACAAATATGACAAAATGGTGATATTTTCAATTTATTGGTACCTATGCCCTCAGGCAGGACATGTTATATCTTTTAGGGAAATTGGGACTCTAGGAATCCAGAATCAAGTGAAAGAGGATTGAATTATAGATGAGAGACTATTTGACAACTTCACAATCCTAAACCCTGCAAACCGGAAAATTAGCAGTATGTGTCTCATGAGAGCTGCCCTCACACCTCCTGGTTCATACTGGGACCTCATCCTGTGTTCATAGGGTTCCGTCAAGACATCTTTTTCTGCATTGACTTTGTACACTCATTGTGTTAACTCTTTCAATAATATCTTCTTCCATCCAACATACAGTTTTCAAGTTTCAGCATTGCAATATATTTGCACTCTTAGCATCCCTTCCCCTCCCAAGAAGGTCAAACCTCACAGCCTGAGAACTGTGTAATAGATTAACAGACACCACAAGGCCACAGACCAAAGGGAGCAGTGTTAGCTGGGGAACTTTAAGAGCCAGTTTGGAACAGATACCTTACAGGCTGGGGTGAGATGAAGCTCCAAAAAGTTGTTGTGGTGCTTATCAAGACTATGTTCCCTCTTGGTCTTCCCTGTGTATTTGTCCCTGAATCTGTCCCCGTGAAATTGCAAATGCAAAAAACAAAACAGGCTATTAAAACTCACTGTACGTGCACTAAAAACAAATCACACTGTCCCAGCTCAGGAAGGTAATTGACAAACCCAGAGTGCATGAAATCGCTGCAAAGCTGAGAGCAAAATAAGAAGTGATGAAAATATCAGTCTCTAACCTGCATGTTAGTGATGCGTTCTGAGCCATAAATACCAATTACTGAGCCACCAGCTGTAAGTCAGCCTTATAGTTCAGGGTTGAAAAAACCTCTTTCCCCTCCTTTAGTGATTAAAAAAATAAAGAAAACTAAAAAGCTTAAAGAATAAAAGACCTCTTGGACCTCCAAGAACTTGAACTTTTGCTTGTCTTTTGTACTAGTATGTGAGTAACCTTGGTAGAAATTATACCTGCCAGAAACCCCTTGCATACGCCCACAAACGAGCCTTGTCCAACCTTTGTTTGTCTCCCCTCTAATCTGTTGTGCTGTTGTACTGGGAGTGCTCTGCAGGGTCTTCTCTCTGCAAGACTCAGCTCTAGTGTCATGTCTGAGGGGAGGCAGAGGATATGGGGTGAAAGAACAAGTAGCCTTCTACCATATTACAACATTAAAAGGATGTAATGGTGGGTATTTGTTCTTGTTGTGTTTCTTCACCTCTGCTTCTCCCTGGACCCAGAAGAACAGCAAAGTATCTGTTGTTGCTGGAGCAAGCATTTTGCTTCTCACAATGAAGCAGGCAGCACACACACCTCAAAATCCCTGCAAAAGTAGTAGTTAAAAAGAGGGTCCTTCCTTCCCCTTTAAGCAGTGTACCCCAGGGTCTCACCTAGCACAGTAATTTCAGCATGAAACTGGTGCTTGTTAGCAAAGCTCTTTGAAGACAAGAATGATGTGAACGTGACCATAATGCGTACAATGAAAAGATTTATCTAAAGGAAAAAAGTCAAAAATCTGTAGCTTCTCCCTGCTTTCTCACTATAAATAACTGCTTGGTTGAGCAGTTTGGATTTTGTGCATCCAAAATTTTGATTCAAACGTTGGATCAAGTTTCATAATTGCTGGTAAAAGTATTTTGTAGGATATATAGCAAGTAAAGATGGGGTTAACTCAACATGCTGCAGTATTAAGTTGAGCAGTATGCACTGTACAGTATCTGTAAGCATGTTTGAATTTGAATCTTGTCAGCAAATAAGTTTTATTGCCAGACTTATGATCTGTGTCCCTCAGCCACTGATTGAAAAGCCTTCATCGCCTCAGACCCTTTCCAGTCCTCTATGTTTTTGTTTATCCTGATAGCAAGACAGTGTCTGCATTTTTATAGCATCACTTCTTGCTTGTTTAACTCCTATTGCCCTCCTCCAAAAGCTGTTAGTAAGCTGGGAGCTTGCTCAGTGTCCCCATTTTGTTTTGCCTGATTTGACAGTGATGCAATGCCAGGGTTTGCACTGTCATGTTTCCCTCCTTTAGGAAAGAGAAGACCTCGAGCCATTGATGACTTTCCGTCGGGTCTTGCCTCTTTTATGCCACCTTGCTAGTCAAGAGGGAATATTAATCCTGGGTGGGCTTCCCTGGCTTCCTGTTTTATGCAGGTGTGGCCTAAGATCCCATGCTGCTAACCTGAATATAAAAGGGATTTACATGACCTGCGTGATGTGGTTCTGCCTGCAAGATCCAAATACTGATGAGCAGTCACTCTCAATTATGTCTCTCTTCGAGAGTTGTGAACTGCTGTTTGGCCACCTAAATGCTCTTGCTTTGACTAAGATTGTGGGGGTCTTTTGTGTGTGTATGGTTGGACTCGGTGATTTCAGAGGTCCTTTCGAACCATGAAGATTCTGTGATTCTTTTCCCAGTCTCTTCTACCAATGTCAAGCTAAGTTTAGAGCGTCACGAGCTTTCCAGAATGGTCTATTGAGCTCATGGCTTCCAGACTAAGCCACAGCGCACTATTGTTTCAGGCAGAGGCTTGTTGACTGGGCCCTGAAGAGATGCAGAGCTGTCCTCTGCCTTCATACACATGAGATGAGGTTGATAATATTTGTAAACTCAATGAGATGAAGTTTTAGTGAGTGAGGACCTCATTCACTAATAATTGCCTGTGTTACTCACTGGTGAAAAGGAGGAGGATTGGTTTCCTTTGCAGAAACCATGGGTGAAAGTACAGAGGAGTAGTGTTATTTCTTGTTGAACAAATACAGTTCATCTGCAAAAGCTTCCTATCAAGAATTGATGTTTTTTGGAAGTTAATGTTAACTCCCAAGCATCTCAAACCTGGGCAGTGGAACAAATCAAGAGAAGTTTTACTGGGAAAAGGCAGAGTTTTACTACATCAAGGCAGAGTGTGCATACGCATGATCTAGTTTTTGCTCCATGTTCTTTTATTCTTCTGGCTTTCTTGCTGTGAAAATCCTGTCCCAGGGGAAAATGACGTACAGGTAGTGACAAACTAGAGACCACTCATTGCTGAAAGCGGGTGACCCATCCTTAGAGGTGGGTTGGACAACAAACTTTTGGGACAAAGCTGGGCAGTATTTCCAAAGAGAAAGACCCCTTTCAGCTATGCTGGAGATATGGGACAGTGACACCCGCTAACATAAGTATTACTAGTTCTAAAAGACTCTTGTGTCTTTCCCAAACTGAAGGTAAAATCCAGCATTAATGCAAAATGTTTCTGCAGACCTCATCATACCAACAGGACTTTTAATATGGACGATTAAGTAAAATGTCTTATAGGGTGCAGTGTGCTTAAGTCGTTCTCAGGAGTGGATATGGTCCATTGTGTTTTATAAAACCAGGAAACTTAAAACATTTTTTTATTGTTCTCTGTAATATGGAGCATTTAAACTGTCTTGTTTTTCCCTATAATCTTTGCTCTGCTGACTTAATAAAATATTTGTAACAAACAGAAGTATGGATGAATGGAATAGTCAGGAATTATCTTTCCAGTGCTCATAAAAATAGATAAATAGGCATAAAAAAAGCTCATAATACAAAAGTATCTGTTTGCCTGCCAGCCTTCATCTATGTTTTCTCACTGTATATTTGTGGGCTTGGAGGATGCAGATTTTGTTTCCTGATCAAAACTGTAATGGATGGAGATGACAAGGCTCATCAGTCCAGTGCTGCTGATAGTCTCCTTGTCAGCAGCACTTTTTCTTCAGAGTTAGCTCCTGACTTACTGCCAGGGAGGAGGAGGGTAATCGGCTCTGCTGGCCTCAGCCTTGACGAGGGTGGCTGTTACTCCTTTCCTTTGTTGAAATGCATTGCTGGTTGGGTGTCTGTATGAAGCTAAAACCTTGGAGATCAGAGGATCCTAAAATTTTGCCCCCTCCACATCAGATCAGGCACTTCAGACATCAAACATATAGATGAGCGGGATGGGTTTGTGTTTCAAGCAGTAGATGAGAAACAGAGAGACTTGAGTTAATTTCCTTTTTTGTTCATGTGTTTTAGATGTACAATTTATTTGTAACCCAATTTCTTCTCTAAAGTACCTAGGTCTCATTTCCCCATCTTGGCATTCTCAGTAATGCTACTTACCTCCTCTGTGGGGGTCTTATGAATGTTAACGTTGGCAATGCACTATGTGATTCACTGATGATCATGGAAGTGTATTTATGTGTCAAATACCATTAATTCAGTCCTCCTTTTAAATAATGTTTCTTGGTCTATAAACACTGATGATGGGGCTCCATACGAACACAATTTCTCTCTATAGATCATCTGCCAGATGCCACAGCGACCCTTAATGTAAAGCTAATGACTTTTTCAAATGAATTTAAACAGTCTTACAATGAGATGTAACAGAGAAAATTAAGGATGCTATCACGTTCAGAGGCTAAATGTGTGTGGGATGTGTAATAGGAAGTATAAATGCATTGTTAACCTCAAATTGCAAATTCAGATCCAAACCAGAGCCCCAAACTTTATTCAAATAGCTAACAACAAAGACATAGAGATGCGATTTCATCCTTAACAAAGATGGAGGAAGTTTTTGCCTAGATCAGCTGAATACTTTCATCTTCAGATGTCGCTGGGTCGTAGTTATGGTTTGATTACTTAAATGAATTGAAAATAAAGCAGTGTTTTCTAGTTGCGGGTGTGAAAAGAGTCATTACCTACAGCTACTCAATAATCAGTAGCTTTTCAAACTTCCTTGGGCATGTTTGGTTACAGAAACCAATCCAGCATACATGGGCTAGACAGCAGTGTAGTCACTCTGTGGGAGATCTTTTTGGGGAGGGGAGAAGGGGGGATTTTAAAACCTGCTGTCATGAAAATTGATGTTCTATTATGGCTACTCAACCTCCATTACTACAAGTCAAATGTTTCTGGCAAATGAAAGTGCTGATATTTTTATGTCAGTAGGTAAGAATTTAGATTTGGTACCTTATTCAGGTAAATGGATGTCATTCCTCCCTCCAGAGGCTGTCATTTCTCTTGTTCTGTAGCCTAAACTTAAAAATGTATGTGGACTGGACACCACTCTGTGACTTAGGGTAAAGAAAAACACATAGATAAAAAAAGAAAGATCCTCATCAAGAAGCAATTTAGTATGTTTTAAAATTCACTTTTATTGTTCATTAGAAGCTGCTAAATGCATCAGTCTAAAGAAATAAACCTAAAAAAATATAGAAAAGATGTAACTAGGAGGAATTAAGAACAAATGTATTCTTTATTACCCAGCCCCAGTGTTAAGCACAGGACAATCTGCTGCAGAGTGCCTAGTGTACAGCCTCGTTTGGGGCTTTTGAAGGACTAAAGCATCACCTTGACTTAATGTTTCTCTCATTATCTACAACAGCCTGGACTATCTTTTTCTGTCTTGCGCCACTTAGATTGGCAGTGAAACTCAGGGACCTCAGTGTGAGATGTCAGATAAAGCCAGATGTGCACCATGTAATTCAGCACAGAAAACAGTATGTGTTTGCTCTGAAGGCATTTATTGATTGCGAATACTTTTATTAGGAAATGTGTTGGAGTCATTTTCTTTTTAAGATCCTGTTCTTCTGGTTGTATTTTACTTTGTTTTTATTTTATTTTAGTGTATTTTATTTTATTGGGTAACAAATGAAAATGACCTCTATTGATTTTATTTTTTTTTAACCTCTGCTTCAGGCTGGCTTTGTTTATTCTTCCCTGTTTTTCTTTTTAATTGTCTGAAATAATTTAAATTCCGATTCAATCTCTTATTCAGCTTCTGTTCATTGCATTATGAGCTTTTATGTGTGCTACCTACACTGGACAGTGGTGGGAATAAAGGAGATTTTAAAGGCACTCAACAATTTCTTAGCAGTTGCTAAGACTGGGCACTGCTTCTGCTCTGAAATCCTCCTGTTTCAAAGTAATCTTGGCCCTGCAGATATATTCACAGATAAAAGTTCCAGTCAGATCGAACATTTTATCTCTCTGAAGTAATGTACTAGCTATCACTTCTCATGTAGGTGGTTTGTTGTTTTTTTTTTTAAACTGGCTAAGTCTTTCCTATCTATTTTTTTTCCAATGAAAATGAAAACATGGTTAAAGCAGCTCAGAATAATTTGATCATGGATGAATTCTGGCTTGTAGCTAAATCCAAATCTGGAAAGAGGGTGTTTCTTTGCTGCCAATGATGAGGTATTTGTGTTGGCAGAGGTGGATAATTTAACAGCAATGGTTTGTTTGGCTGTTGATGTACAGTGTATGATATGTTGATGTACACTCTTGTTATGGTATAAAGCATTGTGGTGCTCCAGGGGTTGATTGACAAAAAATTGCATCCAGGAACAAATAACAGTAGAACTTTTGGTTATCCACATAGAATCACAGGTTTGTCTTGGTTGGAAGGGACCACATGGCCATGTGTTCTTGGTTGTGACAGTCTATGTGACAGAGCCACAGGGACTTGCTGGACACACATTCTTTGTCCACAGTGAATGCAGGGTAACATGATGCATGTGGGTTACAACCAGGTACACTGATATCACTGCTGATCAGCTGATATCAGAGTGTTTTGTTAAGCTGACATACTTTATCTGTATGCTTTAATCCACATTAAAAAACACCAATCTGACACCCTGGGTGAGATTGCAGGAGGTACCACAGCTTTCTGCTTGTGTTATCTGAGCTCTGCTAGCTAATGACTGAAGGAGTGAAAGAATGCAGGAGAAGCACAATAATTGTGCCTGTGATTTTCTTTCCATAAAGTAGCTTGCTTAAGTGTTTTTGAAGACCTAGAGGCACGTAAAAGAGGATTAAAAGCTGGGGAAGAATGTAGCCTCTCATCTACTCATCCCCCAGGAAGGTCCAGGGGAAACCACAAACTCTTAATCCTTCCCACTCGATTAATTTACGGTGCAACCATTAATATGTGAGGGACTTAGAATGGCTGAGCCTTAATGAGGATTCCCATTAGCTACCTCCTAGGGTACATGAGGAGTTTAGTGTATTAACAGCTCCAAGTCTGCAACCCTTATGCAAGTATACATCTATGCATGGGTCCATCACCCCTTGGACACAAGCAGAGCAACTTCTATGTATAGAGTCCTGTCCCACACCTGTGTTGCAAAGAGCAAAATTTAAGATATTCCAGAAGCACGAAGTGTTATACTTTTTGTTTGAGTACTCGAGAAATTGCTGAAAACTGGGAGTTGAGCTCTTGGGAGCTTTGGTTATGAGAAACCAAAGCAAAGGCTGATCTCTTCCTCTCCAAGTTCCATTGTTGTTGTACCGTAAGGCCCTCTGAGCTCCCTGACACACTAAAGCATCCCCTCTGCCCTGTCAAGGTGACAGCATCGTTACTCCTAACAAATTCACTTCCCATAAGATATTCAAAGGATATCCAGTTCATTCAAATGTACCAGATTTAAATGTATCTTAATTTATGACTGTGTTCTAATCACCAGAAGATGATGAATATAATTAAAGATAATGAATGGCCCCATTAGTCTTTTGCTTGCTGTGATAATTCCTTCAGACAGACACTTCCTTTGTCTCTGTGTGGTGTGGAAAGATGCCTTAGCAGGGAAAACTTCTGTTGCAGCTGCTCCTCACCCTGGAGCTTAAGAATTGTATTTAATAGCAAGACTGGGAGCAAAGAGGAGAGAAAGAGCAGACCTCTATGCTGAACACTATACAAGTAATTGCTGAAGAGGGAGGTAGTAAGAACTGGTCATACCTATCAAACTTTGCACGTCTCGCATGGAAATCTTGGAGCCCCCCTGCCATATGCTGGTATTTGCACCTCACACTTTCTCAGCTCCACATTTTTATCTTTGATTTTACATATCTCATAGAAAACATTGCTGGCAGCTTGATAGTATCCACTGTCCCTCCTTTACCTTCCAGCCATTCCAGACTGGCTCAGGACCATAAAAATCCATTTATTTGGCACATGGGTTTTTCATCTCTTATCTAGTTACTGAATAAGCCTAAGGCTGTGAAGCTTATACGCTTCAGTGGCATTGCAGACTTCCATTGACAGTGCTGCAGACAACTGAACAAGGACTGTGGGACTGTTCCTGGTCGGTTGCATTATACATGCAAAATGTATATCCTGATCTACCTCCTTCATGGCCACGTGATGAAGGCAAAATACAAATTGTAGTGTTTTGTTTGGTGGGGAGCGGTGAGGTGGTAAAAGCAGGCATAAAGTTTAAGTTTCTTGTTAGGGGAGTTTGTTGAGCACTGAATTGGAAGTTGTTTCCTAGTGTGGTCTGCAAGTTTCATGATTTTATTCTGTTTGTCATCACCCGCATCACTAATGAAAACCTGGAATAGGATTCCTCTGGAAGGACTTCTTCAAAGGAGAAGGGAGAATGATGGCAGCAGAACGTTGGGAGTCCTCACAGGCTTTGCATCTGCTTTCCTAGCTCACCAAGGCAGCAATGATGAGCTGTCACTTTTGCCTTGGAATACTTTTATGAGACTATGTTGAACCTTTAGGGGAGGATTCCCACCCTCTGTGCCTTCACCGCAGTGCTTTCACTCAGGCTGGGCTTTAAGTTTCTCTGGACACTGACTCTGCAAAAGCTGCCACTAAAGGCCTTTCAAAACTTTCCAGGTTGCTCAGGAGTTCAGGCTTGTCTGACTATTATGGTAGAAGCGAGAGGCAGACTGCACGCTTGTGTCTGCTGGGACTGCCCTTTCTCACTCCCGTCAGGCTTTTGAAACTCATTTACTGGGCTGCAGATCTCTTCCAAAACACAGTCATGAGAAAGAGAAACCGTAGCCCTCAGAGTGTGTCTGACACCAGAGCATTTCTGTGCCAAATAAGAACCACTCCAGGCCAGAGAGCAGGAGATGCTGCTAATCTCTCTCTTTTGACACTATCCCTTCTGGGCTGTGCTCAGCAGATGTTTATGACTTAAACCTGTCAGCTGCGGTGATGTGATGCTTCAAATCTCTTTTGAGGCCCAGCAGGAAAATTTAATATCTCTGGATGAGGGAATTGTCAAACTTGTTCTCCTAGCTCAGAGATATCAGATGTACTGTGAAACCCAGAACTTCAGCAATACGACTCCAGGCTTTTGGTCTGACAATTTCTTGTTATTAATGTATGTGCATAATATTATAAAAGTACACAGGAGATATCTGTTCTTATGGTCTTGCTGAAATCACACACCGAAGCCCTGCTAACATCAAGGGAGCAGGGCTGAGCCTGCGGCAGTGGATATTAACTGAGTTAACAAGCTGGGTTAAATTATCCAAACAAAAGCTAGAATTTGGTGTGTACATGTACTGAGGTTTTGTCCCTCCCATTCTTCAAAGGGGAATTTTATATGTAAATCTGTCATAGGAAAATTTTTATATATTATATCCATCACAGGCTACGTCATTTTAGTGTACCACAGGTCTAAGCCTATAGGCCAGTGGGAATGCTACCTCCACTTCTCTCAGGAGAGCCACAGATGTGGGAGCTCAGGAAAAAGATGGAAATGAATGACAGGGAGGAATGAGCCAGAAACAGAAAAGAGCATCTTAATAGTGATCTGGGGTGCCACCTCCTTGGCCACAGAAGTTGTCTTGAGCTTGCCTTCTACAGATTTTGGTCTATATATGCTAATGTTTTAGAGGTGTAGGGATCTCAATTAAGAGTTGAGTTTTCAAAGGAACAAAACTCTCTGTGAAATTAGCTCATGCTGAATAATTTCACTACAAATTAAAGGGAGTTTTTTTCAGGTGACAAGACATTTAATTACTATTTTTAAAGAGGAAAAAAAACCAATTTATGCTGCAACATGCTTTGTGTTTTTTTTATTTTAAAAAGTACCTAAACTTAAAAAAAAATTAAAAGGAATTTAATAGCTTCAATGTGAAATTTAAAGCAAAACAGAAATAAAAATATTTAACAAAAAAAAAGTGGGGTGGATTCAGTGCTGGGCTTGCTCGTGAGCTCTCTCACTAACAGAGCTGGAGTCACTCGCCACAGCTGGTAATGAACTCTGGGAAGCACAGCAGGGCTTGCGAACAAATTTCTCTGAAATGCAAGAATGAGTGCTTTCTCTAGGAATAAGTGCCCAGGGAATTGCCAGGACCATTTGCTGCTGTTTGTGCATAGCTGAAGTCGCTCCCGGAGTATTTTCTTTCTGCAGGAAGTGCCAGAAGCGGGGGCCTCGCTTGCAGCGTGGTGCCCCGTTTTCCAGGCTTGCCTGCCACACTCTTCAGTCGTCCTGACAGTTGATTAATGCCTCAGTTGTGGAGTGACAATTCTGGTTCGCACCTTCATCCATCATCCTTGCACCATTTCCTAGGGGCCTCAGGACCCTGGCAAATTGTCGCATAACCTAGCGGGGACTTGCTGTTCCTCCAATTGTCTGTCTGAATAAATGTCCTGTTTTTTCAGAAGTTGCAAGAGGAAGAAAAAGAAAAGGCTGGAAAACAGCTTGCATGCCTCCTATAGGAAAAGGAGATCGATGTGATTCAGGAAAGTGGCTAATTCGCTGTTTCAAACTTTTATCCTACCCATGTCTCCAGGAAAGATGCTTGGAGTGCAAAGTCTGGTTCCTGACTCCCTATCAATGTGAGGTGGTCTGAAGTGACGTTTCTCAGGAGAACTGTGGTAGAACTTGGAGATATGGTGTGAAAATGGAATCCTGGTGCAGAAGTGAGATATTTCAGATTTATTGGGATAACAAAAAGAGTTGGTCTTTTCATACCTCAGTTTTCCATTGTAAGACGAAGATGATGGAGGACAATCAGCCTGCACTGTGGGAAATGATACCCAGTCCCTGCAGGGGAGTCTGAATTGCTCATGGTGTGGGACTGGCTGTGAGTTGCTCTGAGCTGCCTGGGCTCTGCCTCGTTTGCCTGTCTGTGCAGGAGGATAAGCTGCTGTTAAGGTCTGGGATTTGTTTTTTCACTTTAAAAACAAAAGGAGCTCCCCTGATACCCTTCACAATGTCACATTGCGATTTCACATGGAATTGCTGCTCTTGCCTACTGAGAAAGCGAGATGAAATCAAGTTGAGAGGCATTTATCTTTTTGCCTTTCAGGCAGGGATGTGCGGCTGCTTTTTCAGCTGCTTTTGTTCTGAACCAGCAAGGACCGCTTGAAGGAGGGAATGGAAATGTGTTACAAGGGACTCTTGTCTGCTGCCTGCTCAGTACAAGAGAACCACCAGCCCGGGTGACAGTTTTCCAAGGGCTGAGCAGATAAAGGTGACTTGTTCTCAAACCTGTTCTCCTTCTGTAACAGGATCAACCCAAGCATCACACAAGTTTGTGGCACTTAGTAAGTAGCACAGAGCTCAGGGACCTGTCAGACTCCTACCACCCGACACTGGTGAGGAGCTGCTCCTGCAGGTCTTCTTCCTCCGAGCAGAGTGGCACGTCAGCTCACCTAGCTTGTAGCTTGCTCGCAGCTTCAATCTGTGGTTAAGGAAGGAGGAGGAACCCAAGAGGCATGGCGTCAGAGCCGTAGATCTTGGTGCTGGGTAAACCAGGATCATTTCCAATATCTGAAAAACAAGCATTAATTTTATTTCTGATTTATGGCTACAACCACTAAAGCATCTCCCATACAAACAGTTCAGCTTGTCAGTCAAGAGGAATCACTGTATGTGCACAGATGGGTGAAGACCATGGTCCTCCTGACAAGTACATCTTTAAATGTAAATAGGAGTAACTGGTCAGAGCCACTGAGGCATCTGGTGCTGCAGGGGAGGGACTGGAGCTGGTTTTAACTGTCCAGACAGACTCTGCAATCCTAACATGACACTACTGCATTTGGGTGTTACAGTGATAATTTACATATAATATCTAGGGCTCAGTCACCGAGTCTAGATTGGGACAAATTCAAGGGAACAAGAATATTTTACTTGCAGATCTCTTTTAGATGCATTTTAAAAATACATATAGGATTTTAAAATTGATTTTGGAAACTGGCAGGTATTCTGGCAACCCTCTTCCCTCCGCTTGGAGATTGCTTGTGACCATGGGCCTGGAACAGGTCTGCAGCAAGATGTGAACTAAGTAAATCAAGTATTTTTAATCTTCCTCAGGGTGTTGTGTAGTGGTCTGGACTGTGGACATATGTAAGGGCCAGCCTCACGTGAGGCACTAACTGCCTATGCAGACGTTGGCCTCGGGGGTGTCTGGCTGGCTGGCTGGTGGGGTTTTTGGATCTGGGATTTGCCCAGGAGTATTGCTGGAAGAATAGGAGAAATAATCTCTTTGATGTTTATATAATTCAGGGTTGTTCAGTGATTCAGCTAAAGGTGCAGAAAGCTCTCTTCTGGCAGGGCTGGTTGGGAAGTGGCAATTCAGTATTGGTTAGGTGGACTGTACCTGCAGACATTACCATCTGATTAAAGCCAAACTCCAGCTGGCAGTAGGAAGCTTTAGCTGATAGCATGGTTTTACTTATGTTGTTTAATTCTGTGCTGTGAAACCCTGAAGTGAGCCAGTGCAGACCTGTGGCATCTCCAGGTGCTGTGCCTCCCGCAGAAGGAGTCAGTGTTATTGTTGGCCAAGGGAGCTTGTAGGAGAGGAAAGGAACCCATATACTCCACCTCTGAGTCTTTCCTGAGCTTTATATAGCTCCACCTGGGAGGAGGCATACTGTGAATAAATAAGAAAAATTCAAGCATCTCTTTCAGGATGGTCTGGACAACAGGTCAGATTTCTTTGCAAAGCTTATATCTTCCTCTGGCGTTTGTCTGGGAACTCCTTGAGGGAGACAATCAGTAGAAAGGGCATGTGCAGACCAAATGGGAAAAGTTAACTCTGAGTGATCCTATTTGAGCACATACTCAGAGCATCTTTTCCTGCCTCCAGCCAGCTCCCCTGCATTGATCCATCACTGAGTCTTGCAGCTCTGCCAGTACCAGTCTGAGCCAAATCCTTTCCAGAGCATAGATTGCTTCTTGTGTCACAATCTGCTAGTTCTGGCTGTCAGATCCAAGCTGGGTAATCCTCTAAGCTGAGGAACTGCCTCTCGGATCATCCCTTGGGGAGATGAATGTGGCTGTCGCTTTCTCATCAGTCTACAGCTGCCTGTAGAGGAAAACCTTAGGGGTGGCAATCCCAGCACCACCTCCAATTGCTTCATACCTTCCTTCCTTCACTCCTGAGTCATCCTCTTTGATGTCGGCAGCACATCCAAAAGCAACCGTGAGGTAGGAAAGTTCTCTTACCAGGACATTAGCTAGAGGAAACCCCATCTCTCTAATGGGCAGGTCTGCTTCAGGGCACATCCAGCATGTCCTCACATTTTATTAGTGGAAGTGTCAACAAAGCTGCAGGCAACAGCTGGAGAAGGCAAAAGCAATTTGATTCTTTCATAAAAAAAACTTTTGTCCTTTCCTCAGCCCATGCCCTACATACTCTGTTTTTGCTTTAATAACAAGGGTGACATTTTGAGGCCTTTGGAACTTCTCCAGTCTCTGTCTTCGCTTTCATACTTCAACTATTTTCTGAAGTAAATTAAAGCCCTAGAGCCAGGTGCATGTCTGAGAGGGGGTGTCACCTGCATACCAGAGCAGAGCTGGGGTATTTGTAGTTTGTTGGAACTGGTGTCTTCCGCCTTCATTTAGAAACAAATCTGGGAACGTAAGTGTGTGTGGTAGGATATTCTTTGGCTTTACTTTAAGGGAATGTGGAAATATGCTTCTCCTTGATGCCTGATAATATTGTGCATATATTGTAATGCGATTTTTCTAGAGCTATTGTACACATTCTACCTGTTGGCTCCTGGAATCAATGGGGAAACAAACAAACATCTACTGTCCACATGGAAAGGGAAAGCAGCACTGAGTGCTCCAAGCTCTTCCTCTGTAGAAAAGCTTGCTCATGTCCTGTGCTTCTTTGATCAGGTCCAGGACTGACAAACATTGTTGCTGGGTTTGTTGTTGCTGTCATTTCTGTCTGTGCTTTGAATTCAAAGGGCAAATTTGATTTAAATCAACCACGGTCACATGTAATCAAAGCTAATGAGCAGGTTCCTATCTGTATTAAAGTAAGTAAATAATTCAATAATTTTCAAAAATCTTTGCCAATGAGTCACTTTGCATTTGTCCAGCCAGGGATGATATTGCAAATCTAAACAAAACAAGTCAAAACATGTGTGCGAGCACGCTGAGTGGGACTCGCATGGGAGCAGATACCATCTGGAATCACAGTTGCTCTCACAGCCAGAAGAGGCAGAAAGATGCTGTCAAACGGGAAAGGTGCACAAGTGAGCCAAGGGAAGCTCTTAGGACGGCAGTGTGGAGATGGCTTCTTAGCTTTTTCCATCTTGCGACCAACCCTCTGTCCTTTGCTCTCTATGCTGCTCGTGTCTTGTTCCAGGGACAGGTCACAGGCACTGGTCCTTGCCTGTGTGCGTGTGACAAGTATGCTGGCAGGGGGTGATGATGCTCCCCATGTCAGCGTTACAAACCTGATCATGGGTCTTTCTTCCTGTGTGGACAAGCAGCAGGGTAGATCTCACAGCCTTTAACCTCACCCATGGACAACCTCTGCTGCTTGACTTTTGGAAGTCATTCCATGTGCTGGCAGCAGAGACAGGCAGCCGCTGGGCAGAGCGCCACGCGCGGGGCTGCAGCTCAGAGCATCTTGGTTTGAGTGTGGGCTGGGCAGGAAGCATATGGTGAGCTGGCGATGGGAGCTTGCCTCTTATTGGTAGGCACTTTCATGTCTAGCCACCACATGGCACAAAAGACGGTTGTGCAGCTTCAATGGTTTGCTGTGAACAGCATCATTTGACAAAGGCATTTCTCATGCACAAAATGCAAAGGGACAGTGAGTCCAGGCTGTGTTTGTTGTCTTTGTAACTGTTCCAAAGAGTCCTAACGTCAGGCTCTCCTGATTTATTTTTGGGTCCAGCTTTTTGGGTCTATTACCATCCCTGACTTACCATCCCTTGTCTGTCTGAGTTGCAACCTGTATCATTCTGACTTCCATGTGCCTTGTTTGCCAGCACAGCTACTGAAAGATAATGATGTGGGAGCGTTGTTACACAAAGAGCCTTAGTGGAAAAATACTGTACTTAAATAAGTTGAGAGCATTATCACCACTTAGAAAATGCTTGGAGGAGTGACAGCATACGCTGTTCTGTCATTTAAAACAAAAGTTATATTTCAAAAGCTTTTTTCCCCCAAAGATATTATGCAGATATTGCTAGTCTAACAGGAATGCGAAGTGAAAGAACAGCTGAACAGAGTAGCTGCCACCAAGAGAGATGGGGCCAGGTGACGGGAATACAGATTTCAGTAGAATGCATTCAAAGAGAAAGGCGGCAATGTAATTTGCCAAAGACATCCTGGAAATAGTCAATAAGTACATGGAAAACTCTCCTTACTGCAGAAATAGATCAGCACAGAGCATGGTAAGGGGTACCAAACCTCGTTTTTTGGCAGGAAATGTTGAAGGGTGCTTTGGTATGACTCTTCTTTGCCAGAAACTTTACACCCTCTTGCTGGATTTGGATTTTGCTGGCTCACTGGAACAGGTTGCTGTCTCCTGTGTACCTTCTGCTCTCGAGGGAAAAGAGGGAGCATATAGGCACAAGAGCAGTCCCGACGGAAGATCTTGAGGCAGAGCCAAACCTAAGGATAAGCTCTGAGCTGATCTTTGTTCATAAATTCAAGCTGGAGGACAGAGTTTGAACTTTGCAACCGTACTGCCACAATTCGTGCAGTGCAGAAAATGTCTTTTTCTCATGAAGCTTTACAAGCTGCAGTATTTTTTAAAACAGAACTGGGAAAATCTAGTGCAGCTTAGTCCACTATAGGGCTGTGAGATGGACAGTTCTAGTTCAGACTATACATCTGATAGGAAGCTTCTTCAGCTTTATCAGAATTTGGATGCAGCACATGATTAGCTTTATAATCCCTACCAGGCTCAGTGGAGTACGTTATATGGAGTGATACCTTGCTCTATCCAGATTTTCACTGACAAAATTTTACTTTTAGGTCCCACAGGGTAAGAAAGACTTGGAAGTTGACCTTACCTTGGTTCTCACATAAGACGCTATGGGATATTAGGCATGGAATGATGCTACACACCAATAGCTGATTGCATCATTTTCCAATTGACAGGTTGCAGACAATTTCAAATACTTGATAAGAAAAAGGGAGGGAGGACCATGGGACGGAACTGAACCACCAGGACTGCTGTGGCTGGTGTGGTGTTATGTCCTGGGGCTCCCAGAACACGTGTCCAGTAGCACTCTGCTTTCTGTAAGTTTTCATGCATGATTTATATGGTGCAGCGGCCTTTGGAAATATTGTTTCTGAGATGCAGCAGAACAAAGGAAATGAGAGTTTTGAGGTTTTGTGTGTTATGCTGGAGTTGAAAACCAGGTAGCACTATGCTAAATGTGTGGGAACTGGGGCTTTTCTAATAATCATCTCTGCTTTGCTATTCCCATGAAAAACCTTGCCGTGATGTTCATTTGTTAGATATGCAGAGCCAAAACCAACAGGGGATTCTACCCCAGCCAGTATGATTGTGGGTGTTGGCCTCTTCTCCCAAGTGAATGATGACAGGACTAGAGGAAACGGTATGAAGTTGCAGCGGGGGAGGTTTAGATTAGATATTAGGAAGAATTACTTTACTGAGAGGGTGGTCAGGCACTGGAACAGCCTGCCCAAGGAGGCTGTGGAGTCACCATCCCTGGAGGTATTTAAGAAATGTGTAGATGTGGCACTTCAGGGCCTGCTCTAGTGCCCGGGATTGCTGGGTGTGGTGATTGTTGTGGTGATGGGGTGTTGGCTTTTTTTTTTTTTTGGTGTTGTGTGTGATGTTTTGTTGTGGGTTTTTTTGGTTTGTTTGTTTTGTTTTTTTTTTTTATGGTTGGACTCGATCTCAAAGGTCCCTTCCAACCATGAAGATTCTGTGATTTAAAGTAAGTAATCGTTATCTGAGGACGTGCTAATGGTAGACCTGTGTTAAGTCGGGTCTAAGGGACTGCTGCCCTCCTGGCCAGTCAGAGCTGACCTGAGACAAGCTGTTTGGTCTGAATGACAGTTTGGGTCACCTCCCTTTGCCTCTAAATTGTTTCTTGCCATCCGTATAGGTCAGATTTTCAGCTTAGCACTGGCAGTGTGCCTATGCATTCAGGTGACTAATAAAGCCCACATAACTTGTCTGCTGTGGGCTAATGCGGATGGGAAAAACTGCACCAGATTAAACCAATCATCTCTAGGGATGCTGAGCGTGGAAAGAAGGACTGATAAACAATGATGGCACAGGCGGAGGGGCTCACATGCCATGAGACCGAGGGTGTCCAGAGCTACTCCAAACAAAAAGCTTTGGCAGAGCTGAGATTGCAAAACTGCTGGAAAGGAGGCAAAAGGGAGTGGGAATATGAGTTTAAGGAAAGCTTTAAAAATATATTGTTCCCAGTAGTGCAATAGTTGAATGCAAAGGAAAAAGGTGTTTCTCATTCGCAGGCTTGCTGCTAAATGTGACTTTGCAGCCTCTCATCTTCTCCAGATGTTTTGTTCTGTAATGGTATGTGTAAATAATTTAAAAAGAAGCTAAAAACTTAAAGTCCACTGTTTGACTGTTCTGATTCTGATTTGAAAGCCTGACCAGATCTGAATGGTTGAATTAGACAGGAAAGTGGGAAAGTGCTTTGTGATGTTTAGGGAAGCACTTTCATAGCTGCTATTTAAAATATTCCCATCCCATTTCACCGCCCAAGGACATTCCTGATGTGCAATAAATAAGAGTAGTTTTAGAGATCTTCAAAATGCTCCCAGCCTTTTGACAGGTGAAAGACAATTGAAAAGACTGTTAAAGACAACTTAAAATCCATGGTGGGTTTTTTCTCTTCCAGAAGATGTCTAATTAATCTGTTTGTTATA